>OX246738.1:10531256-10883756 GCA_945910005.1 Isoperla grammatica | reverse complement strand
GGCTGGTTAAGCTGCTTCGAAGGAATACCTGTTATCATACTCATGGGGCGCCCACTGCAGCTTTAGCTGGTGTAGGCCTACCCCTCTTCAGGAGACTAACGGGTGTTTGGATAGGTTGGGGATGAATGCTCTAAGAAGTTCTTAATCCCAGCATTCGCTTTTACGACTGAGGAAAGCCTCGAACAATTTTTCATTCAGGTTGATGGAGGCCGGAATCAAACCGGCGTCCTCCCAAATTAGAGTCGGTCTAAACCGACAAACGCAATGCCAGTATAGTTTAAAATAATCAATTCCATCCTCGCTGCAGGCCGACCTCAGAACCTGGTTTCGCAATGTATGCAGCTACAAGCACAGCTACAAGCTACTCTTACCGTTCCCTTATATAACGAGTGTACCTACACATTCAGAAATCACGATTCTCCTATTACTTACTCAAGTTTTAAATTCGATATTTTAAAAAGCAAATCAGATCTATGAATTAATATAAACACACATGTAATACTGGTAAATGAAGATTTGGTTTATTAGTACGATTAAGAAGTAAGGGACATTTTTTAAATACATTTTTTAGATACATGTTTAATTGCGTTGGTCATTTGATGTGTTAACGTGTTGAATTAATTTTAATATTAAGAATAAGCAATAGTTTCAAGAGTTTCCAAAAAAGATTTACAAATAAATTTAAAAAAATATCTTCCCATACAAATTTTTAAAATAAGAACATATTTTAAAATTTGCCAAAACAATTGAATTCAGAAGTTAATACACAGAATACGGTAGGCCTACACAACACGGTAAACTCTGTCGGTAACAAACGCCAGCGGAAACGTGTTCGTTGCATTCAGTACTACTAGCGCTGTCTAGCAACGTCAATGTGGTTTAAACGCATTTGAGCTCGCTGGTTTGATCGATCGAATAGTAAGGCTGTAACATCTTGTACTGGCGGGAACAGCAGGTCCCGTTGGAAACTAATACCACAGATGCTAATACAGTACTGTAATAAATAGGTTTTAATTTTCTGTGTCTCACAGAAGAAAGGACATTACAAATAAAAGTAAAGAATCAATAAACTCAACCAATATAGTATAGTATCTACAGCGTTCAGCAAAATCTGTAATGCTAGTTCCATTTTGTGTTTGTTTCTGCAGAAAAAGCAGGAGGCATTCTTTAGCTTGGACCTATTTATTTAACCAAGTAACTAGTTAGCTTGATCGTTGTAGCAAGATCAACTTAAATTCGAACAATCTTAGTGGTGTTTCCTGAGAAAATACGACAAAAAACGTGTAGAATTATTGTTGTTTGTTTTTTGGTCCTTGTTCTAATGGAGGTCCAATCATTATACTTACACACTCTTAGTGTTAACACTGTCAGCGGGTAGGCCTACGCTCTTGGTGTACACCTGGGCACTGCTAGGAACCCCCTCGAATTCGGTGAGATCCACCGTCTGTACAGTGGCACCGAAGTTCACAGCCACGGCGTAACCCTTATACCCCGGTTGGATCCTGAAGCAAAGAGGCGGCGTTAAACTTCACTCATGTTACATTTCAGTTTAGTTTTTTAAATTTTTGTATATTTATTTCTATACTTATTTCCAGATGTAAAATGTGTGCCCCTTTCAAAACTAATCATGTAAGGTCACATGGGTCATTATAGGACAATTCTGTATTCCATGTGGTTATTAATATACATAGTCAGTGTTTAATGTAGGCCTACATACGAACTATTGATTGAATAACAGATAATTGAATGCTTCACAATAATTCCTCTCAATTTTTAAAAATAGTCGTTGCACCCAAAATTATGAAATCTGTCTCATTCCTATACTATTGTAAACAACAAGCTTGTACACTTAGAAAATGCGGATTCTGAGCGACCAAATCAAAAAAGTTCATGACATAGAGAAATAGGTTCATGACAAAACTAAAGAATTGCAGACAAGAAATTTCAACATTGAATGGCAACAACGAATGACAAATTAGATTGGTGCACAACATACTTGGCAACACTGCGCTCGTGACGTCATACAGAGTTACGACGTGGTATCTTTATGAAGGCATTATCCATTTTAAACGGTATTTTAACTCAATCATTATTATCTTGTAGGTTGTGCTCATTGCTTTATATTTTACTTTTTTGAAATATCTTTCATATGTTCTGTGACACTTCTACGTGGGTATTCTTCTTTCATTGTTGGGGAAAGCACATTTAAAAACATTATGTAGCGCTTAGTAAACAACAATTCTTCTAGTTGCTCGACTATTTTTTAACTATTTAACACAATTAGTTTATTTCTAACTTCCAAACCCATAGGCATAGTATAGGTATTCCAAACAAGGGATTTGCTTGAACAGGAATGGAAGTGTAGGCATCACGCTTTTATTATTTTTGTCTTCCTATTTCAAAGGTTTATGTTTATGTGTACAGTATCTCAGTATGCTATTGTTACTTTAGGCCTTAAGGCTACATTTTGAACATCTTAAAAATGCTATGACGATATTTTTTTTTTTATGTAATGTTTTAAAATGTGCGAAGAAACCGTTTAAAACGCTTCAGTAGTTCGCAAACAGGAATTTGTCAGGATACATGGAAGGAATTTCAAAGCAAGTAAAATATAAAACAAGGTGCACAGCCCTGAAAATAATAATAATTAAATTAAAATACGATACGAAATATTACCTTGTATCGCTATCTAACCCGGAGATGTATCATGCAATCACCTGGTAAAGGCGAACACTGATCCATTGAGAACTTTCATGTCGAGTTTCCCGTACATGACCGAAGGCTGGCTTCGCGCTTGGACCAGCGCCTTGTAGACATTTAAATGGCTTTCACCTTTCTCCTGCGCTTCAACATTCACCGCCTTGTAGTTGGGGTTGACGGGTAGCCAGGTGCTGTTTGCCGTGGAGAAACCTGGAACCAATATAGGGGCTGTGACGACACAGGTCGGACATACAGTCGGTTGCTAGTTTTCCTTGTCCTGTTTTATTTCTCTATGTTCCTTGTAGTGTCTTTCTTTGAAGGCTAGTCCACACAGATTTTGAAGACATAATGCATAAGGTTTTAAGACGTTGTTTTAAAAACAACAATGAAAAAAACGTCTTTAAACTCAAGTACGTGTTTCCTATGATCCAACTTTACGACTACGCGTTAAACCTTAAATCGTATGTCTTAAAAATCTGTGTGGACCAGCCTTGATTCGCGTACGTTATGTTTACTTGAAACAAAACACTGCAGAGTGAAAGTTTTTTTTAAATTCATAATGAAAGCTATACAAGCAGTTTATCAACACCAAAATAACAACGAAACAAATTGATTGAAAGGATGGAGAAACAACAATCTGTAAACAAATTAAATCTTCGGATGTTGGAAAACAGATGTTTAAAACGTTAACAAACTTTCACAACCTTCTTGTCCATCATTAAAAATGTAACTATGGTAACGAAGCTGTTGCTATTGGTACACTTCTTGTTTTTCATAATTTTATTTATAAACATAATATGTTTACAGCTTGTTGTTTGTCCATCAATACAATTAGTTTCCTCGTTCTTAGTTCGGTTATGACGTCAGTTGGGCAAATAGAGGGAACTTGGCAGTCGGCGATAACAGGTTGTAGATTTGATCCCGGTCAACGGCAATCCTGACTGAAGGTTTTTTTCTGAGATAATATTGTGTTCAGTCAAAGTGAATGCTGGGATTGAGGTCTACTAATAGTCTCACACACTTTTTAAAATGATAAACTCAACCTAGCTTATTAATTATACCTATAGTTATACCAGTACCCCAACACCTACTGTACACTGTACAGTACTCTACATTAGGAACTGTTCTGAAAAAGTGGTAATTGTTTGTAAATAGTTTGATACAATTTTCGAAAATGGTCAAAGTCTGCTTTTGTATGGCCCACGACGGCTGCTTATAAAACTAGGAGCAACAAAATAAACAAATAATGTAAACTCAAATGTTGATACAAGGTACATTGTTTATTTACTTAAGGCAGTGATTGATTTGTTGATGACTTTTACACTTTAATATTGTCGTGTGTTGATGATCTTAAAATATCACTGTCCGGAATTGAATGGGGAAAGTATTATATCGACCCTGTTTACTCTTAAAAAAGTGAAAAATGAAAATGTAATAAAGTGAAGGAAAGTGTGGTAAAGTGTAAATTCATAATTTTTCCTCGTATTTTCGTAACTTTATACTTTTGTGTTTGGGATCGAGTGCCTTTAGATGGACCCGGTAACGTGTGTAGGCCCTACCTGCGTTCTGCTTGGCACTCCACTGCATGGGTGTTCTAGCGGGGTCTCTAGTGGTCTTGAGGTAGTTGTCGGGGCCCGCATTGAGTCCCGCAGGATCTACTGTGTCTTCCCACGGGATGCGAGTGTCCTCCATGCCGATCTCCTCGCCGTAGTACGTGACTGCGGTGCCAGGTAGCAGCAGCAGTATCATGTTCATCGCGTCCACTAGGTCGCGCCCAAAGCGGGTTGCCACGCGCGGTTTGTCATGGTTACCGAGCTGCGCAACGAGAGAACGATCTACCTAACTCAATCAACCCACGTGTAATTATTCCAGAGGGGTTGTTTGCAAAAAACAGCTTAGATTGTTTCAATACAAACCATGAAAGGCATTAAAACTGCGGGGGTACCTTGAGGCACTAAATGAGCGAATATATGTTGAGTGTGGTTAATTCAACCATAGATCATGAATCTTAGTCAGAGGATGTCATTTTCAAGATAGCTAGATAAATAGATTATTAATGTTATCCGAGTACAAGACAGACGCTATTTAGAATTTTTAATTAAGGTTCTGGACCATATTTCCGGTAAAACCCACCCAAGACCTGTTGTGTTTGCATGAATTCACTGGGACATTGGTTTAGAACTTTCCTTCATTCAAACGATTACAACTTTCGAATAACAGTTGGTTTTGTTACCCCTATACCTACAAACTCAATGCTATTGTTGAGCCATTTTATTTGAAAACAACGAGGAAAATATATTTAAAAAAATTAGCGAGTGTGACAAAGGCTGTTTTTTGTAATCAACCCGTCAATTATATTAAACACCTATATTCACAAATCATTTATCTATACTTAATAATGTAGTAATATTTAATGTTTTAAGCAGTTTGCAATGCAAAACGAGGAAGGAATGAAGCTCTGTTAAACGAATCTACGGATTAAAAACACCGTAGAAAATCAATATCAATTTCACAAATTTACCATAAAAGTAATTTAAAGTTTGAAGAATGCGTGTATCACTTATCTAAAATTGAACACAGCACAACACAGCACAGCACAGCACAGCACAGCACAGCACAGCACAGCACAGTACAGCACAGCACAGCACAGCACAGCACAGCACAGCACAGCACAGCACAGCACAGCACAGCACAGCACAGCACAGCACAGCACAGCACAGCACAGCACAGCACAGCTCAATATGCAGGTACGACAGTGTCTGCCTCAACCAGTGATTCTAGGCTAGTGATGTGCTGTACTGTGCTGTGCTGTGCTGTGCTGTGCTGTTCTGTGCTGCGCTGTGCTGTACTGCGTCCAACTTCAATGGATTCAATTTGCAGAGCAGAACCAAACATAAACTGGTGATTGTTTATCATGAGTTGTAGAAGATGAGTTACGAACCACCCAGTTGGCCCACTTGTCATCTGGCATGTTGTCCAGCCAGAGATCAACGGTGTATTTCACGTCGGCCGCAGACGAATCTTGATTTAAATTAGTCACGAACAAAAAGTTGAAAGGGAAGTCGGCTAGATCCGTGTCTTCATCACCGTAATACTTCATGGTGTCCTTCACAGTGTCGTAGACTTCAACCATCAGCAACCTATGGACAACATCAGCAATCAGCAACCAAATATAATACGGCACCGCATAATAGGGTACTGCTCAAGTTTAAGGAATACAGTTTAACGTTCATAGAAATGTCATCCAAAAATGTTTATCTTACTGATTTACAGCAGTCATACACTCAGTCAAGCAATGCTTGTTTTTAACCAGACCAGCTGTTTGGCACACAATTTGGCGCAAACGTGTCAGATTTGTAGGTGAACTATACTTAAACACGGTTGTGCAGCGTACTACCTGTTGAAGTTCGTTGGATAAGAGATTATAGCAAAAGAAATATTATCCAGAGCAAATGAAAACTTCTCGTCGTAACTCCAGACCTACATTGATACAATATTAATATTTGGTAGCTCAAAACCATAGTAAAAGTAAGATTTACATTTTATATTGTAAACACTTTTGAACGTGCAGTCATCCCCCAAAATCATACACATTTGTATTTGCTGCAGTCTTATTTGCAACTATACACACAACACATCAAATTATTGCATTTTCAATTTATATTTTATGATATTTATCCGCTCATATTTTTTTAGAACGTCAATACATTAGTAGTTTCCCTCTAGATCACCACAAACACATCCTACGCTATGTTGCGATCGAAGCAAACACGACATGCAGCGTTGTTATGATGTTTTGCATATCCGTATGACATTTGCGCTTTGCGGCTAAAATATACGTTTTAAGTTGCGGTTGCGGGTCGGTGTGGGTGTGGGTGAGGGTGTGGGTGCGGATGCGGATGCGGACTTTAAGAAATTGCGGGTTGCGGGTAAGGGTTGTTTTAACTTGAAGGTTGTGGGTCAGTTGTGAATAACATATTTCCGACCAGCGAAGGTCTTTATAGCTGTTTTTGGTCTTCACATTTTGACAACGGTTCTAATTAAGATGGTGTCTGATACGTAGAATGAAAACATGTCACATGCCCAAGCCGGGACTCGAACATGTAACAACATCTAATGGATCGCCTCACCTTCGCACTTGGTCGGTGGCGTCGGCGTGGTCGTCGAGGGTCTGTCGGAACATCGCCACGACGTCCAGCACCTCGGGTAAGTTGTGCGTGTACACGTGATCGAGGGAGGCGTACTCGTCGGGGGTGGCGCCGGGGGTGGCAGAGGGAGGCTCGTCTCGGAGGTCCGCGTCCTCGAACAGGTGGGGGACGGCGTCCACGCGGAACCCGTCCACCCCCAGGTCCAGCCAGAACTGGAGGACGGACTACAGGCGGACAAACAGGAGCATTACAGTACTGCAGGCGAGATTACAGTACACTGGATTATCTTTTAAATATGTAATATTTTACCATCCTGGATCGAAATATGTTTCTTTTAATTATTCAGTTTAGAAAAATATGTTTTTTTACTCCACGTACTTTAAAAAATATAACAAGTGCCACTGTCAGTATTTGATCAGTGTCTATCATGCGCTGGAATTAGGAACGACGCCGCTGCGGGCCATGTAATGTTTAATATAAAATGAAAAGTAGTTCCACTTGACCAGAAGCTACAAGGCACATTTGAAAACACTCACCAGCATTTCTTTAACAACTTCCGTGTTTCGAAAGTTAAGATCCGGTTGCTCTTTTGCAAACTGATGTAAATAATATTCCTTTCTCTGTTCATTCCACTCCCAAGCTGATCTGCCAAATACGCTCACCTGGTGGTAAAAAGCTGCGTTAGACAAAGATGGGCGTGGCAATGTGATAATGAAGAGTTGTGATGAGCTCTGTTACATGGGCAAAGATATATCTACATGTTTTATACTGAGCTATGGATGCATCTTTCTCGGCCAAGTGAAAAGTCAACAGTAGAATATACTATTTAATTTTACCTTTGAACTGTCACGTGTTATAAGATAGATTTTTTAAATCACGAACTAGAACAGGTTTGCTAATCAATATTATCATTTCGTTGTAATAAGAGAGTATTTTCAGTGAAGTAGCAATTTCTTTATTCCTAGGGATGTTAATAAATTTTTTAAATCACGAACTAGAACAGGTTTGCTAATCAATATCATCATTTCGTTGTAATAAGAGTGTAATTTTCAGTTTACTAGCAATTTCTTAATTCCTAGGGATGTTCATATTTTTAAATGTTTCATCGACAACTGTAATCAAAGAGAGGGGAAGGGGGGAAGAGTTATTGGTTTCATTCCGTCCCCCCCCCCCATGCCATACAAAATAACATAGTATGAAGAGAGGAGGAAGGAAATCAGGAAATAAACTACCATCCTTAGACCATTATATTTATGATTGCCAGTAATACCAAATGTATAAGAAATGATTGTAGGCCACGTCAAACAAAATATTGTCAGATTCTGAGACGTGTTTTCAGGCGCTCAAAATGTAAAATGTGAAACAAATCAGCTTCGGCGAAAAGGTTTCCTGCTGCCAGAACTTTTATCCCATACCCTACATCTTTGAGATTTCAACCCCCTCCCCACCCCCCTCCCCAATTGCAAGTTTATGTGTACGCTACTGACTATGTTATGTGATGATATTGATGATTATTTTAACAATTAATTATATTTATTAGCATGGTTGCCAAAGCCTAGATATCATAAACATTGACGAGAAACAAACGTAGACGCGCTCGTGTTACCCAGTTGTTTGGGGGAATCGGTCGGCCATCTTTGTACGCCTTGGGTTTGGCCCAGACGTAGAAGTCGGTGAAGGGGTCCTCTCTTGCTATAGACTTGTTGAACCACTCGTGCTGGTCTGAAGAGTGGTTGGGGACGAAGTCCATTACAAGCTTCAGATCTGAAACACGGCCATTCAAGCAAAAGCTATGTCAAATAATAGCAATATGTAATAATAATAATAATGATAATAATAATAATAAAAATAATAATAGTTAAAATAATAATAAAAGAAATAATAAAACAAAAAATAATAATAATACCATATGTCAACGCTCAAGTTCAGAAGGTAATAAAATTTGGAATTTTGGGGTGGTATGAGTAACCCACAACCAGCCGCGATGTGGATTCGGGACTAAATTGAGATATGACTGATATTGATGATATTAGATTTGACGGTATAAGTGTACATGAACTAAAATTAAAATACGACATGGGGCTTTTTATAATAATTGGGAAGCACCAGGTAACGACAACGTTGGCACAGACACTTTTTCACTGTGCATACCACATTACTAAAATATGTCCACATGAATTTATAATTAGAGAAAAGATGTATACCAAGTGCCATATGGGTATACGATTTATTTACTAGCTAACTGTCTGCTACAAGAAATTTTATAAAGATGCCTTAAACTTGTAAATCATGGGAAATAATAACAAAAAATACTCGACCGCGCTTTTATGTTTCATATATTTTGTGAACGTTGGCCTTCGAATGTCATCGATAAGAAAGAAGTTCCAATATTAGCTAACTTATCTAAACAAACGTAATTAAATGATTGCAAACTCAATTTTGCGTAAACTTGACCTTACTGATTCAGAGAAAAATATTTAAATAGGTCATGATTTCAGAAGGAAGCGTGTTGACTGTGAGCATAGTTCAATAGTGTGTTGTAATTTTACCCCTCTGTTTCATGGCTTGGACCAAAGTCTTGAAATCGTCCAAGTTGCCAAATGTTTCGTCAATGTTCTTGAAGTCCTGAATGTCGTAGCCAAAGTCCTTCATAGGCGACTTGTAAACCGGAGAAAGCCAAACAATTTTCACACCAAGACCAGCAATATAGTCTAGTTTCGATTCAATACCTGTAAAATACACACTGATTAGTAATTTCTTTTCAATTACATCAATGACACAACTTGTGAAAGATAATTAGAATATCCTGAAACAAAAATAATGAAAATATCCTTATTGTCGAAAAATGTTTCTTACTTATTTCTTACTTCCGTCATAAAATACGACTTGCAGTTTTAAAAAGGTAAAATAATTTTTGATTAAAATTGAAATTAAAAATAAAATTATAGTACTAAATTCAAAACAATACCAATGTCGCAACGCGTGGTCCATCAATACACCAACGTTAGCTTGACGCATAATATAGTAACAAACACGCGCAGTGTTGATCACCACACGAGAACCTAATTTTAGCGTGTATCTATCAATATGTTCAGTTCACTAATATAATAGGCTAATTATTGTTATTCGCACTATGTTATTCATGTGAGCTAATCAAGACAATCAATAGGAATTGATCCATGATAGACGATATTGTATGGCTTTATTCTGGACAGAATGATAGGTTCAGCTTCATGGTGGTGGTTTAACTGTCAGGTAAACCATCTATACAGTTTACTAACTCAAAGTTAGGTAAATACAGCAGCAAGATTAATAAATAAATGTACATTAATTGAGCATCAATACAATTTTATTAACTGTATACCAGTATAATATACAATACGCATTGCGAAGGTAATGCACATTTTGGCCTGTAAAATAATTGATTAATTTCGTTGTAAAATTATATTAGCCCCACTCATCTCGGTTAGCATAGTTGGCAAAATGTGAACACAATGGGAAAGCTCATTATCATAATCTAGTTTAATTGTGGCGCACAACGCCATTATTGCAATCTGTAATTGAAGTTAACAAGTACGACAGATTACACTGAAGTATCTACGGGACGTTGATAGATTGTATTATTGTTACTATTACACATGGTATTATATAATATCACCGACAGATCACTAAACAATTTCGAATGGGTCAATGTCGGGGAATTTCAAGATCAATAGGTCATGACTACGGAAGTAGACCTTGCTCTTTTCGTCTGTCGTACTATCGAATTCATCATTATCTGTTATAGCTAAGATATATGTTGCTTAACCGTCGAGCGTAATTCAAAAGCATTTTTAACATGTCCCTGTAATTATTGAGAAGTTTTTCCACTTTCAATATACAATAGGGAACCCGCAACTGACGTCACATCAGGACTACAACAATGGAACAAATGAATTGAACTGATGGACAAACATTCAGCTGTCAAAATAATAAAATTGCAACCATAGAAATTAAAACAAGTGTAGCAATAGTAACTGCTCACCATTTAAAACTTTTAATGATATACAACGACTAAGTGAAATTTTTATACGTGTATTTGTTTGTTGTTTTGTTTTGTTTTCCAAAATCAGAAGAAATTATTTTTTGGCTGCTTGTTGTTTGCCCATCGATTCAATTCATTTGTTTCATTGTGTTCTTTTGGTGTTGCTAGTGCCCTATTTTAAGATTTTATAGCCGATGGGATAGGCGCCTATTTAGATAATGTATTATTCCTGTAAACATTCGTAGCTAGTCGACAGAACTAACAGAACACAACTAACGCATTCATTAAAATTGAAATTCAAATGGACCGCGATTTTGGAGCCCTTGTAGAAGAAGCACACAAAAACACTGACCATATACTTTTAACTCCTAACATAGGGTTTCAATATATTGAGCCTATACGTGTCAACGAAATAATTGCTTATGATGTTATTTATGTAATGTTCAGAGATAAAGATTTGTATTCTAATTTCTCATTGCCCAAAGTGTGAAAAAAGTGTGTCCTAATTTTGTATTCTACGTTGATTCTGAATAATGAGTTGTTCCAAAAGAACTGATAAGTAACTATTCTCTGCTTGTGTTGCACCATACATTGAACATAATTACACACCTTCATAGCTATGTCTGTGTTATTTAAATTTGTGTTATCTATTCCCGTATTGATGTCGTCCGTCTACTGTCTCTAATTTATAAATAGTATAAATGAGTATAAATACATCAAAAGAAAATAATAAACACTGCATGACAGCGATAACTTTTGAAAGGAGTGGCCTATACTTGTACCTCTGAGGTCGCCCTGTCCGGAGCTGTCACTGTCCGCAAAGCTCTGAGGCAGGACAGCGTAGACGGGCCCCTTCTGCCACCAGTGCAGACAGCGGCACCGCGGCGCGTGGGCCACGAACACGACGACCGTCGTCAGAAGCCCGACGAAGGTGAAGACGGCGCCGAAAAGGAAGAAGACGCGAACTCTCATCCAGAAGGGATCGGTAGCGAACTCGCTCAGCTCGCTACTGGTGAGACCGGCCCACTTAGGGGCCTCATGCTTCTCTTCAGGCATCAGAAGATGCACAGCGCTATTGCAGTACGCCGTTGATACGTAATCGCAGTCTTTTGCCTTCAAACTAGTCTTTTCAGTTAGTACCATAGTGATCTAAATATTTTACGTATTATATTCTTGAAACGTTGAGCAGAAAACAAAATCGTCTCACTTCTCAATGTATATCTTCCACGCACTCACAGCTGATTGCACTGAACTGAGTTGATCTGTTAATATTACACAGTACGGAAGAACTCTTCTTACTGAAGCTACAATTCGGTATAAGTTACCATGTGCTGGTCAACACTTGTTTATATATGCGGTGTGGTGAGGAAGGGCATTACTTTGGTTCACAGTCCAAGAGAAGAACGCATAGACTATCTCTATGGAAGAACGACGAGGATCCTTGAGACCGCTCTCTGCTAGGGACACCCAATACAAACCACGTAGGCAACCACGCAGAGTTGTGAGATGACGCAATGGAAACACCACATTGCGTGATACACTAAACGTGACTGCATCTTTCTCGTATAATCTGGATAATGTCTCATATTTTTACAGCGAAACTAAGCGAGACGATGAGCGGATGAAAATGATAAAACGCAACACAACATGCATGCCCAATGCATGATTGGAGCCTGGAAACCACGAACTTTGGTGTACAAGACAAATGACTAATAGACCACTCTTAAAGGGGTTCTCACCCGCTAGATTTATTTTTTACCATATGATCTACTGCACCACACCAATTGATAATGAACCATTAAACATCGTAAGTTGAAACCTGTGAATTGTTATTAATTAATGAAATTTCTGGTTAACTGCCGCGGCGACTGTTGGTGTCAGCCGGCTTTTGGTGCGAGTGTACTCGAAGCGATATATCTAAAAAAAATAGACGGCCTTGGTGTACTCCATTCGACACCGCATTACAGACCGCGTTCATTGTGCATGCGTTGACTATTTCCCCTCCCAATACTACTCTCTCTCTCTCTCTCTCTCGCTTGGCTTACTTGACACCAACTCGACAGTCGACACCCGCCGACTCGACGTGCACAGCAACGCACAACAACGCTCAAAACGAAATGGAGCACCCGATTACACATCTTTATTTTGTACCTGAACGGAAGCTCCGATTACAAAACCAAAATATACGAAATACGCAGAAAAGAAAGACGCAGCGAAAAGTATCACATCATTTTTTTTTTGGAGCAGAATCCTCCAAGGTCCCAAGGCATACAGGTCGTCCCAATGCTATTTCTTATGGGAGATTTTCGCCGATGGGACCTAGCTCGAAAATCACTAACTTTGATATTTTTTCCCCGGGTTATGGTGAACCCGATTTCTTTTCATTTAGTCGCTAATTTCATAGCTAATCAGCCTTAGTTAAGCATATTTTTTTGGGGTAGCGGGTGAGAACCCCTTTAACTACGAAAGTTACTGAAATCATTTGGGCAATTTGTTTTGCATAATGTGTACCAACATACACATTAAGGAAAACGTTCGATTCAATTTGCAGATACCATGGACCAACCAATTGAACTTAGCTATTTACCAATATCAGAGATACACACTATTGTTAAGCCCTTTCCGTATATTAACCGCCCGTATTTATTTTCGCAATGTTTCTTTCCTATGCGGATTTTTAGTGTAAGTGCAAATGGTTATACATTGTTCTATAAGTTGGATGTCAGCTATACTAACGGGGGAAACACCGAAACACCTATAATTTTAAGGAACCCTGTGCATGTACTCATAATATCGTAGCACAAGCACCGATCGTAGCATTAGCACCGATAAGTTTGGCCGCTCGAATGTAAACCACCAGGGCCCAGATTTACAAAGGTGCCTAAGTGCTAAGACGTCCTAGTTTAGGCAAATCTTAGTGATA
The DNA here is from genome assembly GCA_945910005.1 of Isoperla grammatica. NCBI lineage: Eukaryota > Metazoa > Arthropoda > Insecta > Plecoptera > Perlodidae > Isoperla > Isoperla grammatica. The sequence continues at coordinate 10,869,961 of OX246738.1, read as the reverse complement.
TAAATCCCCAATATGTCGTTCTGCAATGTTATAAAGATAAAATATAGTAAAATATGAACAATTTAACTAATAATATTTGATTTGTGAATGTGTATTAATACCTAGACATGATTTATCTTGATTTATCTAGCTAGGATTTGCCTAACTTAGGACAACTTAGAGTTGCGCATCTTTGTGAATCCAGACCCAGGGGTTTATTCTATACAACAATCTTCCTCTGTCTACTAAATGCTTAGGTCAAAATCTCTTTAAAAAAGTAATTAAAAACAATCTGCTGCAATATGATCTGGGAGACTGCTTCAAGTAACATGATTTGCCGAACAAAATAAATATAGAAGTTATGAAGTAATGGCATTATCTGTTATTAACTGAGAATCTGCAAGTTAGAATGTAGTGTCGGTTTTATTATAAGTATTGTTGTATTCGATTTTATGTATTGTATTATAAGTAAGTAGTTATATTATTACTATGGTGCTTTACTTTATTTTCTTTATTAATGTTATAATAAGAACTATTTTGTTGTATTCAGATATTCACCTCTAAATGGAGGTAGTAGCCTAGTAGATAAAAGTAAAATTCATACATTATATCAAAATTCTTCAATTGTACAATTAGGCCTAGTTTTGAGAGTTATAATTATCTGTGTCGCTCAATTTTATTTATATTATTATAACATTATTTTTATGACTTTAGACAGTCAAATCAATAATCATAACCTAAAATTAAGACAAAATGTAAGCCTGACTTTGCATTGTTCACTTTACTTTTCCTATTGTTGTTTTTTTTTGTTATTTAGTTTAGTTTAGTTTAGTTTAGGTAAGTTTAGTTTAGTTTAGGTAAGTTTAGTTTAGTCTAGTGTAATCGTAATCTGTCAATGTAAAGAGCGGAAGCTCATTCTGACAAATAAAGATTATTACTAATAAAAAATAAAAAAAAGACTGGAAAATATTACCAGCAGAAAACTCTCATTCAATGCATATGTGTTACCAATTAATGTTACCTGTACATCTTGCCAACTCATATAAAAGTATGTGATCCATGTAACAGTAGGTTTTCTAGACTGGAACACGAACGTAGAACCACCTGCCACAAGTTATATCGAGTAATAGCGACTGTAGACGCTATCAGTTTGAGCAGTTGAAGTTTCTTTGCTTGCACATTTTTATATCGACCAGATAATCAGACCTCGGAGCATCAAGCATTGAATACTTAGCCAGGCCAGCGCATATTGTGCGGACTAGAAGATGGGACGTCCTTATTAGAGAAGTGACCATATCACATCAGAGAAAAACTTTGTTTGGGCTCATCAATCAAAGGCAACGCAACCCCGTCCCTCAGCATCAATACATTCAAATCATAGTGTGCCGTGGTTTCATCAACTTATAAATCTGTGTGAAACTGTATAAAACTGTGGTTTAGAAAATGTTATGAGAATTAATACAAGGATGAAGATAAAAAATATGCTGTACAGTTATTACATAATATTAAGGTAAGACAGATATCTTCTTTACCCTAATATTTATTGTAAATTGTCTTGTTATTTTTGGTTATTGAATTTACATTTATCGCATTCATTCACCCACATTAATAGGCCTATACATTCTACGTCTACATTAATTTTGTAGATAAATAACAATCAGCAGCATATTGCATAACACGATATATATACGCAGAGCAGTTGTTATAGCAAGGAGGTATCCGTCATACCCACGATTTACTTTTGTCTCGTGGTGTACATGTGAGTGGCAAGCTCCAAGAGCATGTTATACATACCTTTAAGGTCCCCAACGCCGTTGCCACTGTGGTCAGAGAAGGATCTCGGGTAGATCTGATATATAACCTGGTTCCTCCACCAGTCATCGGCTCGGTCTTGCTTTGGCCTCTTCTTTGATTTGACTCGTACCACCGGCTCAGCAAGATGGCGCCTTTTCTTAGCTGCTTTCGGCATGGCGGGGGTGCGCAGGTAATGTAACTCTGTGCCAAATAACGTCAAGTATCACTAAATAAGATACTTAACGTTTTCACTCACATCAGATAAAAGCATCATTGAATGTATGTACATTTTGTAACGATAGTCTCTGATTATTTTTTAAATGTTTTTTTTTTTTAAATGTTGATTAAAACTGTCAATCAACGAATGCTTATTCATCCTATAGATAGCGAATTAATACGCTATATAATATACATATGCATTAGGACTGGTTACACCAAACTTTGAGTTCCGATTGTTTTATTTGGTGTTGAACGGCGTATTCGACAGCAAGTTTATATGAGGGGAAATTACTGCTAACAAACATGGCGGCTTCTAGACGACGTCGTGCACTTGGAAAGGAATGATTGTTGAAACCTTTGAGTATAGATATGGGTAGAGTGAGCTTGGCCATGCCGCCACTACAGCGCCATGTGTGTCCATGATCTCGCAGCTGCGCACCTTTAACAAATCGTTCAGAACATCCAAAACAAAAGCACAACAATACTTTACCATTGCTTTTATTATCGATACACAAACATAATTCCTTACCTAATAAAGCATTTAAACAATGTGTGCAGTGTGTTATCGCAGGCACAGGTTTGCTACGGCGCGCTTTCTGCCACTCATCACGTGACTTCCAGCAATGCTTCCAGCGATCAGATGTTGGACACGCTTTTCGTGCCATCATACTCCCTCTACCCATATTTATACTCAAAGGTTGAAACCAAGGGTAACCCTGACTTTCAATTAAAATGAAGTAATACAATAATACAACACAATACAATTATTACATACAATACAATATACAATTATTATACAATTATTATTCAATGGTAAATCGATTAGAGTTCAAATGATAATATATCACCTTTTACTGTCGATAAATCTACGATACGATAAGTAATAGGCCTACTATTTAACAATAAAACTCATGAGTTCACTTGGAAACAAGCAATACACGAGATGGTTCTAATGATTGCATGAACTTTGAACATAACAACGATAATGTGTATAAAAATATACTCTATACAAAAAATACACAAGTACACAATGTTTGCTTGAAATGTCCATTTATCAGTAAATTGCAGTGAAAACAATGATTTTTACCCCCATTTCACATGAGAAAGTAACGGGGGAGGGAGTTTCACATGTATATACAACGTGTCAGAGCGCCCTAGCTGGCATTGGCCTGAACATTACTAAACTATATGAATTCCTGAGCCTGTAAAGTTGTCCTGGCTTATTTTGTGTTTATCGGTGTATATGCATTATTTTCAATGTTTATAAATAAAACGCGTTTTTTTTTTTTTTTTTAGCCTTCACAAGAGTTCACAAGAATTCCAACTCGTGATGAAAATGCTTTCCGGATGAATCCACTTTGTTCTTGACTTTTCTTGATTGCTACGTACTGGATATATCCGTTGTAGCCTGCTGCATATTGTTTTTAACTAACCTCTTTCGTTTCGTTCAGTAGCTATACAAAATAAAACCATCGGAAAGCTGCCGCCACAAATGCCATAAATATGGACTGCTAAAATGCTTGTAAAAATTGTATCCTCTTTCGGTGGGTTCTATTATGGGTACTTTTGACTCTCGCATTTATTGCATTCTCTTAAGTAATTTATTCATTTTATTGTAAAGGCCAGTGTAGGGCACAAAGCCTTCTTTAGTCTGATGTGATGATTGATAAATTATAATGAGGAAGGGAGGAGGGAAAGCCTGATACCGGCACGTAGCCTACTCCTGTCGAAAAGTACCAAGGGGACCATCGGCTTTACGTCCCATCCGAAAGGACGGTGTAACTTTGTATAGCTTCCTCCACTAACTTGGACTGCCGAGTAGTTGACGAGAAGAACGAAGCTGTTACACAAGCTTTCGAACCCTCCAATCTGCTCTAACCAACGGTAACTAGTGTTTCGGAGGTGAGTGGTCACCCATCCGCCTCCTGACCTAGCCCGAGGTTGCTTAACTTCGGTGAACGTATAGGAACCGGCTAAGCGACCAAGGCTAAACTATTAGTTTTAGGTAATTTATTTATTTATTAACGTAAGTCGTTACACTTTATATGAGTAATGACGGCTCGTGTAGAGTGCCCCAATAGGCGGGGACTCTCTTCAGCACGCATAACAAAGAACATAAGAACATAGCTGCAATAGATACATAATAAAGAGCACTCAATGTTAATTTTACAAATAAGATGGAAAATAAGGGCTTTGAATATAATAATATATTTAATAGTTGAAAGGTAGCTTGTCTGTGACTGTGAGTCGATTCACCGCCAACCGGAAGCTTTCGAGTTCGGTGAAAATCTCGGTCAAGAAAAAACTTGATAGCCATGTTCGTGGGCTCTTATCAACCGAGCAAGGCTCTTCCTTATGAAATAATAAACGCCCTATCAGTTACAGATTAATCAAACCTAGTCTTCAGACTACACATAGATAACACGAAAACACCATGTGGAAGCAGAGTACGTACCTTATAATATTACACTTACAATAGAGTGATGGCCTTTAAATGCAAACACATGAACTAATGACAAAGGAATCGTTCGCGACGTAGACTAGACTTGAACAATTCGTATACTGAATAAATACAAACAAACGACTAAAGTAGCAACGTGCAAAGCTGTGCGTGTACATATCAAGTAACACTAGAGGTTCGAATGAAGACGACCTTCACGCTTGGTAGCTTGCTAGAGTGGATCGAGTTATCTTTCAAAGTTTCCTCCGAACACTGACCTGACGAGCTCACGCTCACGCGCACGTACAATACATACATTCGCATTAAATTGAGAATTGTATATTAATTATTATTATTTATTTGCTTGTCTGGCATGGAAGTTGAGTAATCCCAGAAGCTGATAAAAAAATACATGATACTAATGCTAATATTATAAGAGAATGCTGTCGAAATACAAGAAGGGTCCATTCGATAGGGTGACGAGAACAATTATGATAGTAGCTGTAAACGCACCTTCAACCCTCGCCCCTCTTATATTGTGTACGTAGAGGGGGGTTTGATTTCGATTACGTCACCAAATCAAAAATGGCAAATTTGCAAGAAAGTCACAGCACAGAGCCATGAGATGAGTGTTTGACACAAACACTTAACAGCCAAAATGCTGGAAAAACGTAAGATTTTCAGTTTTTTATTCACTACTTTAAAATTACATTAAATATCAAACTTTTGGAACCATGTGGCATTGGGATCTACAGATATTCTCAAAAAAGGTCTAAGGAAGTAGTACGTTTGGATAAAATTGGACAATACGTATATTATCTTCACAATTCATGTTTTGCCTCGTGATCAATAGGAACCAACACCACAGCCAAGTATGCTATTCACAACCCCTAACTCTTCTAACACGTGTTTAAATTATGGCGATGTGCCCAAGAGGCATTCAGATAATGTAATTGTACAGATATTTTGTTTAAAGAACAGCCTACCTCAATTCAAACGTACGACTGTCTATAGCCTATAGTTGCGAGCTGGCAGCGATTTTTATATACACCTATTAATAGATTCAGCATACGAATGGAAAAGTACACTCATAGCCAACGGAGCTCTCAATTGTCCACCATCAAAAGAAGAAAACTTCTTCAGAATAGTTAAAAATAGTTACAGAAAAACTGTTGAATGTTGCCCAAAAGGGTTTGACAACATTTATATTAATATTTTTTATTATGTACACTGGTTCAAAGAAAATAAACAGAATTCGTAGGTGGCAGATGCCCTTTTATCAGTTGTGAAGGAAATAAGTAGCATAACTGATATTTTCCGTAGTGCAATAGATTAAAACGTGGAGAGAGTATAAGAAACTTGTTTACATAACCTCACATGCGATGCAACCTATAACCCTACATATACCACCCCCAGCCTAATCCACATTGCACGAGGAAGACAACGTAACTTACCTATCGCAAAGTTAACCTACATAATATATAATAGATCATGAAACGTATAATATCTACGCTAGGCTGGGGCTCATGCTAAATTGCAGACATCACCTCAGTCACAGTGACGTAATAACGCATCCGAGGGAACGATCAAGACAGTTTTTACCTGAATCAATAGCTCGGACGTTCTTAGTAGTTCTCAGAGTTGCGTCCGACTGCTCTGCGTTCTACCTAGTGTCAGCTTCATGTATGCGTGCGACGCAACGTTCCTAGTAGTTCTCAGTGTCCGACTGCTCTGTGTTGTACCTAGTGTCAGCTTCATGTATGCGTGCGACGCAACGTTCCTAGTAGATCTCAGAGTTGTGTCCGACTGCTCTGCGTTCTACCTATAGTGTCAGCTTCATGTATGCGTGCGACGCAACGTTCCTAGTAGTTCTCAGAGTTGCGTCCGACTGCGCTCTGCGTTCTACCTAGTGTCAGCTTCATGTACGCGTGCGACGCGCGTTGGTTAGTTGGTAAGGAATGACCGAGGGCTGTTAATTAGTTGAGCTCAATCACAGCATTCACCTTTGACGGGGAAAACCTCGGTAGATCCTTCAGGCAGGATTGCCTGTTAGTGGTATTGAACCGGCTACTTTCCGAATGAACTATCTTCTTTATGCACACGAATGAGGCGAACGAACAGTACCTGAACCAATCAGAAGACTGGGATCGACATAAACGGGAGAACTCCGCGATTGTAAATTAGTTTTGGATGGGTGTGGGAGGGGGGGGGGGGGGGGGGGGGGTCGGTAGATAAATCAAACGAATCTATATTGCGTTCACAAGTGTAAATATTTCCATGTTCTTATTTTTCGCTTTGCCGGCGTAGTGAACGAGGTTAATTTGGCGTTTATGTAGCCTGCAGTTTCTGGTCTTGGATCACGCCTAACCCCAATCACTCCAATGATACAAATCAATGAAATCATCCCCCCGTCGTTCCATGTTATTTCCCATAAACAAAACAAATCCATAGCAACAATGGGTGCCCCTAGGTATAGGGGCCGACTATGAATTTTCTAACTACGACAAATGATGACTTGGGCATCTTTGTAAATCTAGGCCCTGCGTTCTAGTTTCGAATTCTATCGCGGGCATAGATGTCTTGCAGCGGTTTGTCATATTCGCGCATCACCCACTAACCATCTTGATTAGCATCGTCACCCAATTGATGGGACGGAAAGCCCAAATATCTTCATAATCGTTTCGTCATGGGCGATACAATTGTCGATAATAACGATGCGTGCGAAACCCCCCCCCTCCCAAACCCCTTTCAAAACGTATAAATGCTGTCTAAATTTTATAATTTGACAAAGAAAAGTAAGGCATCTATTATTGTTGTATTAATGGCATGCCCTGTAGAATGAGCTTCTGTTACGTGTCTATTTTAACTGTAAATAAAGCATATAAATAATTAAAATGTGATTTTTTATGCTGTTGCCGTCTGACCAGCCGCTGTTATCGGTCAGCCGCACATGACAGCGTTCGCATTTGTGAAGAGATGTGGGAACAGTGATACTTCGGCAGTATTTATATACGATGCAATATAGATTATGTAGTGCAGTGCTACTTAGTAAAACATAAATTGAAATGTAAGTTCACGTGGTGCTTTCAGTCCTTAACCGCCTGTAGGACTCGAACCTCATCAAACTCTTTATCGCATTATAACTAATTTTCGCGTTTCGACGACGACTGTGTAATTTTAGTTAGACACTCTAGATGGAAAAATTTTCCGCCTACAATTTTTTACTCTTTTAGGTTCTGCTTCCATCTTGCTTCCAGTTAAGTTACAATTAGTTTCTTCATTACACGGGGATGATTTTTTAACCAATTAAATAAAGTAATCTTATTGAAAAAGGTGGGTTGTAGAAATGCCCGACATTTCAGAGGGCGTCTCTAACTTAGTTACATTTAACGAGTTTTAGAGAAGTTACTGAGCGTCTGATCAAAACTTTCAACTATGGAAACACCTTATTACAAAAATGAAAATAATCCCAACACCAATTTGCTGCCAATTTGACCCTTAATAAGCACAAAGGATATTAATTACGGGAAGTTATAATAATTTATATTTGAAAAATTCCTCAATTAAATACGCTAGACGTAAAAGAGATAATTTTAAAATGTTTTTTGAGCAGACAACTAATAAGTTCTACGCTGATTGCAACTAATATGATTTGGTTGACGTTGGCGAGCGGGAATACCAATCTACCAGAGTATTATAATTTGTATATAAATACCGGTGACCGTTTCTAGCATCACATCACAACGGTTTCACTAGTGGTGGGAGACTAACGTCCTGAACACAAAAATTTACGAGAATGAAACTCACCTACATCTTGGTTCTGTTCTTGTTGGTGGAAACTTTTTCTCAAAGCATACTTGGTAAGTTGCACACTCACGCACTATTATCGTTGAGTGAGAAATATAGGGCTCACTCAACGCTATTATAACTAAGCAGGGGGTCGATAATCGATCATTATGATCGATATTTAGAAAAGAAAATGAAAAAGAATTAAAATTTCGTTAATTGGATTTAAACAAAAATTCATAAAAGAAATTTAAAAATGTGTTTTTCATTCAATTCTCACAAGAGACATTAATTATAGGGCTAATTTACAAATTATCAGCGTTATTCTGGTTACAAAAGGTCTGAGACGCTCCAGTCATTCTCAATTATTCTCTAATTTTGATACATTCTAATCCATACATTCTACAATGCAAATATTTTCGAATATCGAATATCGATCGACAAAATCGATATTTTTGCCCATCCCTAATTATAACATTACATTTCCTAACTTACCTCCATCGAATGTAACTCGGTTTGCAATATTATGAGTTTATTATTCAGTATTCACCATGAACAGTGATGAAAGTGTTTTGCCCTCTCCCCCCACCCCCTTCTAAAAGATTTAGAACCATTGGCGGGTAAGCTATTTTTATTGCATGATTTTATTGAAATCGCTATCTGTGTCGTCAAATTTTGCATCGAGTTTTCAACCACTTCAATCGTACTATTTTTTTTTTTAATTTTGAATTCGAATTCATTACCAAAGAACATTTTCTTTCCATTTGAATTTTTCTGGAAAAGGCGATTTGCGCCCCAGTTAGGTTTTTAATTTCGGTGTTGAAAAGTGTATTGCAAAATGTTACTAGGACTAAAACGATACATTTCCCCTAGAATAAAAAAAAAAGTTTGTGTGTGTGTGTGTGTGGGGGGGGGGGGGGGGGAGGGGGGGTCATATTTCGGTGTTGAAATATTGATTGCAAAATTTAGTAAATAAATACAAGAAACAACACATTTTTAAATTATAATATTCCTGGAAAACGCGTTCTGGGGGGAAGGGGTTAAGGGGGGGGGGGGAGGGAAGGGGTTCGTAATAAGAGTTATAATGTTAAGTATAATGTTTTAGTGACAAATATTTTCGAATTTTCAAATTATATTAAATTTTTAGCCAAACGTAAATTAGAAATGTAGGAGGTATAAAACAAAAATGCAAAAAAATTGAAAAACGAAAGGCCAAGCCCAAAACGGAGAAGATCAACCGTTACAAATTAAAGAGGGCACACGTACAAAAAACGCCAATTTCAAAAGAGGCTTAACATTTGAAGGGGTGATATCTTAAATTGTGGCCAAACCAATTATTTTATTTCCAATATAAAATTATAGTAGGCCTAATGATAATGAAATAAACAAATATATAAATGTTGACATCTGTTTATATCTTAATTCATTTAAGGCCCAAAGACTGACAAGGAATTAGCTAGTAGTAGTAGTTAACTGAAAATGTTTTCAATGATCTTTACGTCTTAATACCTTCCATATGCAACATCCGATCGGAATAAAATTTGAAATGGGTAGTCTCGTGGTAAAAGCCCACGGATTAAAGAAAATTTGAGGTTTCCATCTATTATGGTTTTGCGTCGGCCACATCGTGCAAAGTGCACTTCGATGTTTGCAGTAAGAGTGTCGTAGTGGAAGCTCGCACATAGGCCCGGCGCGCTGCCGAGCGCCTAGGTAATTCTGCCGAATATTGTGTTTTGAAAGATGTAGCTTAAAGTCTACAATCTTTATAAGTAAAGGTGTTTGTTTTTCTCAATGAGCGATTTTTTTGACGATAAAATACTAGGAAAACGCCTGTTTGACGCGTTGATATAAGCGAGCGCGGCTATATACGAACTTTCTGGTGAAAAGTTATTAAAGCTTATTAAGCGAGCGAAGCGAGCGTCTCCACGAGACTCTTAAGGCACTTCGTTCTGTTTTTTTTTTTTAATTTTTATGTCTGTGGATAGCGGTCGAACGGAAAGTCCGATCATCTTAAAATTCGGACCATCCACAAGCCTCGATGTGGATTGAAGGTGTATAGTTTTGAGGTAAAATCGTTTGAAAAGTTAAAAGCTACACCATAGTTACTGCAAAATATTTTTCTGAAACAAAATGACGGCAAAATGTGAGACAGCCATATTTTTTTAAAGCTTTTTCCGGTCACGAATATGTTTATTTTATGGCGATCTGATAAGTATTGGTAAAGTTACACAAAAGTTACTCGAAAATATTTTTCTGAAACACAGTAACAGCAAAATGTGAGGTGGCTATACCTATATTGTAGTAAATGTTTGTCCGGTTACGAATATACTAACGTTAACGCGATCTGGTACGTATTTGAGGCAGAAATCACATTTCTTTTGCTGTCAATAACTGTTAGTAATGGTGGCGGACCGTGTTGAAAATATGACGACGAAAATTCTTAGCAACTCACATTGCACTGCATCCAACAATGTCGGGAAGTATAATAGCTATGGAAATTAGGAAAAATTTTGCAATGCGCATTCTTGAATTTTTGTCAATTTTTGTTTTTAGTAGCTTTGAGAACTTTTCGCCACAAAGTTCGTAGATATGGACACGCTCGCTTATCAACGCGTCAAACAGAGCATGAAAATGCTCTGTTTGACGCGTTGATGCAAGTGCAAAAAGTGGTTTTAAAAAAATTACACTTTTATTTTTTACGTGTACCGATAGCTTCAAAAGTCTTTAGGTTCATGTAATTACACCTCTAGACCATATTTGTCAAGTACACGAAAAAGTAGTATGCTATAGGTTGCTATCTTAGGAATGATGGAATACAATTTTAAAACACAATTATGAGACCAGTTGTTTTAATGAATTTTTTCGTGTACCGGTGAAAAGGCAGTTGAGTATATGTTGTTTTTACTATTCCATAACTTAATTATGAAAAGAGTCACTTTCAAGAAATAACGTGCATATCATGCGCTCGACCCTTATCTTTCCAAAATGCTTGCAGTCTCAAGCCTACGTAAAAAACGTTTCGAGTGTTGGTGATTTACGTACACGGATGTAAAGCGCACCAGTTTGCTCGTGTCGCAGTCCAGCCGTAACTACACGGGTCTAGACAGGTAATTTGCGCAAAGAAATTGTCTCCTTGTGTCCTAGCACCGCTCAACAGTAGTTGAGAACGCCAATGTACAGATTTAATCCAAGTATTGGGGGGAAACATGACACCAAGTACAAGTAAGCGGACGGCGCCTGGGCCGGGCGTCACCTGGCTTTGACAAGAGCCAGCGCTCGACTGAAATCAGAACGAAGTGCGCGGAGGTCGGTCGGAGTTGTGGTAGTGGGGGGGAGGAGGGGTACACTTCAGACGTCACACATACACATTTACAAGTAATTCCTAGCAAAAGTGTTTTTTCAGGGGGGGGGGGGGGGGGTAGATTCACCTTAAGAGAGCGAAGCGAGCGTATCCACTAGATTCTTATGGCACTTCGTTCTGTTTTTTGTTTGTTTTTTGTTTTGTTTTTGTCTGTCGATAGTGGTCGAACGGAAAGTCCAATCAACTTGAAATTTGGACCATCTACAAGCCTCGATGTTGATTGAAGGTGTATAGTTTTGAGGCAAAATCGTTCGGAAAGTTACAAAGTTACGCCATAGTTACTGCAAAATATTTTTCTGAAACAAAATGGCGGCAAAATGTGAGAAAAACATGTTTTTTACAGATTTAACCAGTCACGAATATGGTCATTTTATGGCGATCTGATTAATATTGGCATAGTTACACAAACGTTACTCGAAAATATTTTTCTAAAAGACAGTAACGGCAAAATAAGAGGTAGCTATATTATATTAAATTTTCGTCCGGTCACGAATATACTAATTTAAACGCGATCTGATACGTATTAGAGGCAGAAATTACATATTTCTGTCAATAACAGCTGTTAGTAACGGTGGCGGACCGCGGCGAAAACACCAGACAAAATGACAGCGAAAATTCTTAGCAACGCACACTCCACTGCATCCAACAATGTCGGGAAGTATAATAGTATAATAGCAATGCGCAATTGCGCATTCTTTAATTGTTGTTAATTGTTGTTTTTTTTAGCTTTGAAAACTTTTCGACCTAAAGTTCGTAGATGTGGACGCGCTCGCTTAACTCGTCAAACAGAAGCGTTTTCCTAGTAAATGTAAATAAATAAATAAATTCACAGTTAGTCTACCCACTCAGTAACGAAACTGATTTTCAGTGGGGGACTTTAATTAAAGCGATTAATTTAACCCTGTAGGCTCCAAACACCATCGATGAGTAAGCGATAACCAATCAAAGATTGATTTCAAATACGAAACATATGAATCAGTGATTGGACAGTGCGAACACCTGCGTACAAATACTAGAATCAACAAGGCCGATTTGAGAACAACTTTGAATTTATTGAGTGCTTCGTTGCTAATAATATAATTGCCTTGTCGAATAAAGGTGGGTTCACACAAAATGACTAAGACTTACGATTAGTGTTTAAGACTAACGATTTAAGGTTTAACACGGTTGAAGTATACGATTTATGTTTAAGCGTTAACAAACTTTTATAGTGATTAGTGTTTAAGAACGAGTGATTAAGAAAGTTGATTTTTGATTGTTGGCATTGTTGAAATACATTTGGGGATGGATGTTTTCGAGAACGTTGTTTTCCCAAGGCTTAATCACTCTATTGTTAGTCTTAGTCCATAGTCATTCTGTCTGAACGCGCCTAATACTTCTATCACTGCTAGTATCTTATATAATCTATGAACGAGAAAATATTTAAAGAACTTGATCATGTGTGGCAGTGGAAGGCTTTGAACCTGCAACCTATCGCATTTTACCAGAGCTTTATTCCTACACTTTACACCAAAGTCAGTGTCAGTACTTAGTCTTTCTTTTTTACCCGTGTAAGTCGGTGGAAGTATTTGTATGGCATTTGCCTGAAATTAGAACTTAATCTAATTATGGGCGAGCGCCGCAGAAGTATTTACACTGACTTACACGGGTTCATAGTCGTCGCCTACCCCTAGGGGCACCCTCTGTTGCTACATAACAGTTTCAAGCACGTTCTTTCCCATATAATAAACAAATCCATAGCAACAACGGGAGCCTCAGGGGCAGGGTATATCTTACTATCTTTGCTCAGGGGTAGGGGACGACTATAAATACGGACCTAAGCACGTACACTGACTTACTTTAGTGTAAAGTGTAGGACAGGTGAACAAAGCTCATTTGTCAATACATTTCTCAGCACTTCACTGTACACATGGCATTCTCTTCCAGATGACCGTGAAGTTAACCAAACTTCTCCTGCAGTGAAGAGGGGCCTGGCTTTGAGCTTCTGTGCTTTCGTCAAGTGTCTGAAGAATGAGCGCAGAATCTGGATTCCAGAACAGAACAACGCATATATACCCTACCACCCCATAATTCGATACAGGGGTGGGAAAAACCGCCCCTTCATACAACAATAATATCTCTGCAAAACTAAGGCGTAGGCCTAATTTGTAATGTCTCGCTTCAATATTCACAAATCTATAACTTCTATCGATAACACTTAATATGCATGCACCATTTCAATGTTATGCCTGTAGTACATTACCCTCTACACGTGTCTCACACTCAGACGTACACACACAACTGTTTTAACATTCATACACCCACCTCTTTCTATTTACAGATACACCTTCATCATTGATGCAGGATATGTACACTCAGGACGTGTCTGAATTCTATTGTTGATTTAATTCTTGTTCTTGTTCCTGTTCTTGTTCTTGTTCTTGTTCTTGTTCTTGTTCTTGTTCTTGTTCTTGTTCTTGTTCTTGTTCTTGTTCTTGTTCTTGTTCTTGTTCTTGTTCTTGTTCTTGTTCTTGTTCTTGTTCTTGTTCTTGTTCTTGTTCTTGTTCTTGTTCTTGTTCTTGTTCTTGTTCTTGTTCTTGTTCTTGTTCTTGTTCTTGTTCTTGTTCTTGTTCTTGTTCTTGTTCTTGTTCTTGGTCTTGGTCTTGGTCGTGTTTTAATTCTCGCTTTTGTTTCACGTATTCGGACGAGATCCGGACAATACTTGATTCAAGTAGGCTCAGGATCGTAACCGTCATCAGGACCAACATGTTTTATAAATCGATCATGAATAACCAAAATGAAAGATCAAATATGCATTTTATATTTTAATATTTACATTGTAGTAACTTTTACAAATGACTGAGATATGTTCTGACTCATCATCCGCCATCTACCGGAATGAAATCCTAGTGTGCACTTTCAATTCTCGTTTTTATTATTATTCTTAGGTCCAGTCTTACAATGTCCTAATAACTATTTATTCGTCGAATAGCTTGTTGTCTCCATGGCAACCACCAATCAAAAACTTTGAAATCCTCCAAATAGCTTAATTTTGCTACAAATAACTTCCTTATTAGGAGATTGTAAGACCAACCCTGAGTGAGGTTGTCACGCCACGCGAGACTATTCGGACGGTACTAGATACGCCACGGACGATTGGTGACGTAAAATCAAGACCAAGAATAAGAATGAACGTCGTTGTGGTATTATTCGGACACGTCCTCAGCATTGCTGGTCCATGCACTCGTAAAATGTTAATTTCTGTTTCCACACAATTCCTTTTAACAAAAGCGTGTTTAAAAATCATGCATTCTTAACCTGATTGACGATGGTAAAGTTATTGTAGGAATAATGGAAGATACGTTCCTGTGCAAATTAGGGTGCGTAGACATTGACTGTTTGGTGTACACAGACATTTTGTCTACTGCATAGCTTTGTCTACTGTAAAATCTTGTCTCCCGACCGTTCGTCTACTACCTTTAAGTCTACAAATTCTACAAATGAATTTGGTATGATATAATTTTCCGTCTTACTGTCTAATTAAAAGATGATAAAGGTATTTTGTAATACATTTTATTTATCATCACTGTCTTCGTCTGTTTACAAATAAATTTGGTATAACATTATTTTCCATTTTCTAACATAATTTTCAAAAAAATAAAATCATTTACACACCTCTAGTTATTCATCATCACTGTATTCGTCTGTTTCTGCGTGTGGAACACTTTCGTTGCCTAAAAATTTGAAGCTCACTGCTGTTAAAAAAATGTAAAATCATCAAATTATTTAAATTTAAAAATCATCACTGTCTTCGTCTCTTTCTGCGTGTGGAACACTTTCGTTGCCTAAAGATTTGAAGCTCACTGCTTTTAGAATTTATTTTTTCATTTTTTTGTCTTGTAAATCTCATACTTCTCGTTCAAATTTTCAATTCTTTGCTGATATGCTATGTAACTTCTTTTCACTGCCCGCCTAACCGTTGTGTGCCCACCACCAAGCCGAACCACCATAACTTCATTTTCACGCTGGTTCACGCGCTGGTAGACTACGTATCACAGTAGGCGAAATGTCTGCGTAGACGAAAAGACGGGGGAAGGAATTAGTAGACGAAAAGTCTTTAGACGAAATAATCGTCGACGTTATGTCCGTAGACATAGAAGAAGTAGACGAAATGTCTAGACCAAAAAAAGTAGACCAACTGTCCTGGCACGCAAATTAGGCCCTGAACGTTAAAGACCAACTGGTATTAATTAAACCACGTAAGCTTTATGTTCCTGTTGCAAAGTTGTGTGCCAGTTTCTTAATAAATGTATTGACTTGTTAACTCTGTTAGTAGCAAACCTAAAATAAACCTACAATAAATATATTGATTTGACTATTCACATGACCTTCGTCATTGCAATTATGACAGCAAATATCCAATTTACTGAATTTATAAATGTTTATATATCAAATATTGTGTAACGTGTAGATCCTGTATCTCTATTCTCTACCCATATTAAACACGCTTGAAAACCCCTATTTGAAAGGTGTTATTAATATTTATTTTGTAGTTCAATATTAGCAGCGTGGATAGCTGAGAAGGAATGTCCGAGGGCCATTAGTAGAACTCAATCCCAGCATTCGCCTTTACGACTGAGGAAAACCTAGGACAAAAACTTCAGTTATGATTACCGGTGACCGGAATCGAACCGGCGACCTCCCGAATTAAAGTCTCTCGTCTTACCGCTGAGCACTATCGGTTATGAGTATACTGTATTGTATTTATTGAAATTTACCCGTCCGAGAGCGGGAAGGCCAATGTAGGGCATAAATTGCCCTCTGTAGCCATGTACAGGATAAGACTTAAAAACGAGAGCGGAGAGTAAGCACTAAGTAGGCCCCTACTAACTAATATATACATTTCTCTTGAGTAACACATTACTTGACTTAACTTGAGAGTAGATATTTTCTATTTCAATGTGACACATTGTTGTTAATGTACAATATGCTGATTGGGTGGGTGAGTATCTTTACAATGTGTTAATTATTTTACACCTAGACAAATAAAATACTTATAACTAAGGCTGTGAAAGACAAAATATCTTGACAAGTAATTATTTTCTCTCGGCGCTCTCTCTACGTCTCCAAGATATTCTCGAAATTTTAAGTTTGTTTCAAAACGTTGACAAAGGTCGCTGAATTGGCTTGCTATTTATAAATTTAAAGAGGTTCTTTAAAATTTGTGCAGAAATTTAAAATATATCTAGGGATTAGAGGAATTTTAAAAACATTTATTTGTATATTGTAGGCCTAATAAACAAAGGTGAGAGAATTGGTCTGTTCTCGTGCTCGATCTCACTCGACTGACAACAGTTGCGCTCGCACAGCTCTACTACAACACATACGTTGAATGAAGACAAAAAGTTGCAAATCTTTAAAAATAGCTTTTAATCCACCAAGCAACAGCAACACGGAGATAATATTATTACCGATTTAGGAAGCTCTGCAGTTGCAAACGTGGCTCTTGTTTGGGAGGTCACGGGTTCGATGTATGCCACCACAGAAACCCTCTTTACGAGTGGTTCATCAGCAATGTGACGAATACTGAATTGAGTCCTACAAACAGCCCTCAGATGTTGCTTCCCACAATCCCACTTCTCTCAGTGCTGGATGCTCAGTGTTAGTGATAGCTAATTGCCCCTTCAATATCTCACGTGCTGGGAGATTTCTCTAAGCTGCTGAGCGCTGTCATGGGAACCTTGAAGCCCTATGACGTAGGTATAAGATATTGACGTAGCAAATAGTTATACTGAACCTGAACCTGCAAGCGCTGAATACGGCCCCAATTGTCAGCAGAGGGCAGCAGTACTCATACAGTACGTACTAACCTAGCTTCATTGTTATTGTATTGTAGTATTGGTTGGCACATACACTTCTACGGAAATATTGCAAATGTTCATAGATTAGTTCATGGATATTCATCGGTTCCACAAATCATGGATATCAAACTAAGAATTAATTTATTGTGCTTTGTTGAGATCATATTATGATTACTTATTATTATTATTGTAATTATTATTTTATTGAATGTATAACAATCATACAATCTCGGTCAAAACCGGCGTTAACATGTTATACGGACGTAATGTCCATTATTTCCATGTGACTACCTTATTTAACTTCACTAATCACATGTTACTAGTTTAAACAGTCATCAATCTCGGTCAAAGCCGGTGTTTACATGTTATACGGACAATACAGATGTAATGTCAAGTATTTTCATGAGGTACCTTGTTCAACTTCAGTCATTTCTGTCTTATTAGTACTTGTTCATAGTATAGACTGCATAATGATATGATATCTTATTTGCGTTGTCTTCGTGTGTGTCTTCTTTGCGTCGTGTTACTGTTTGTACGGTCGTGGCCGATTTCTCGAAGCCATCCTAGTAATTCTACTCTATGGACAATGGAAAACCACGAACACCATGTCAGGATGGATGTTGTCTCGAAGGATTCACTCTCATAAGTTTAAACTAGTTCTAAATGTTCTTCGGTATGTAAATGTTCAAGTCATGTTCTGTCAAAATTATTTTCTATAACAGCTGTCAAAGTTCGTTTTGTTGTTTCGAAAAGTCAAAGCACTCGGTCGATACACTTCCCAGTTTGATCGAAAGGCCACTAGTATTTCCTTTTAACGTCCTTGATTATTATTATTGTTATTATTATTATTGTTATTATTATTATTATTATTATTATTATTATTATTATTATTATTATTGTTATTATTATTATTATTATTTTTAATATTATTATTATTATTATTATTATTATTATTATTATTATTATTATTATTATTATTATTATTATTATTATTATTATTATTATTATTACTATTATTATTATTTTTATTATTATTATTATTATTATTATTATTATTATTATTATTATTATTATTATTATTATTATTATTATTATTATTATTAGGTATGGCAATCGCTGCACTTTTATTCAATTTCTTGAGATCAATTAGTTTATTAAATAATACTAATAATAAATAATAAATAAGTTAGTGAGATAAACGTGAGCGATTATCCTAAAATTGTGTTTGTCTCGGGAAGGGGGGTGGGGGTAGATGAAATATTTTACAACTCATGTCATGTTAGAAGATCATTAGTTTGATATGGTTTCATCTTGATTTAAGAGTCTGTGCTTTATTAGTTTATACTAAATTATAGGAAAACACGTGGTTTTAATTAATTATCTAGTAATTACAAAATTTAAGTTTGGTAAGTATTGGGTAAGTTAACACTAGACTAGGTTATAGTTAAAGCTAGAACGCACAGTGTTGCCAATAACAATGTGACCGCATTTGCGACCGATGCTTTTGATTTGAATCTCGCGCCATACGGAGCAAGCTTATTCTCTAGCCAAGAGGTTGCGCTGCGAGCTACTTTTTGTCTGAGCGTCGTCGAGAAATATGAATAATTCCGTCACGAAAACAGCCGCATTTTAACAAAGTATCAAACTAAATATTGACGTAGGTCTATTGGTTTATAATATTATAATATTGTCTGAAAAAAACACGTATTTATAAACAGTTTTGCCGTACCTGATTTACCGCTTCAGTAGAAATGAATTTTGTATCTGAGTTTTATTTACATTTACAATACATACAATTATTTTTTCCTGAATAATAGTAAGGCCAACTGTATTCTGAAATACATGGTTTATGAGTATGATTGATGCCAATTGCTCAGCTCGTGTGAAAAAACGAGAAGAATGATATTTATTCTGTTACTACTAATAAGAACAATACTACCAAAGACGATATAAAAGTTCCCCTCGGAGATACTTCTCTACTCTCTAGCAACTAGGATACTATTACTAACTCATTGTAAGTGTATTCGTAAACTCTTATTGATTAATGGAAGAGGAAACCGAGTGTTATAACACAATCACAGTATCACAGTTTTATATAATATGTACTTTATTTTCGTGTCAGATGATTGAGTGGTTAGTGTCGCATATTGTGACAGACAGTCAGCACGAGGGCTGTTATCATGACGAGGAAGATTGAGACACTTGTCGTCGGCACTCCAGAAAAGGGCAGTGGTTCGTCTGTAAACACGACCGAGGCGTGGGGCGCCATCGTGACCTCGTTTGAAGGAACTATTTCACTGAAACAGACAGACGGTAGGAGTTAATAGGACGAGTTCTGCCGCAGCCGTTTTCGATCTCGGAACAGATTCAGTGTGACTATACGTCTATCTGTCTTTCCTCAAACATTTTTGTTGATGGAATTCATGGGATGGGATTAATGAAATCTGTTGAAGATATACATGAATTACAATCAATTAAAATGTTATGTTTTTGAAAATATATCTATATCTAAAATATCTAATAACGTTAAATTATTTATGGTGAAATCCATAAATTAAAAAACCCAACCCTACTGGGAATTTATAATTCTAAAAATCTATCTAGATCATCTATAGATATTTATATACATATACGAATCAATCAATATCCGTTAAACTAAATTACATTGATATTATTTTCAATTTATATATATATATATATATTACATTAATTGATTCAAGAGCAAGTATTTTTATTTTGTTCCCTTTATGTGATCTTGTTTGTGGGGCTGTAGTATGACAACGAACGTTCTATAGTGGGATGGTGTATTCATTGTTTGTGGGGCTGTAGTATGCCGACGTACGTTCTATAGTGGGGGGTGTATTCATTGTTTGTGGGGCTGTAGTATGCCGACGTACGTTCTATAGTGGGTGGTGTATTCATTGTTTGTGGGGCTGTAGTATGCCGACGTACGTTATATAGTGGGGGGTGTATTCATTGTTTGTGGGGCTGTAGTATGCCGACGTACGTTATATAGTGGGGGGTGTATTCATTGTTTGTGGGGCTGTAGTATGCCGACGTACGTTATATAGTGGGGGGTGTATTCATTGTTTGTGGGGCTGTAGTATGACGACGTACGTTCTATAGTGGGGGGTGTATTCAATCTTATACCGAGAAATCAAAATAGTACGTGATGAAATATGTTATACATATGAGAGCACAATTTTTGAAAGATGTTTATTCGAAATGGATGTTACCGTTTGAAACTCATTACGGCGAATACAAATTATGAACTGTACATAATTTAGAGGTGCCAGTTAAAAAACAGAATTTTTGAGAGTTTCAAAATATAAAATATGTTGATAGTTCATAATTATGTTTGTTGTGTATTTCATAATGTCCTATGTCGGGTGAAAGAACGCTAAACGTTTATTTTATACTCGTGAAAAAGTGAAATGCTGAACGACCGTTATTGCTTCCAAACAGTCCCATGGCAGTTCTGTACTAAATGTGTTACACTTGGGTAATAAATCATAGTTAACATAGGATCAAGACGCCTATTCATATATAAAATAATTCCTACATAGGGCAATTAGTTTATACTGCTAACATTTGGATTTGTAGAAGTTTTGGCTATTTTCGGATACAAGAAAAGAATCACATACAAAGTAAATGTAAATACTGTGCAACTTAGAAGAACGTATGATTACTACTATATTTTATCTTAAGTCTGGAAAAGAAATAACAAGACTGACGTGTTGATATTTTCCTTGCGCCGTGGTGGAGGTGCCGAGTTTGACACAGTGATGTGTTCTTACATTCGCAATTTAATGATAAAAAACAAACATTCAAATATTCTTCAGCGAATCGAGTTAAGTACACACATATTTATTAAGTAGATCAAAATGATAAATTCGCACTCGCAGTTCTAATGAAGTGACAGCCTAAATAAGATGTTCTGTACAATTGTCGGCATCGGCTTCGCAATCGCAATAGGTAAATCGTGAAAATATAGTGAAAGAGTTAACTTACTTGGTTGGATGTTATCATGGCGCTGTACTTAACTAAATCATAGTATCGGATTCGGTATCGTAATCGGGAAATGTGTTTATACTTGTACGATTGCGATGCCGATAATCGCCAAAAACAATGGCGCAGAGCAAATGAAGCAGTTGAAAGCTTTCACTATAATGTTATCATCTCTCTTTAACGTTATCTATTTAAGGCTATCAACGGATAACATTTCATTGAATCTTCAGAACAATATAAAGATATGCTATCGTTATAGAGGCATAGTGAGTACGCTGTCAGTTTTAGAAGTCTCCAAGTAAACCAGTAGACAAGCATGTTTTATGTTATCCCGATCACGATTCCGATTCCGACCATTGTGCGTAGGGATTGTTCACAAAACAATTTGATACAATTATATGTTTACATAATTTGCAGTCGACCCTGCCAACACAAACTTGAACGTATAAAACATTAGGATATGTTATATACTTATTGACAACATAGGTTATTTATGCCAGAAAAACGTAACTATGATTAAGACTAATTTTTAAAAGGATGGGTAGGGAACGCAGGTTGGCATTGTTTATTTTTTTACCACCCGTTACAGGAATGTGTTCATAAATTAATAAAACCGGGGTGTATCCATTGAGAGCCGGTTATATACATTTCAGAATTAAACAAATATTTTCCACTTTCATTCACTGAGCAGAACGGAATATGTTTCACTCAAATATTTTTCATAACCACCCATGTATCAGTTTCATTTAGAGGAATATGTTCACTTACTTGAATTTAAATCCTGATGCAGCATTCGCAGTGTAGACATATATATCTTGAGGAATATTCTCGAAAGTCTCATTTAGACTGACTGTCTCAGAATCGATCCCCAAGTTAACAACAACTAAGAATGTTGGTGTAAGACCAGTAGCATTCTTCTGTGGTGCCCTGAAATCAATGAATCAATCATGTAAGATGATAAAGGTCTCTCACACCACGAAGTAAGATAGTAACAGGGGTCAGGACCGCCCACAATTAGTTTCCAACTTAACAAGTGCGAATCACTAACGTTTTTCCTGATTATCCAGTACAATTTGGTTGCGTTAAGTTTTTTGACGGAAACCTGCTTGCAAGTTTTCTTGTGCGTTACCGCCAAAAAACTTACCGCAACCATATTGTACTAGATAATCGGGAAAAACGTTAGTGATTCGCGCTTGTTAAGTTGGAAACTAAATGTGGGCGGTCCTAATACAATCTTACTTCTTGCTGTGAGAGACCTATAGTTGTATGTCATTGATTATATTGCAACCCTTGTTTCATTCCTAATATAAATATTATAAGATATCAGCAACACGTTAAGGCTATTGGTCGACTCCTGGTCTAGTATCTCCGATATCCACAGATGTTGGCTGAACAAAACCACAACGTTATAACAGCAAGCAATATTTTGACTTGTTACCAAGAATATCACTCATTTTATCAATTGTTTTTGGATCGACATAATGAAGGTGTTTAATTTGGAAATATGTGTTAATCATTCGTTATTTTATTTATTTACCCACATAACGCTTATGTCCGTATTCACAGTCGTCTCCTACCCCCTAGGGTCGTAGTCTGAAAAGTTCATATTCGTTATTGTTTGTGCACGAATGTTTTATCTGCCGTTAAAAAACAGGTTTTGTACCGGTGGACGAAACAATTCGTGCACAAAAAATTATTACATAGTTAGGCATTTTTAAGAATAATCATTCCGTGGGTAAAAAAATTATGAAACATTAGCATAAATTTTCAACTCAAAAATGTAATAGTCCTCCCTATTTCTTACCAAAACTAATTGATAAAATGAGTGATATTAATGGTATAGCATTGAGGGAATTACACGGCCAAAAAATAGTTTCCTGTTCAAAAGTTGTACTACCACTCAGCCAACTATGAAGTTTCGTAGATATCGTAGAGATCAGGCCAGTGGTCAACCAATAGCATTAAAGATTTTCAGCAAGCAATAACTTTGATGCTCAGTACTTGTCTTTAATAATACTTAAACTAACAGTTGCATCCTATGACTTACGTATTCTTACTGAACGAATATGACATAATTTATTTGTATTTATGTCTATAGCTCATAAACAGTAACATTTTTAAAACTTTAAAAGATTTGATGTGGTATTGAATTATTTTTCTTCATTAGGATTATGTGTGTATTGGATAGTAACGAAATGCATACAATTTGTAATGATTTTTAGACAATAAACTAAATAATCTAAAATATCTGATTTTAGTTATCCTTTAATACGAATAATAACTTGAAATAAAAATGGAGATGAAAATGGATATACTGGCATTGTGTTCTCACTTCAAATGGTTTTCCTTTACCTGGAAATGGCGACTATGTTTTCAGTGATAGCCGTGGCGTTTAGTGATCCCTCCTTGATTGTGCTATACGCCCTTGCTTCTATCAACCTTTTGTACATATTGTAGAAACTAAGAAATTTATTCTGTTGATTTTGGAGATTTAACTCGACGAAGTTTTTGTTCACAGGTAGCCATGTTTCATTGGCCGAAGAAAAACCTGGAAAAAGACGAACAAAAAGCAATACAAACTAATAAGAGCCAGAGACTTGTTCAGCTGGATGGAAAGCTGTTTCTCAAAATAACACATTTGGAAGTTTAATTAAAGCAGCCACGAAGCTTGAATTAAACCCAGCTATGCAATTATAACTACTAAACAGAGTTTGTTTGTCGGGTAGGGGAGAGGCTTGTAGTCATTGATTAAATAAGGATAATTTCTTGTCAAGATTGTTCAAAGAAAATTGTTATGCAGCCACTGAATTAATTGAAGCTCAACGTAATTAAATAATCTAATTACTTAATTTTAACTTTGACGTGAATCCTTAACGTTGGAGTAAATGAATGCAATCAATTGTAGATCTTAATTAGCCGTACATAACCGTGACATGAATAAGAAGGTATGCGCAGGTTAATAAATGCCACGTCGGTGCCTTAACGTTTGGGGTTGATAAAAACGGGATTTAATTAAATTTGTTAGACAATATTAGCGAAGCGAAGACAGTTTAGAGCAAGGGTGAGCAACCTTTTTCATGACTGGGCCATTTTCAAATAATATTGACTTTAACTGGGCCGCACTCCACTTACTGCAGCGTAGCCTAAGCCCAACGTTTCACAGATCAGGTTCAAAAGGTTTTTATTGATAAAAAAAGATGGGTGTAAAATAGACCCCTCGTTATTATAAACCTGTCATGGACCGTCGAATTTCTTCAGTTAGTAAACCAAGATCATTTTAGTCAGTCACAATTTTGTTTCAATATACGGAAATATGAAACAGTTCCTAAACCACTCTCGGCCGCACCTGACCAGCCTCTGGGCGGCGTGCAGGGTGCATATGCCTGGTTTATCTCTGTAGTTCTTAATTAAAGGGTTAGTCAGATGAAAAACTCTTCTTCTTCTTCTTCTTTCGAACACCCAGAGTTGGAACTTAAGCCATTCTCTGCCTAGTTGCCCAATAAAGGTTTGCCACATATTTCCTCCTTGCTATATTTTGCCCCTCCATTAGATCCCTTTCTGCAGTCAAAGAGACACATGTCGTAAGATGTTCCGCGTCCTGGTCTTGTTCTTTGCAGAGTGGGCATATTCTCGTATCCACCACTCCTATTTTGTGCAGATGGGCTTGCAGGTAGTCGTGGCCGGTGTCCATCCGGAAATTTGCCACGTATACCCTTCTTTCTTCCTCATCAATTTTTCTTGCGTTCATTTTCTCCTTCCTTATAAGCGGTTCCCATCTTTTCCCTCGCGCCATTGCTTCAAACTGTTTCTTTAACTCTAAGCTGACTTGGTTATTGATTGTAGACTTGATGGACTGCAGTGAGATTGCCTTTTCAGGTTGTTTCAATTTAGCTCCCATCTTTGCCAGGTAGTCGGCTTTTTCATTTCCCACTATTGAGCAATGACTAGGGATCCATTGAAAACATACTTGCCAGCCTTTGTCGTAGAGCTTGTAGTACTCTTCCCTACATGCTACTGTTATCTCACAATCTGTATCTCTTTGAGATATCAAGGCTTGTAGTGCTGCCCTTGAATCAACCATCATTTGTATATGCCCACCCTCAAATATGGAAAACATTACTAAAAGATACCATACTTTAAAAGCAGGCGGTTACAAAATTAAAGAAAACGAGATTTTTTGGCTTGTTGCTACCAAGTAGCACCTAGCAACTCTTCTCATGGCAATTCCCATATGAAAAAAATGTTGCCTCGAGATAGTAAAACCACCGCTAAAATAAAGCACTTATCAAAAATCGACCATGAGGTTTAATGTGCATCGTTTCCCTACCGATTACTTGCTTCTTAGTACGAACGTTTACTTCTGCAAAATGCCCTGTAATTTTTTTCTTGTGACTTGATGTGAAGAAAAGTTGCAATCTGTTTTGAGCGGTACTGTCCGCAGTCTCCGAGTATTTCGCGGAGCGCTGGCTGGACTCGTATTACACAATGAGTGCTCTGTCTATCAGGCAGGTGTTAGCGACCTCGGAACCGATACAGCTGTACTACGCTTTAGAAGAAAAATGCAGCAGAGCTTACGAAGTGATCTTATAGAATAGCTAAATGTTCACTATTTTTTTTCTTGCATTGAAGCCACTTATATAAATTTTATTTTACACATAACTGAATTTCATGCACTTATGACTCATTGGTGATTTTTTGGTCTATCACCTGACTAATCCTTTAAGGCCTTAAACCATAAACATAGCTATTGGGCCTATTTAGGTCTATGTGTTCAGCTATGGATCAGACGTGGCAATTGCATTACGTTCGTTGCAAGTGCTTACATAAAAAACGGTGACCAATTTTGCAAGTGTGCGTGTGCGTGTGCGTGTGCGTGTGCCGGCTACCTACCAGCGTTGAGCGTGTCGTCCCACTGGAAGGGCGTCCTCTGGAAGTCTCTGGAGAACTGCATGTAGCCTTCAGGGCCGGCGTTGTGTGCGTGTGCGTGTGCGTGTGCGTGTGCGTGTGCGTGTGCGTGTGCGTGTGCGTGTGTCGGCTACCTACCAGCGTTGAGCGTGTCGTCCCACTGGAAGGGCGTCCTCTGGAAGTCTCTAGAGAACTGCATGTAGCCTTCAGGGCCGGCGTTGTGTGCGTGTGCGTGTGCGTGTGCGTGTGCCGGCTACCTACCAGCGTTGAGTGTGTCGTCCCACTGGAAGGGCGTCCTCTGGAAGTCTCTAGAGAACTGCATGTAGCCTTCAGGGCCGGCGTTGTGTGCGTGTGCGTGTGCGTGTGCGTGTGCGTGTGCGTGTGCGTGTGCGTGTGCGTGTGCGTGTGCCAGCTACCTTCCAGCGTTGAGCGTGTCGTCCCACTGGAAGGGCGTCCTCTGGAAGTCTCTGGAGAACTGCATGTAGCCTTCAGGGCCGGCGTTGTGTGCGTGTGCGTGTGCGTGTGCGTGTACCGGCTACCTACCAGCGTTGAGCGTGTCGTCCCACTGGAAGGGCGTCCTCTGGAAGTCTCTGGAGAACTGCATGTAGCCTTCAGGGCCGGCGTTGTGTGCGTGTGCGTGTGCGTGTGCGTGTGCGTGTGCGTGTGCGTGTGCCGGCTACCTACCAGCGTTGAGCGTGTCGTCCCACTGGAAGGGCGTCCTCTGGAAGTCTCTGGAGAACTGCATGTAGCCTTCAGGGCCGGCGTTGTGTGCGTGTGCGTGTGCGTGTGCGTGTGCGTGTGCGTGTGCGTGTGCGTGTGCGTGTGCGTGTGCGTGTGCGTGTGCGTGTGCGTGTGCGTGTGCGTGTGCGTGTGCGTGTGCGTGTGCGTGTGCCGGCTACCTACCAGCGTTGAGCGTGTCGTCCCACTGGAAGGGCGTCCTCTGGAAGTCTCTGGAGAACTGCATGTAGCCTTCAGGGCCGGCGTTGTGTGCGTGTGCGTGTGCGTGTGCGTGTGCGTGTGCGTGTGCGTGTGCGTGTGCGTGTGCGTGTGCGTGTGCGTGTGCGTGTGCGTGTGCGTGTGCGTGTGCGTGTGCGTGTGCGTGTGCGTGTGCGTGTGCGTGTGCGTGTGCGTGTGCGTGTGCGTGTGCGTGTGCCAGCTACCTACCAGCGTTGAGTGTGTCGTCCCACTGGAAGGGCGTCCTCTGGAAGTCTCTAGAGAACTGCATGTAGCCTTCAGGGCCGGCGTTGACTCCCTGCGGGTCTTTGGTCTCGTTGTAGGAGATGTTGTAGTTGTTGACCATGGCGATCTCCTCGCCGTTGTAGGTGACCCCCACACCCGGCAATAGGAGGGTCAACATGGCCAGACCGGCTGCCAGCTCGGGGCCGTAGCGGGTCGCCACGCGGGGCTGGTCGTGGTTGCCGATCTAACAGAGGACGAGATCAACATGCACTCTAGAGTCACTAGTAGAATATTCTAGCGGATGCTCCATTCAAGCAATTTCAAGCAATACGGAAGGATAGTTATTGTCGTCAACCACCAATGAATTATTATTATAACAATATACACTTTTACTATAGAGCATATCTATTATCTTTTTGTGCACCTATGATTATAGCTATTGTTTGTTTGTCGCTGGAGAGGAAGTATCTATGTTTTAGAGAAAGCGAGAATAAACGTATCTGCCATTACTTGGTATGAAAGGAATACACCACCAATGGTAATTTTAAATACTGAATAATAAGCTGGACAAATGTTACCAATACACTCTTTCCTTACTTCTGTCAATTTCCTTGAGCATACAAATATTTTAGCCTAAAACGAATACGTATATTTTTCTTTAGTTCTTATGCATTGATTTTAAATTGCGAATCGTTGATATTAAAAACGACGTATAAAAGAAAATTTGGCTTTGAACTTACCACCCAATTTGCGGTACTTCCCTCCGGCATATTTTCCATCCACTCATTGATAACACGGACAAAATCTTGTGCTTTAGATGCGTTGGTTACATCGATGATGAACTTGAAGTTAAATGTGAAGTGAGCCCCTGGTTCTGCAATACTGCCGTAATACGCGAACAGTTGGTCATTGTCTCCGTATGCTTCAGTCATCAGAACCCTGAGAGAAAACGGATACTCCAGAATTATTTCACATATGGCTACAATTAACATGTTCTTTGTACAGTTAAAAACTAGTAATTTAGTTAATTCATACTATATTTCGTTGTATGTGTGATTTTGGAAGAATGGCAATAAATATAAGTACCAACACATACCATGTAACAATAACATAATAGATAAAATAGTTCGGCATTGAACTTTGCTGAATCGCCATCCCGGGCTAAGCCCTTTAGAGCAGATGAAAGAATACAAAGTAACACATAGATAATGAAGATATAGCAGATAAGGAGAAAGGACAAGCGTGTATAAAGCCAAACGCGAACTTATTGTATGGTTCTTTAATTGTTGGAAAAGAAGGTTAGAGGGCTATGCCATCCATCCCAGAGTAGAATTTATGACTGAGAAAACCCTCGAGAAAACCTTGCACGCAGCAAACCATTTCACCAAATCAATAATAAAAAACGTTTTACCCTTTGGTGACCTCTAGTGATCAATTACATGAAAAACAATGAAATATATCCTTTTCTTTTTATGAAATTACGTTTGATAAACTTTCAAATTCGTATGCTATACAGATTATTTTTCTGAATCGATTGATACCAAATTCGCTTCTGTTGCAATTTGCCCTGAGTCATATCGGATAGACTCCGTACTAATAATGTCTCGCGTCTTTCCGCTGATCCACTACTAAAATTATGACATGAAAAGTATTGTGAATACAGGAAACTATAAAAGATAGTTAAACCTCTTATTGATAGGTTTTATAGTGAAGACTCAACCACACTCGAGCTTTGTTTTCAGTCGTATAGTTGGTAGAGGTGTATCCACAGAAGAATAGGGTACCGTATTTAAACCCTTTTCCCAATAACTATGACACAATATATGTGTGTTGTGTGAACGACGACGTATAGCCTAGGTTATTAAACATGTTAGATAAAGTAATGGCATTCTCTGTTTAAGTTTTTTTAAAGCACAAGAATTAATTTTTCGTAAGAAAACTTGTTACAGGGTGCACACCCGCTATACCTGATGTGCATGTGCCCCTCTTCAGGTGACTAACTAGATATGTTAATAGATATGTATTAGACAGTTGGGAAGGAAAGTCCGAGCACAGATTAGTTGTCTGTGGTCCGAGTGCTGCTAGTAGGACTCAATCCCAGCATTTGCCTTTACGACTGCAGTTTGGGGCACAGGGTAGATACACTGATGTAATTTAGACACATAGTTACCTGGTCAAGTTATCCCTCTTGGAGTAATTGTCCAAAAGCTTCCTCCACTCCTTGACAACTACGTAGGTCAGTT
The DNA here is from genome assembly GCA_945910005.1 of Isoperla grammatica. Classification (NCBI taxonomy): domain Eukaryota; kingdom Metazoa; phylum Arthropoda; class Insecta; order Plecoptera; family Perlodidae; genus Isoperla; species Isoperla grammatica. The sequence goes on along the minus strand of OX246738.1, from coordinate 10,840,207 downwards.
CCTGGTTGATAGTGTACAAGTAACTCTCGCTATCTGGTACATCCGGGAAGCTGTCGTTCTCTACTAGAGTGTGGACTGTATCGACGCGGAACCCGTGGGCTCCTTTGTCCAGCCAGAAGGTCATGACGTGCTGTAACACCGAGGGTGACAGTCTACAAGTAACTCTCGCTGTCCGGTACATCCGGGAAGCTGTCGTTCTCTACTAGAGTGTGGACTGTATCGACGCGGAACCCGTGGGCTCCCATGTCCAGCCAGAAGGTCATGACGTGCTGTAACACAGAGGGTGACAGTCTACTAGTAACTCTCGCTGTCCGGTACATCCGGGAAGCTGTCGTTCTCTACTAGAGTGTGGACTGTATCGACGCGGAACCCGTGGGCTCCCATGTCCAGCCAGAAGGTCATGACGTGCTGTAACACACTAGGGTGACAGTCTACTAGTAACTCTCGCTGTCTGGTACATCCGGGAAGCTGTCGTTCTCTACTAGAGTGTGGACTGTATCGACGCGGAACCCGTGGGCTCCCATGTCCAGCCAGAAGGTCATGACGTGCTGTAACACACTAGGGTGACAGTCTACTAGTAACTCTCGCTGTCCGGTACATCCGGGAAGCTGTCGTTCTCTACTAGAGTGTGGACTGTATCGACGCGGAACCCGTGGGCTCCCATGTCCAGCCAGAAGGTCATGACGTGCTGTAACACACGAGGGTGACAGTCTACAAGTAACTCTCAATGTCCGGTACATCCGGGAAGCTGTCGTTCTCTACTAGAGTGTGGACTGTATCGACGCGGAACCCGTGGGCTCCCATGTCCAGCCAGAAGGTCATGACGTGCTGTAACACACTAGGGTGACAGTCTACTAGTAACTCTCGCTGTCTGGTACATCCGGGAAGCTGTCGTTCTCTACTAGAGTGTGGACTGTATCGACGCGGAACCCGTGGGCTCCCATGTCCAGCCAGAAGGTCATGACGTGCTGCAACACACCAGGGTGACAGTCTACAAGTAACTCTCGCTGTCCGGTACATCCGGGAAGCTGTCGTTCTCTACTAGAGTGTGGACTGTATCGACGCGGAACCCGTGGGCTCCCATGTCCAGCCAGAAGGTCATGACGTGCTGCAACACACCAGGGTGACAGTCTACAAGTAACTCTCGCTGTCCGGTACATCCGGGAAGCTGTCGTTCTCTACTAGAGTGTGGACTGTATCGACGCGGAACCCGTGGGCTCCCATGTCCAGCCAGAAGGTCATGACGTGCTGCAACACACCAGGGTGACAGTCTACTAGTAACTCTCGCTGTCTGGTACATCCGGGAAGCTGTCGTTCTCTACTAGAGTGTGGACTGTATCGACGCGGAACCCGTGGGCTCCTTTGTCCAGCCAGAAGGTCATGACGTGCTGTAACACAGAGGGTGACAGTCTACAAGTAACTCTCACTGTCCGGTACATCCGGTACATTGGCTTCCTGTCGTTGGATGAAAAGTAGACAGTACCCTATGAAAAAAATATATAACGTCTATTGTTGGATAGCAGTCATAGAAGTAAACTAATGTCGTTCAAACAAAAATAGGATGTATATTATTTTGTTAAGTGTTGACAATGAAAGAGTTGTAATTGATTTTGTGAGATGCGATGCAAAAGTGATTAGTACTACGAATGCTGAACTAAATATCCTGCTGAACTGTAGCTAGCCCATGTGGTTTCGCGTCAGTTTGACCAAATCCATTATCCCTAAATTTGCAACTCTAATTCGCATTTACATCCACTTAACGTTCGTAAATTCACGTACACCAATTTACACAAATTCGTGAAATAATAGTTGTCTACATCCCGTTAGTAAAATTATATAAGTATCCTTGATTAACAGCTGCGATTCGCGAAACGTTATTTTTAAATGTGTACGCGACATAAAAGTCTACGAGATTGCGATCGCTCGCCATTCGCGATTTAACAAATTCCCAACGGAATAGTCGTACTGCAGATAACTAATTCACTACGTTGTTCTCTGTGGTAATACTTTCGTTGTCGTTGTCGTCGTCGTTGATCTGTCATAGTTGCACGTTAGTAAGTCGCGTGACATTCTTCGTTCTTCATGCACATAAACCCATCTTCTTAATAACCCTCGTTTCATCAAAATTATACTTGTGACCACGAGTTTGCTGCTGGTCTGAACACGTGCTTTGAAAATTGTGAAGCTTAAGCACGTGCACTTGTTGTGATTGCCACGTGTCGCTGCCACCTGTGATAATTAATTAAGTTGTCGTTCCTCGGTCTAAATAAGAAAACCTAACGGAAATACAGCACCGTCACAATTATTTTTTCCTCTGTAAATTTCGTTTGATAAACCGGTAATATGAATAACAATTCTTTTAATTAATTTATATTTGATCTGAGTTAATTGCTTATTAAGTGATCTCTTATAGTTGACAAATATAACGTTTTATGAAGTGAAACACGATTAATTTCACAAATATGTTGTTACTCTTTTTAGTTGCATAGGAAGTTCGAGCTTTTGGATGAGTCGTATATTGATTTCTCTATACCACAATGAAACACCAAGCAGGACTTAACACCTTTTGCATTTATATATATATGCAAAATCTCTATGCAAAATCTCTTGAAATCTATAATAGTCAAAAATGTGAAGAATAATTAAGAAGTTCGGAAACATTTCTATTTCGTGTTTCTACCTATTTGTAGAACCAGTTCAACTTTTGATAATACATCTCATACATCAGTCATTGAAGGTTGACTGAAAACTTACCTCCATTTCCTTTCTGACGTCATCGTTTCTGTAATTGAGGTCCGGCTGTTTAAAGTTGTACTTGTGATAGTAGAACTGTCCCCTTTCCTCAACGTACGTCCACACTGATTCGAAGAACTGGCCCATCTAGCACGAGAATATGACGTCAGTTATTAGTTCCTTTAGTCTCACAAGGATATCGTTCAGCGAACCAATTTTATAGTAAACCATAAAAAGGCAAACCGGTAGCCATATTTGGTATTAGGTTTTTGAAATTAGGCAGCCATGATAAAACAAAAATACATTTTGGTAGCGGTTTAATGGAGAGAAGGTATACTTCCATCGTATGTATTTGCTGTTGTTTCACCTGCTTATGCCCTCAGATAATACAATACAATTTGTAATGAAGTCCAGAAATTAAAATACCAACCCCGACTGGTAATGGAACCTAGGCCTTCCATTGCACCCCACTTTTTAAAATTTCTGTATTCTACAAAAAATCTTCGTACGAGAGTGTTTTTCGAATAAATATCCATTTGAACAATATTGTTTAAAACTTTTACTAAATACTTAAATATGATATTAGGAAATGCGAAACATACCGGGAGTAGAGAGACTCAAGTTCATTAGTATATTACAAATACACCCAACATATTATTTAAACCCTGTTAAACTTATCAGCTAATTGCCAATATGCAATAAAAATGAAATTTAATAACGAAGAAGAGTATAAACTAAGTTGAAAGAAAATGTGTTTGTATATTATAAAGCTCTTAAGAAAATGAAACGTTCAAAGGGTTATTTAATACCTTGACATAATTTAGGGTTCGTATTAATATTCTACTCTTCGGAATGAAAATATTTGTCTTTGAAGAGAAACCTCACTTGGGCATCGCCTCCTCGTTATTTTAGTATTAATATCAACCCACCCATTCGTTTGGAGGAATCGGCGCCCCCGACTCGTTAAATCCCTTCGGATCCCTCCAAACGTAGAAGTCTGAGTAGAAGTTGGTTCTGTTCGCCTTTGATGCAATAAACCAGTCACTCTCATCGCTAGAATGGTTGGGAACAAAGTCCAGTATGACTTTCAATCCTGAAAGAAAATTCACATATTTACTTAAACACCCGGCCGATTCAATCTTTAGACTCTTCCTACAGTTATAAATATCTGATTAAACAAAGAAAAATAAACAAAACTAAACGCAGATTCTACATTAGGCTTTACAAAGTATCAAACAAGAATCTAATGAAAATTAAACTTCTGCACATAATTTACACCAGACACCAACTGAACACAATTAATTATTATTATCATGTTACTAAAAGACCCCACAACTAAAAATAGATTGTTCTCCGTACCCATTAATATGTTGGATTCAAATAATAGGTATTATATCGTTACCATTCCGAAATATTAATAGAGAGTAAACGATGTGTAGTGACTAGATTAGTTGTCCCTGTTGTTGTGTTTTATAAATCGGTACACAGCTAAAACTGTTCTTTTGTAAATAATATGGAAATCATAAATTTAGAAGATATATAAATAAGAATAATAATTTATCAGAAGTAGAATATGTTACAGTATCGTATTGGTGCTAAAATTAAAATTCACTTTTAAATATGAATTTTTTTACCATCATAATACTATGAGCTACCTATCACCGCTGTTGTATGAACAGTTCTCACCCCATTACCAAACTAAAGCCACAAGTGAAAGTGGTATTGGCCCTGTCAACCAAGCTGTCGCGTACGGACCTAGCTCGTTAGCTCTTTTAATGAGAGCGTCGAAGTCCGCCATTGTTCCAAAGATTGGGTCGATCTCGTAGAAGTTGGAGATGTCATAGCCAAAGTCCGCCATGGGTGACTTGAAGATAGGAGACATCCAGAGCGCCCCGACGCCCAGGTCCTTAAGGTGGCCCAGACGTGAGGTGATGCCTGGAAGAATTGAATTGTATAATAACAATTATAATAATAGTAATAATAATAATAATAATAATAATTTCATTTATTCATTTCATTTATTTCATTGACACAAAAATACATATATACTTATTTTGGCATAAGACCACCATGAGCACTTTGCTCGCGCGGTGGTAAGCTCACAATGTCATTAAAACAATATTTATTTGCTGTGCCGCCGCCTACTAATAACCATATAGCATGTACATACACACAACTAAAAACTAAAAACTAAAACATTTAAAATGAAAAACTACAAATAAATATTAAAACAGCATTTGCATCACTCAATTAAAAAAGTATCTGTTGATTCGATTTGCTTTAAAACATCCCTAGCTTTCATTTTGAAAACGGACGGACGGACGGATTTTGATGATAATAATAATAATAATAATAATAATAATAATAATAATAATAATAATAATAATAATAATAATAATAATAATAATAATAATAATAATAATAATACTAATACAAATAATAATAATACAAATAATACTAATAATAATAATAATACTAATAATACTAATACTAATAATAATAATAATAATAATAATAATAATAATAATAATAATAATAATAATAATAATAATAATAATAATAATAATAATAGTAATAGTAATAGTAATAATACTAATAATAATAATAATTTGTTGTTTAACGACGTACTCGACCACTGTGATCATATGACGTCGCCCCGGGGGTGTCTGGAGGAAAGGGACATGTAGGACGTAAAGAGGAGGAAAAAGGAAAGGGGAGGACGTGGACTTCCTTTCGTCTGGTGTCTCCACCTCGCCTGTCCGGCTAAGGTCCCCCCTCCCCCCCCCTCTTTCTGGTGGTATAAAACTCATTTGTGGATACATAACGAAAACCGTAAAATATTTGTCAGTACACTATAGTCTGGTAAGAAGATAATTCCACCATGAATTGAGCCTTTCCCTTCACAGAGTGGAACTGAGCCGCTGAGACTGCTTCAAGATTATAGTATTTACAAGTGCCAATTGTAAAACATATGCCTTAAAACGAAATGTACAAATTTTTGTGAATTTCGTCATTAAAAAAGACAAATAATATGAAGTTTAGTATTGTTCAATAATATTTTTAGAAATTACGGAATTTGGCGATGATTTGATTTTAACGTGTTAATTTACTGAAATATAATCATTTTTGACTTTTCGGTTTTATTTTCATTCACGAATTTCAACTCCTCTTCGTTTTTACTTTGCAGTTCAGTTCGCATTCAATTCCAAACTAAATAAGTTCAATCCTGTCAGGAAGGAACAAGTTCGAGACTTTTGAAGATAAATCAAGCTATAGAATGTTTGAAATGAACAGTTGAAAACTGTCAACGAGTGTCGTAAACTACTCATGTATATTATAATAATACTTTTTCGTAGGAATCCCTGTTATAGGTGCACACCAGCTTTACTTGACGTTCCCCGCTCATCAGGTGACTAACTAGGTGTATTAGGGTATTGGATAGCTGGGGAGGAATGTCCGAGAGCTGATAGTATGACAATCCCAGCATTCGCTTTCACGACTGAGGAAAAACTCGGCAAAAACCTTCAGTCAGGACTGCCGGTGGCCGGAATCAAACCGGCGACTTCCCGAATTAGAGTATCGCATGTTACCGCAGAGCCAGCTCTATCTGTCTAATCTAGGCCTATATCGATTACGAAGCTCATGTGGCCAGAGGCAGATCCCCCTTATCGTGTTGACACATTAAAGCTTTTATCTGGTGTCAATACTCTTCTGAGGGTTTGATTGGGATGCGCTATCGAATGGTTCTGAAAACAACGTTACTACAACATGCGTGAAGGAAATAACCATGAATCAAATCATATCGTGAGAGTTCGACACCAACACCTACACCAATTATATATTGCAATTGCAATCCTCATATCAATACCTACCACTATCGAGTACCCAAATCATTAATAGTAAATAAACCATTATTTGGCAGGATTTTAGTTTATAGGAACAAACTCAAAGAGACACAGTTATTAATTAGGACAACATAACACACACATACGCGTACACTACTTCAGCTTATTGATTGTTGTATTGCATAACCTTGGTAACCGACTCTAATTCGGGAGGTCACCGGTTCGATTCTGGCCACCGGCAGTCCTGCCTGAAGTTTTTTTTCGAGGTTTTCCTCACCCAGAGTGTTGTTTCCAAACTAATGTCTGGAACAGCTAATCGCGTTTTAACGATTGAATCAAATGTGTGTTTCGCTATATTTTTGCAATTGTTGAATTTGAGGTTTAATATAAATATATATATATATATATATATGAGCATGTCGTCTTTGCGGTATCAAGCCCTCTTGGATGAGTGTTTGGTTCTGAAAAGAACCGGTTTACTCGACGTTTTAACGTTTTAAAGGGCTTGATACCGCGAAGACGACATGCTCATCACCTGGTAGCCCTGAAAATCTACGAATCAATATATATATATATATTTTGTTTTTTGGGGTTTTTTCACACGAGTAAACATTAGTGAAAAAACAAACATAAACCAAACAAATAACATATACCCGCGAGAATATGAGAACTAACATATATATATACATATGTTGTACTGAAGTTTGGAATTGTTTTATTTAAATATTAATAATTTAGGGGTGTTACAAATCAAATCACACATTGGCATTATCCTGTTGGACTAAGCATACAATTTTCTAAAGTTTGTTTGAACGATGCTAGAATAATATATTTTATTCACCAACTCTGCAAAGATGTAGCCTAAATGTACTACTTATTACCACGGATAATTTTAATGCTAGAAACGGATGACACTTTGAGGAACTTATCATTAGAAGTGATCGAGTCTTGGCATGATGCAAAACAAAAGGAAACCGCCGCCGATAAGAAAAATATTAGCGTCTCGTTACAATCAGTTGTTGAGATTTTCAAAGCTATTGTGTTTTAAGGTGAGAGTGGGCAGACATCAAAAGGCATCACACAACGTATGTGGTAATATGTTGGACTCCGCGAGAGATAAACACACATTGTGCGTTATGCTGTCAATCATGGAGTATCGACTACACTTTCTTGAATGTTGGACAGATAACCACATCCATTTTGATATATTGGGATACTCACTGGTTATGCTCTAATCCAGGCTGAAATCTGAGAGAAAAATAAATTGTACACATTTTCGAAATAATACAACTGTTTTTTTTTTTGTGATTAGCTATTCGCACAGTAGGCCTACCACTGCTCGCGAAACGTGACACCAATATAGACATTGTTTGGGTTAAAGCATTAATGTCATACATGGCACCGTTCATCTGATATTATAGTTAAAACACATTTAAAATACATTTTTGAAATGTTTGTAATTATTCTGTATACATTTTCTTGTTGATTAAAACAACACGACTGACCAAGGCAATGATGATTTCCAACTCTCTCTTCCCACTGACTTGCAGCAACGAGTGCATTTCTGACATTTTTCCGCAGGTGTTCGCACTGTCCAATCACGGATTTATTTATTTAATATTCGAAATATTGATCTTTGGTTATCGCTCACTCATTGATGGTGTCCAGAGCCTAAATGGAATTGGTTTAGTCGCTTTAAATTAAAGTCACCCACTGAAAATCAGTCTTGTTACTGAGTGAATAGACGCTAAATATGAATTTATTTAATTTAATTTCTTTTCTTTTTTTCTTTAATTAATTCTAATTCTCATTGGGGCTAATACACATATGTGCAATGTATTAAGTGAAAATATAGATAGATTATTATTATTAATATAAACAAGGAAATAAGGGTTGTATTTACCTCGAAGATCTCCAACGCCATCCCCGTCGCTGTCTTGGAACGACCTTGGGTAGATCTGGTAGAACACCGTCGTCTGCCACCAGTCGAGGGGCGGCTCTTGTGCTAGAGCGGGGGCGGCAAGGGAGGCGGCGACCACCGCCAGAAACAGCCGGCTCCAAGTCATTCTCGTCGTTGAATGAAAGCCGAGCTCATCCAGAGCCGAGTGTTTCATATCATGATTGTGTTAGCAACGCACACTGGGTGGAGGTTCTAATCACAAGAACGGGTGATAACAGTGGGTGAAGTGGGTCCAGCGAACCCAATTGTTTCGTTTCTAGAGCGGTTTGTGTAAATATAGTTCATTCTGTTGTTGTTTAATTAGAATTAACCTTATTTTTTAAACATACGGTTATCTATGTATTTTCCATTGAGATAACAAGTACGCCCATGTTATATGATTACAGTAAAAAATCAATATTTGAGTATTACCAATGTACGTCATATGTTGACACAATAATACATAAATTAAATAGGACCTAATTTCATTATTGCAGTAATTCACAAAACTGTTCAATGAGGGGAATCAGTGAACGCTTATTAATAACACAAATAATCTCACAGATTTTAAAACACAGATTTAGTTTAAAACGTGTAACAGCGACGGAAGCCCGAGCCGATGTCACTGGATGCGATCGCCCATCGAACTGTTGTCGTCTCTCCGGCGGTGAATAATAGAAGGCGTGCCTTGACCTTGACCTTGACAACATTGGTTGGCAGTGAAACGCGATATTCGTTGATGGTGACTTCGAGCTTCGAGTCTCGAAAAACAACCCGTAGCAAGTTACCTAACCACGCGTCAATCATTTCAGGTTTTTTCGATTTATCGATTTCTGATCGTATAACACGTATCGAGGCTACACATCGAGGCTACACCCCAAACCGTAGAAAAAATAACAGCTGACTGGAGATTTGCGCTCAAACGCGTCTTATCCAATAAATAAAATAGCAAATTAGTTAACTGTGCTATAACTATAAATAATGACTGGTTCCCATGTCGTTTTACGTCTTTCACTGCGTGAGTACTAAGTGTAAACCTGAGCGTAATACTGGAGTGAATCTACACACGTGGTGTTGTAACGGTTGATTGATTATGACGGGGCAGGGCAGGGCATGTTCAAATACTGATGTGCGTGCGGGATCACTCATTTAATTAGGTGGACAATAGTTCAGTGTTCTTGCTTAGGTATTAGACTATTATTATTCGGTGTTTAACGACGCACTCGATAAATAACTCATATTATGACGTCGGATGAAATTGAAGGAAAGGGAGAAGTAGTAAAGGAAAAAAAGGAGTAGTAGAAAAATAGCTTTAAGTGGGTTAATGGGTGAAAAGGGGAAATTGGAGGACCTCATTTTGTCACCTCTTACAAATGGCAGAGTAATCCTGGGTCAAATTCTACCCCGCGTAAACATATGCACTTATTACACCTAGTGACGTCGGGTTTACACCTCTTTACACGTTAAACGTGGCACATCGCTAGAGCACCTGTCCTATAACATAGAAACTGTACTTTTGGGATCGATCCCTATTGGGGATTTCCATAATTTGTTGTGGCAGCTAAATGGATCTTCGGAACGTATCGAACGATTGCATTATACGCTGTTATTTTGCGCATGCGTCTACTTCTTCATACCGAGCCACAGGCTTTTACTGTATTGAAGAGTAAAATATGCGTTGTTGAGAGAACTAGAGTTTGGAACATTATTGAGGGAAGGAGGTTTATGAGTCCGGTAATAATAATTTTAGCCGATATAATCTGTGAGTTCCTGGGCTGGGGACTTTCCAGTTGATGGTATAGCAACATGCAGAAAGAAGAGGCAGCTAAATGTGCACTGGACAATGCTTTTTGCACATTAACATGAGCAGTAAAATATACGCTACGGATTCTGTAGTAACATGATGAAGTGGATGTGCAGTATATTGTATAGGCCTCTGAAGTAACTGTTGATGCGCCACCGTCTTTAAGCTACCTATAACCCTCTAACGAGTGTATATAATAAGAAAAGGCGAGATGTTGAAATGCATACTCGGCGCTCATGAAGGTACAAAACCTTATTTGTCTCTCATGCGCATACACACTGTGAACTGCGGCCGACGAGAGCTTGGACTGAGCGTGCTGGAAAGCATTAGCAATCTGCGCACAACCACATGTATTGACAGCTAACGCTATACATGTGTGAAAGATAAGACCATCTGGAATGACGCTTCACATTTCAATCTCCCTATATCAGCGGAAATCATACAAGCTGGTAGGTAACATATTGCCAATTTAATATCTAATGAATATCAGTGGTAAAGTTTAGTGAGATTGATGTTGTGGACAAGCAAAATGTCTTTATTAAAACTTGGCTGTCGGGTTTCGCCGCGTCCATCGATAAAATCAATCGATCGATCGATGGACGCGGCGAAACCCGACGGCCAAGATCTAATAATGACTCCGGCCGCGAAAGCCTACGACAAGTTTTAAAATGTCTTTATCCTGTTTATCCTGTATACTTGGTTGATTAATAAAAACCTGCAATTTCTGCAACTTGGGTTACTCCCCCTTTTGTTCGTTTATATTGTTTTTGGTTTTATTGTTCGTGGTTAAAGTAACATGTTAGGTAGAAAGTGGATACGCAAGGTTATTGTCACCACCAACAACTTGACTCATCAGTCACACAATGAAGCGATGAAGCGTATACACTGGATGATTCACTCACAGCTCCAAGACATCGGTAGGACTAAACCGGTATTAAGGGGAATGAATCATGCACCACAAAAACGCGTCCTTACAACTCAGTTTCAAAGTAGTCAAAACTCTAAGTAGGCTTAACAAAAAAATACTGTATAGAGTGCAGGCATGGTAGTAATTAATTATATATGCATACAATAGTAGTTAAAATATCAACAGAATTGTCTACCGAATAATTATTCTTTGATTTGCTCCTGAAGTTGAGTATATCTACAGTGGAGACACCTCGGACAACGAACCAGAATTTCCGGCGAAAACCGGTTCTGAGCGATGACCATATTTTGTACAACCCTTGGGAATGCATCGCATTCATGTCAATATTCAAAGCTAGAAGATCGTTAAATCAGATTGCGGACTGTTGTATTCTGTTAAATACCCCGTGCTAGTTTTATTATTTTTGCTTCTGGTTTTAGGGTCTACGTCATTTTCAATCATCACAATCGTTTTCTAAATACATTTATGCATATTGTCATCTTTTAATCGTCTTTGTAGTAGGATTATGAAGAAACATATTATGTAATTCATGTATGCAGTATGCAAATCGTTTGATTCGCCTTCATCTACTAATAACGCTACAACAAAAAATAAAACATAAATTTATATTTGGAATTTAGCTTTTACAGTTGTTTGTGTAGCCAATTATGAAATTCTAGGAAATCAGTGAATGGAATGTAGCGCGAACGAGTCGGCCCAACTACCCCCCTAACGAGGGGTTTACAAACCAGGTAAATATAAGCTCGACCAAATACTGTAGTAGACGCTTCTACTATTTGGCTCGACGCGGTGGATCGACTGGTTCGTTGTCCGAGGTGTCTCCACCTTTTTTTTTAGGGGCCATGATTTCAGGTATATTGAAGACAGATATTTACGCCAAGTAATTCAATGTCCAGTTATTTTATTTATTACTAATTAAACTTGTTTAAGATACTTATTCACCATTGCCAATCTCCAATGGAAATGTATAAATTTCCATTGGTGATATATATATACATATGAATTCGCTTGTACTTAAATTTACTAAGGAGTTTACTTAAAAATTTAAATACAAAGCATAAAAACTAATGTAAATACAAATTTTGCGGAATATTTCATGACAGCCAAAACAGCCAAAAATAATAATCCAAGCCATACACAAAATTTTATTCTTCCATAGACGGACTAATACCGGCACTATTGACATTGATAGCACCATGTATTATTCTTTGATAACATCACATTATAAAGATTATATACACATCAGTAAGAAGTTTGAAGCATTCTTTTAAAAATACAATTAAAATCATATCATACTCAATATGTCAATTACATAACGATTAGATAAAAGTCAGTTACACAAACAAGGTACTCGAACTGATACTTTTTACTTATTACAGCCACTCACAGTACCAATCACTACGTATATCACAGGAACAAGTTCGGATTAGATAAGCTCGCAAGACGATAGGCCGAACCGAACCAATGATATTCAACAGCTATAGTAGGCTAGATCACCAGTCCCCCAACCTTCCACTCAGTATCAAGCGTAGCGATTTGAAGCCATCTTGAAACTGGCAATTTACATGCTAATTTGGACCTTTTAGTACTGCTAGCGCTGCCAATGGCAAAAAGTCGCATTAGAAACTCCTATTCCCGCCTGTGTTATTTGCCCATTTCAAAATGGCATCAAATTGACACGTTTGTGGCTGCTAGGTTGCGCATCTAGCCTACTATAGCTGTTGAATATCATTGGGCCGAACCGTATATCAATAGGGCACTAGCAACACCAAAATACAACAATGGAACAAATAAATTGAATCGATGGACAAACAACAAGCTGTTAAAAAATAATTTCTTCTGAATTTGGAAAACAAAACAAAAAACAAACAAATATACATACAAAACTTTCATTAAGTCGTTGTCTATCATTAAAAGTTTTAAATGGTGAGCAGTTACAATTGCTACACTTGTTTTTATTTCTTTGGTTGCACTTTTATTATTTTGACAGCTGATGGTTTGTCCATCAGTTCAATTCATTTGTTCCATTGTTGTCTTTTGGTGTTGCTAGTGCCCTATACCTTTAATATCGGGCCATCGGGCTAACTACAGCCGCACTAAAAACTAGACTCACCGCCTGCTACGTTGTGACTATTTCCAAGAGCAACTACCTTTGACCAGCGGTGCTACACACGCCCCCTAACCTACACACCTAGCTAGCGCTAGTTGTTTGCTGCAACTGGATTCGTCGACGATCAGCGATTACCACGTTGCAGTGAAACCGAGCTACCCGTATATCAAGCACAGCTGGCTCGATTTAACCGAGCTGGCCCGCTTTGTTGGTCCGGTAAAATCTACTGCCCAGTCAGGTGTATATCAAAGATTTCTAGTTCGCATTGGACTAAGTTAGGTCTGACTAGCCCCTGAGGTATACGTAGTGAATGACAGGTTCATCTCCCAGGAAGCTTATCGAGGCTTGTAGGTGAGCACCACAGACGCCTTAGGTCTGAGCCTCAGTTGCGATGATGGCACTTGATTCCTGAAACACGAAACATTGTGAGCACTTGAAAATGAGGTAAATAATAATTTTTTGGCTTTATCCCTTATTAACGAAACGATACTTATTAATTAAAACGAGTAATTAATGTATGAATATCGTAAGACGTCATGTAACGTCAAAGCTCAATCCAGGATTTCAACCTGGAACGCTATTTTGTTCGAGATTGTCGATGCGGCAACTTTACACATCATTAACATTATCCCCTTTACTATTACGTCATTAACCCTTCAACATAAGCCATAGAGTTGTATGTCCATGATGAAGCCATGCACCGATAGCAAGGTGATCGTGCAGTGTAGTGATCTATATATACCTACCCTTCTACAAACCCTGACAACACACTGGCCGTGTATATTGAGAGGGTGTCGGGCAGGGATGCGAAGTTCAGGTTAACTGTTTCCTCTTTATCTCCTACATTCACAGCCACAAGGAAGGAAGTGGAATTCTTCATCTCTCTGAAAAGTAGTTCGGTTCTCATGACATCGCTAACCGTACCACTTTGATACGTACCATACCGTACCTTGCAACACTACACATGGTAATGTGTCGAGTATGTACACTCAGTGTGTACGCCCAGTCAAAAATATTACACATGAGTTGATATTTGTAGCAAGTCATACAAATGCATGTTAAAGTAGCTCTTACGTAACAATGTTTCATTTCTATTCTGTACTGACGGAGAGCAAAACGAAGGTTAACTTATAGCCTGTTGCTGGTGAACTAAAGTACCTGTTATACGGAACAATGTTTGCCTTCTAGTCTTTACTCTCGGAGAGTAATCTCATGCTAACGGAGGTTAACTTATAATCTATTGTCGGTAAGGAAGAAAGATTTGTATTTTAGTATTTGCCTGAAATTGTGGAAAGTAACTCATACAAAGCTATAAACAATATTATTAGAGAGCTAAAGATTCTAATATTTGCCTGTAAATTATTATGGGAAACGTATAACTTGTTATGTCTGAATGTAAAACGTTTATATTCTATAGTATTTGCATCTACTTATGGAGAGTAACTATAATGAAAACTAATTCGTTCGAATCTCGCATAAGGCATGAGATCTAATTGTAATTGCATCTTCATCTCTCAGCCCTGACCATCTCGAATAGCACGAGTGTAATAATAGAGACGTAAAGCAACAAGTCACTAGCTCGTGTGAGGCTAACCTGGTGAGGGCGATCACGTTATCAGACAAGGCGGTGACAGTTGAGGAGCCTCGCTGGATACTCGGCTCCTTCCTCGCCAGCACCAAGCGCTGGTAGATGTGGTACGTACTGTTGAGTGAAGGACGTTGCTTCGCCAGGTTCAGTTCCTTGTAGTTGGCGTTGACAGGGAGCCAAGTCGCGTTAGCGCTGGAGAACCCTGTGACAAACCATGGAACCTTGAGCACGACCAGTTTGTTAACCAATAAGGTTTCGAGTTTTTATGTAGACAATAATATCGCATTAGACTATACGCTGTATAAAATTCAACTATTGTGAAAAGGCTAATTATTACACATGTAATGGGTTCCAGTGAATATCTTTCACTTTTTGAGAAAAACAAATTTTACTTAAAGTGAATAAATTGAATTTTTCAATGTTTTTCGTTGTTTTGCAAATTAATATCAATATCATGATTCCATGATGAAAGGCATCCAACAGAAGTCTCTGCCAAACTGCATGTAGCCTTCAGGGCCGGCGTTGTGTGCGTGTGCGTGTGCGTGTGCGTGTGCGTGTGCGTGTGCGTGTGCGTGTGCGTGTGCGTGTGCGTGTGCCGGCTACCTACCAGCGTTGAGTGTGTCGTCCCACTGGAAGGGCGTCCTCTGGAAGTCTCTAGAGAACTGCATGTAGCCTTCAGGGCCGGCGTTGTGTGCGTGTGCGTGTGCGTGTGCGTGTGCCAGCTACTTACCAGCGTTGAGCGTGTCGTCCCACTGGAAGGGCGTCCTCTGGAAGTCTCTAGAGAACTGCATGTAGCCTTCAGGGCCGGCGTTGACTCCCTGCGGGTCTTTGGTCTCGTTGTAGGAGATGTTGTAGTTGTTGACCATGGCGATCTCCTCGCCGTTGTAGGTGACCCCCACACCCGGCAATAGGAGGGTCAGCATGGCCAGACCGGCTGCCAGCTCGGGGCCGTAGCGGGTCGCCACGCGGGGCTGGTCGTGGTTGCCGATCTAACAGACAATTTAATGGCAAAATCAATAACTGGCCAACTAACAAATACCTGCACATTTTGAGAAAACTAGAAACCTATCCTTTTTGCTAATTCTTTGAAAATGTGTATTCTGCTGTATCAATTTAGATACCAATACCTAGCACCACTAACACTTGACAGTTCTGATTTTTAGAATAGACTGTGTTTTTATGTAGGCCTATTATCTTCAGTTATTGATTTTAAAACTTAAGCATTTCTTCGGTTGACTTCATGAATAATGCTATTCAAATGTGTGTTATCCCCTTGTGGTCACATGTCAATAAAAAATAATTTTGAAAAACTTCTTTCAAAAAACGAAAAAAAAATTCTAAAGTTTAAATGCTTCTTTTATATTATGTTTCCAATTTTTTTAAATAAAAAAAAATAAGCGTAATAGCGCTGGCGGGTCCTCAAAACAAGAAATTACTAAGTGATGCAAGTACTTGACTACTTGGTCGGTTGTTGCCTTGAGGATGACTTTCAAGAAGGGCTAACGCTTGGGTGGTGCTGACATTAATATGATGCCCCCGTGCATGTCAAATATACTGGTGGTCTTTACTCAGTCAAAAATTGCCTAATTGACTTGTATTCTATTTGGCAATGTATAGAATTTTAAGATTTTCTTCTCAGCAAATGTGCCGATTAGGTGATCCGTGTCGTTTAAGAGAGAACTGGCCGTCTTATTGAACCTTCCTCTTCTCAGATAATTGCTTATTATTTTCATTTCGACACGTGTCACTCAACTGCACGTTAATTTTACGTAACCGTATGGACGAACACCTTTGATTGACCTTTATCTTTACTTTCTTCATCTTCGAGCACCAACAACTTCGAATTGTATTTTTTTTTCTAATTTTTTTTTTTATCATTTCGATTAATTTTATCTTATCTACCGTTCCTGTTATTTTTATTATATTGTAATTGTGTTACTTTCAGTAACATTGGACGAGCATTACCGGTTTCACTCTCCAACTTGTCAATGTTTTGTTAGGAGATAATTATTACCAGAATTTTACTTTGCTTATCGATCTAATCGCTGCTTCGAAATCCAAACAAATCCATAAAATCAAGTCAAGTACGAAAAGAAGCTTTTGCGACTACCGTGAGAGTATAGACAATGTCACTAACTGACTTAGGACAACGGACAAGACAGAACAAATTTTATGTGCTTGTAAATAGTCGAAGTGGGCATGTTACGCTTGGGTTTGTGAACAATATGGCTGTATGAGAAATGAGTGACCAAAGGGCACTAGCAACACCAAAAGACAACAATGAAACAAATGAATTGATTCGATGGACAAACAACAAGCTGTCAAAACATAATTTCTACTGATTTTGGAAAACAAAACAAAAAACAAACAAATGCACATACAAAACTTTCACTTAGTCGTTGTCTATCATTAAAAGTAATAAATGGCGAGCAGTTACTATTGCTACACTTGGATTTATTTCTATGGTTGCAATTTTATTATTTTGACAGCTGATTGTGTGTCCATCAGTTCAATTCATTTGTTCCATTGTTGTCTTTTGGTGTTGCTAGTGCCCTTTCAGAATTGATCTAGCAAGCCGTGATACGCTCTATCTAAGGATCCTTGATATTTATGTTGAGGAGCATTTTTCACTGTTGTGCATTGTTGTCATTGAAGATCTGGAGGGCCGTGATTAGCTATATCTAAGGGTCCTAGATGAATTCTGAAAAATGTCTATTGCCATGAAGAGTCACCAATATATTAACGGTATACAAATGCTCTGATCTAGCCCATTAGGCTCAACGGGGAAGAGACATACCAGAGAATGTCAAAATATTTATGCGAAGTATTATAAACTGCACTAAAAATGTGAACATTGTAAAATTTTGTACATGTGTTACGCATTTGAATTTCTGTAATGTAGAAATAAATAAATATTGAGGAAGCGACCAACACATATTATGTATTTGGACAATATCGTCATAGCCAGTCAGATACGCTTACTATACAGTATAAACTAAAACTAGAAAAACGCTTTGTGGGACTCATTAATAAGCGAGCACTGGATCTTGACTAGAGTTCTTCCGTTCTAAGAGAGGTGCGGGGCGGCGAGGTCACGTTGCTCCCCCCCCCCCCCCACCCTCCCCTCGCCAAAGTCAGTCAGTTAGTGGTGCTCCAACTTCTACCTACAATACTTATCGGAGCGCGTTGAAATTAACATATTAACATATAATTAACGGCTTTCAATCTACATCGAAATTTGTGGATGTGCTAAAAGCCTAAAATTCAACTTCGATCGGAATCTCCATTCTACCGCTATCGCGAGATATACAAAAAAAAATCAACAAACAAAAGACCACAAAAATAACAAGAGTGCCATAAAAGTCGATTGGAGACGCTCGAATGGAAGAGCTATGCGATTAGCCACGTCTGTGCAATGGTTGCGCTGAACGCAAATAGAATATTTCGTTTGAAACGTACCACCCAGTTGGCCGTCGCTCCCTCAGGCATGTTGCTCAGCCACTCGTCTATTGTTTCGACAAACATATGGGCGTTGGATGCGTTGTTCAAGTTTAAAATAAACCAGAAGTTGAACGTGAAATGTGCTCCTGGCTGGGAGGTATTACCGTAGTAGGCCATTAACTGCTGCGTGTTCCCATATGCTTCGGTCATAAACACCCTGTAACCAATAAAAGCGCACAATGTACAGTTTACACAACGACGTTGCAGATTGATCTCGATTAAATTATTCGTTTATTGCTTGTTTAAATGATAAAAGATGTAAATACCCGTGAATTGGCTTGTGTAGTAAAATTGAGTTTTTTTCCTAAATTGAGCACTGCTAGCAGAACTATGCAAAGTACGAAATTGGTTTCAGGTGCTAATAGTCAGAAGTCCGCTTGGATTACGGACTGAACCAGAATATAAAATGAATACACCAGGCAATTTTCTGTTGACCACAGATGACTAGTAATTTAAATAACGGTATTTTGGATTTTTTTTTTAGATTGTTTGTTCCATCGAAGCAAACAAACATAACACAGAAACTTAAACTGCGGTCTGGGGTAAATATGGACTTTATGACAGAGAACAAGACGAGTATATACAGACGTGGTTATGAAATCTTTCACAAATATCTGTATTGGAAACGTTCGAGACATCAATAGGGTAATGAGCTTAAACATAACTTAATGATATCTTGTCATTATTTTGCTGACATGAAGTTACTAGTTAGTGATTATGTCTGCAATTTTGGCCAAATTATAAACTAGATTTTTCAATTCGATATCAAACGAAACGTTTCAAAACGTTGTTGATTTCAAACACGTTTGAAAATTCGCATTGTTTACTAGATAAGTCGAAGGTTCTTTGCAGATGGACCAGCTGGTGTAAATAAAGCTATATTGTTTGTTTGGTTTAGTCAAATGTAGGGCATTTGTAATAGTGTAAATACACAATATCCCTAAAGAAAAAATATTGAAAGACAATTAAAACCATAAGGTTGTAGCTCGAACTTACCTTGTGAAGTTGTCCTTCTTGCTGTACTCATCAAGCAGTTTCCTCCACTCCTTGACCACCACGTACGTCAGAGGCTGGTTGGTAGTGTACTTGTCACTTTGGTCGTTGGGTACGTCTGGGAACGACTCATCCTCCACCAAAGTGCTGACGGTGTCAACGCGGAAGCCGTGCGCACCCCTGTCTAGCCAGAACGTCATCACGTTCTATAACAAATATAAATCGATTAGTCATTTACGAACTATATTGAATCGAAAATAACGTTATGAAATCGACTCTAATACAAAATAATTGATATCGAAGAGATAATCAATTTAAAACATTTTAAAAGGTTTCGAATTTCGATTGTAGTTTCCTCTTAGAATGATCGATAATTCTGTATCTCACTACTCGGAGAGTGTCGATACAGGATCACATCACTTACTCCTTAATTAGATGTTGCCAGCAACCAAATTGCAAGTTACCGGTATTCCATCACCATCACAAGACGTACTTGTTAACAGAAACGTTGTGTATTTACAATTTTATATGTAGACTGTATATGAACGGTATGTTTTAATCTTAAGTTCTTGAAAATGCCCATATTGATACTGTGTAATCTATGGCTGCAAATAAATACTACGGGATGAATGTTCAAATCTTAAACTAATAAAGCTATAGCATTGATTAAGGTTCAGATTTCAGAATTTCAGACTGTCTAAACCTGCGCTAAAGTGTGCGCTACTGCAATGAAACTAGAAATACAAGAAAACCTTATTTGAAAAATCATTATACCCTTGGCCTAGTGGAAAACATCTTTTTAGGGACTTGGATTTATAGACAAAAGTCTTCCAAACAGCTGATCGGATCGGATCGGGTCTGCACCTTCCAATCTCATCGTAAGCCCGAGATGAGCCTGATTCTTTGGTCGGACATCTGTCGAGTGTCGAACAGTTTACGTGTGTATGTGTCAACGAGTATACAACACTCTGTTTGGTTGTCAATATCTATTAATCATTCATTAGAAATACGTAATCAAAACAACAACCGTAGTTATGAGAATAGTAAACGTAATTCATTCACGTCTTCAGTTCTAACAAAACAAGAATTTAGCTCATTATGTTATGTTCAATGTTTTTCGGATAGCGATTGTAAATTTCCAATTGTAATGTTCGCTCTCAAACAAATATAGAAAGAGAGATGATTCCTAATCCTCTATCTTATAGGATGTGACGTAACGCAAATACCTTACTAACTAGCTGGTTACTAAGGTATTTGCGTAACGATTGCTTGTGAAACCCACGGCCGTCTTGTTGAACGGAGCGTTCCAAACGGAAACTCCAGACGCTTTTCAATCGCCGCTTTCATTAAGAATATAAGTGAATTACGTCGTTTCTCTGCAGTACGCAAATCACCCCATCACTAAGTTAAAAACGCTCCCCCAAGTATAAACGTAATTACTTTCGTCCATGGTCTGTCAGGTCGACCCTCGTGGAAGCAAACCGTGATCTCGGAGTGAAGTTATCTTGAACGACTTCATCGTTATAGAAATATTAGTGCTGGTTGGTATATTATGTACTGATGCCAACGTAACCAGTCTTACACCAACCTCAGATTATTATCAACTTGTCTTATCAAAGGGGCTTTCATGCGCGCTGTTTCATCAAACATCAACAGATTCGTGGCGTTCTGACACACATTCGTAAATACGGCCTTCTGCTTGGAAGAGTGTTCAATTCTCATTAGGTCACGCATGCTGTATTTAGATTTTCTATGCAACTAATATTAGGTCGTAAGTTGCCCGTTTCAAGTAGATGTTAGAAACTAGACAAGTAGAAAATTATGTTGGTACTATTGAACTGGGCTATTTCGGAAGTATGATACTAGTTACGACCTGGAGAGGGTAGTGAATATAGGTGTGGTTTAGTTAACGTAGTGTAAACTGTGGATATTATGTTCGGCGTTCATCTCTTACCTCCATTTCCTTTCGTACTTTCTCATTTCTGTAGTTAAGATCTGGCTGTTTGAAGTTGTACTTGTGATAGTAGAACTGTTTTCGCTCTTCAACATAGGTCCAGACAGGTTCGAAGAAACCGCCGATCTGTAATACATTCGGTGTGTAAACTATTTCTTTTAGAACTTCAGACATTTTGTATTAGATACTTTATGGTATAATTCCAGCTGAACGGATGTATTCAAATATTGTAAACATAAAATAACATAAAACATTCGTAATGTTTATCGTCGTAAACATATATTGACCGGCAAAGAAAGCTTACAACAAAATGTACACATAAATTATTATATCCACAAACATAAAATAGCATGCCAAATAGTAGCAAGACTAATGCCCGTTTTGATGAATTACTAGTAAATATTTCAAACCATGCTTACTCGTTTTGCCAAGGCAACCACAAATCAGAAGCTTTGATATCGTTTTCACTGATACCTACACATTTAGTTGGAAGTCATAAGAGAAGGCAGACATTTTCTAAATTAAATCAACATTTCCAGTTAAGATGTAATATTTTACGAATATGAAAAGAGAGAACGTACTTATTAGAAATAATGTGAGGAACGTATTAGTAATTGTAATTGTAAGCTGTTGAATATATTTTTATTGTAGTCGTATTCATTGTTGTAACAATGAGTGTTCTGTTAGGCGTTTTGTTTCTCATATTCAATATTGTATAATAATAAAATAGAAGTGCGTAGCTTGTATTGCAGTTGTTTCCCATTTTGTATATTAAGCGACAATGTATGGGTCACATGAACAAAGATGAATATGAATATGATGAAAATGATGAATTCATATTTTTGGTACTAGCAATCCTGACAAAGAACAAGATCGGCCTGGGTCTACATATCACTGGACGACCAGGGCTTGTTTCGGTATTTTTTAAATTGTAATGTGTTTTAAAGAGATATTATTATGTCAATCTAGCAACCCTGTATATATAAATACATCTACACATATATAGTAAATGCATCTACATTTACAACTTTCATTTTTTTCTCGCACTAATGATGAAATTACCCAGTCGTTGGGTGGTATTGGAGCTCCCGTCGCGTTGAATCCCTTGGGGTCTCTCCACACGTAATAGTCGCTAAAGTTAGGATCCTTGGCCTTGGCCTTGATGAACCATTCGCTCTCGTCGCTAGAGTGGTTCGGTACGAAGTCCAAGATGACCTTGAGTCCTGCAATGCGCCAAGGACACGGTATTGTGCATGATACCATCTTCAGTTCTCAAGTTTGCCCATATCAAATATTAAATGAATAAAAAAAAAAAATGCAATATAATAATCGGATACGTTTAAAGAATTTCATTTTCAAGGATTTCACTTTCAATAAGAATGTCATCAAACAAAATTTACAAGATTGCATTATGTATCTCGTTAGGTTGATTTTCCGATAACCGGATAATGAGAACAATATTTTAGCACGAGTTACCTGTGATCGAGGATGTCCCAATTATTAGTAAAAATGCATCCCTTCTTTGCATAGGTTTAATTCGTCATAATTTACGCATCACCCCCCTATCATTGTGTTGATCAAGGTCCTCTTAATACGCTGGCGCAGACGCGTCGAACAAGCGCGCTAGCGGCGATTTAGTGACACGTAAATCTCAAAATGAACCAATAACAATTTCATTGAGACTTCTTTAGCTTCCGAGAGTGATTCTACCTATATTTATGAGGGCCTTGCCTTGCTTGGGCTACAACTACAAGCTTACCCAACTCGTTAGCCCTGTTAACAAGAGCGTCGAAGTCCGCCATTGTTCCGAAGATTGGGTCGATCTCGTAGAAGTTGGAGATATCATAGCCAAAGTCCGCCATGGGTGACTTGAAGATAGGAGACATCCAGAGCGCCCCGACGCCCAGGTCCTTAAGGTGGCCCAGACGTGAGGTGATGCCTGGAAGAGATATTATGTCGGTGTCATGCATAATGCCCCGACGCTTAGATCTTTAAACTTTTCCAGGCATGTAATGAAATGTACGCATATGAAAGAAGACGTTCATTAACTAGACCGAAAGACGATGTAAACCACACAACACTAGACCACATACGATATTTATATAAGACCTAGTAATTGGACTGTACACTGTTCCTTGTAAAGTTAAAACAATTAATTAACTATTCAGAATGGACATGTCTGAAAACCGGCACGTAGCCTACTCCTGTCGAAAAGTTCAAGGGGACCATCGGCTTTACGTCCCATCCGAAAGGACGGTGTAATTTTGACCAGTCATATAGGTATACATACGATAAGTCAGTAACAGCTAAGAGTAGTTTCACTCCGTGTTCTAGTTTCGAGCTGCAATACAACACATCGACCCCGCCTCGTAGGTGAAGCCATAGAAATTGAATAACAATTGCAATCTCCGTGGGTGGTCTGAAACTGAGCTCTGTGAAGATCTCATAAACATCTTATTAACTCTTAGGTATCCCAGCCAGTACCATAGCAAGTACTAACGTATGAAATAAACTCAAGGTCAGGACAGGGCACGAATCAGTATACCAGACAGGGACATATCGCGGTTATATAACGTACGTAAAAATACAGGTCATCAGTATCATTATAGAGTAGAAATGTATCCAGTAGGTTCTTAATCCTGTGGCTCAGTTTTCGAGTTAGTAGTGAAGATGGGTTGTCCTAACCGAAACGTCAAATTTTTATCAACAAGATAGATATAAGCGAAAGTCGAGGTGATAAACGAAAACCAAGGTGACTAACTGGCCTGCGAATGTCTGCGTTATTGCCTCACATGGCAAGGGCAGGGTTGTACGTATCACAGATAACTATGCCACTGTGCTTGTACTCAAAGCTCGACCCCATAGTGAAAAATGAAGCGCACGAAATGAATTCATCTAAACCACGCACGCGGCACTGGTACACCTAAGCTAATCCTTAGTTAATATAAAATATAAAACACAAATACACCAACATAAAAAATACACCAACTAGCCCTACAAATTCTCGAGAGTTTATGTAGGCCTACTTTCTCCACCATTGTATCACAAGTAAGTCTTTGGATTTTACAACAAAATGAATTGCGTTTACTTAAAAATTTTGTAACGCGTTGAGAAGCATTTTATTTATGTGTTCTATGTGTTCTAAAAGCCACAATGCTTAAAAACATACGATGAAGGTGTGGGGTCGTCATATATCATAGATAAGTTTTCCGCCTTTGGATCAACTCCATTGTTTTGGATTAGAAACGCGCCTGCATGACGTGATGCAAGTTTAGAGTGTAAGTGTAAGTCCAATGGTTGTATTAATAAAGAATAATGTTAATATGTTTGTTATCACAAAAGCTTATGTTAACAGTGAAATAAAAGAATTGCTGAATACACTAGAAATATGCAAACAATTACGCAGATTTACACGCCAACATTAAAACATGTTTCCTCGGCTAACCGTTAACGAAAGGCAAACATTAACATGTTTCATGTATAGAGTATAATGTCCAATGGAGAAACTCTAATAATTATTTTCTTAACCCTTTAACAAGACGCTACGCGTCGTCAAAGACGTGCTCAAACACACTCTGTTTTTTAGAATTATATTCTTTACGGCTATATTGTTTATTGTTGCGATCTTAAAGTTTATTCCCAAGGTAGATCTGAAAATTGTCTACTATGAAAAAAATCATTGTTTTGCTATGTTTGTTGTGAACGACGTCAGGCGTCGCCGAAATTTCAACGATTTTCTTGTCAAGTTCCACTTTCGGTACCGATTGTGGATGAACGGTGGTATCTAGTTAGTCGTAGCGTCGAACTTAAGGTCAGTAAGAATTCTTGGTGACGTAGTATGAGCGTCGGTAACGTCGGTTTGCACAGGTCGTGGTGAGGCGACGCCAACTTCAGGTAACCAAAATAGTAGATGTTTTGAGGTTTTTATTTTTGTACGGGTAAACGGTTTAAGATAGAATTTTTCGGTTGTCAGTTCCTTCTTATTCATCGCTCTCTTGATATGTGTCGTATTTTTAAAAAAATAAAAAAAATAAAAAAACAAATTTGGACCACCCGTTTTTTAGCTACGAGCGCTTGAAAAAAAATTTCCCCTTCGTTAACCCTTCTCAAATATTCTGCTCTGAATATGGAAGAAAACAAGTTTGGCGGTAATGGGTCTCGAACCCCGGACCGCGAAAACACTATTTGGCGTCGCTTCTGCCTACGCCACACCACTCGATGAAAGTTGGAGCGCTTAGACTGGTACATATTGTACTGCTCTCAATGAATGCATGTATGTATCTCGATTCATTCTTATTGTAATTCTAACACCTCACATAGATGGATTTACGAACAGAGGGTCTCATTGGATTTAAAAACATCCAAGAATACGATTTGAAGATAAAAAAACTCCGAAAATTGAGAAAAAAACACCTTCAATTTTTTTTTCAATCTTCGGTAATTATCATCAGATCGTATTGATTGATTGGTTGATCGCGAAACCGTAAATCGTTTGTGGAAACAACGAGCCGTTTGACGGTTAAAAAGTAAACCGTGTTCATTCACGTTGATGTATTGATATAAATGTGTGAATATGGTGAGAAAAAAAGAGTGTGTGTAACGGGTCTCGAACCCCAGTACTTGAGCACTCGAGGCGCCGACGTTCTACGTACGCCACACCACCTGATAGAAATACCATTGCTTACACTGGTATATAACACACTGCTCTCAATGTATGGCATATCTTGTTGTATTCAGATAGCTCGTCTACACGCCAACATTAAAACATGTTTCCTCGGCTAACAGTTAAGGAAAGGCAATCATTAACATGTTTCATGTATAGAGTAAAAATGTCCAATTGAGAAACTCTAATCATTATTTTCTTAACCCTTTAACAAGAGACGCTACGCGTCGTCAAAGACGTGCTCAAATACACTCTGTTTTTTAGAATTATATTCTTTACGGCTATATTGTTTATTGTTGCGATCTTAAAGTTAATTCCCAAGGTAGATCTGAAAATTGTCTACTATAAAAAAAATCATTGCCTTGCTATGTTTGTTGTGAACGACGTCAGGCGTCGCCGAAATTTCAACGATTTTCTTGTCAAGTTCCACTTTCGGTACCGATTGTGGATGAACGGTGGTACCTAGTTAGTCGTAGCGTCGAACTTAAGGTCAGTAAGAATCCTTGGTGATGTTGCATGAGCGTCGGTAGCGTCGGTTTGCACAGGTCGTGGTGAGGCGACACCAACTTCAGGTAACCAAAATAGTAGATGTTTTGAGGTGTTTATTTTTTTACGGGTAAACGGTTTAAGATAGAATTTTTTGGTTGTCAGTTCCTTCTTATTCATCGCTCTCTTGATATGTTTCGTATTTTTAAAAAAATAAAAAAATCAAAAATTTCATTTTTCTCCGATTGTGCTCTTCTGAGACAAAATTTGAAATTTTGGGCGCCTGTATCTCTGTTAGTATGACCCCCAGCAAATTGTCGTTTTCAGGATGTCTAGATAATTAACGCAAAAAAAATAAAAAAAATAAAAAAACAAATTTGGACCACCCGTTTTTTAGCTACGAGCGCTTGAAAAAACAATTTCCCCTTAGTAAACCCTTCTCAAATATTCTGCTCTGAATATGGAAGAAAAAAAGTTTGCCGGTAATGGGTCTCGAACCCCGGACCGCGAAAACACTAGTCGGCGTCGCTACTGCCTACGCCACACCACTCGATGGAAGTTGGAGCGCTTAGACTGGTACATATTGTACTGCTCTCAATGAATGCATGTATGTATCTCGATTCATTCTTATTGTAATTCTAACACCTCACATAGATGGATTTACGAACAGAGGGTCACATTGGATTTAAAAAAATCCAAGAATACGATTTGAAGATAAAAAAAACTCCGAAAATTGAGAAAAAAACCCCTTCAATTTTTTTTTCAATCTTCGGTAATTATCATCAGATCGTATTGATTGATTGGTTGATCGCGAAACCGTAAATCGTTTGTGGAAACAACGAGCCGTTTGACGGTTAAAAAGTAAACCGTGTTCATTCACGTTGATGTATTGATATAAATGTGTGAATATGGTGAGAAAAAAAGAGTGTGTGTAACGGGTCTCGAACCCCAGTCCTTGAGCACTCGAGGCGCCGACGTTCTACGTACGCCACACCACCTGATGGAAATACCATTGCTTACACTGGTATATAACACACTGCTCTCAATGTATGGCATATCTTGTTGTATTCAGATAGCTCGTCTACACGCCAACATTAAAACATGTTTCCTCGGCTAACCGTTAACGCAAGGCAAACATTAACATGTTTCTTGTATAGAGTTAGAATGGCCAATGGAGAAACTATAATCATTTTTTTCTTAACCCTTTAACAAGAGCCGCTACGCGTCGTCAAAGACGTGCTCAAATACACTCTGTTTTTTAGAATTATATTCTTTACGGCTATATTGTTTATTGTTGCGATCTTAAACTTTATTCCCAAGGTAGATCTGAAAATTGTCTACTATGAAAAAAATCATTGTTTTGCTATGTTTGTTGTGAACGACGTCAGGCGTCGCCGAAATTTAAAAGATTTTCTTGTCAAGTTCCACTTTCGGTACCGATTGTGGATGAACGGTGGTATCTAGTTAGTCGTAGCGTCGAACTTAAGGTCAGTAAGAATCCTTGGTGACGTAGTATGAGCGTCGGTAGCGTCGGTTTGCACAGGTCGTGGTGAGGCGACGCCAACTTCAGGTAACCAAAATAGTAGATGTTTTGAGGTTTTTATTTTTTTACGGGTAAACGGTTTAAGATAGAATTTTTTGGTTGTCAGTTCCTTCTTATTCATCGCTCTCTTGATATGTTTCGTATTTTTTTAAAAATACAAAAAATCAAAAATTCATTTTTCTCCGATTGTGCTCTTCTGAGACAAAATTTGAAATTTTGGGCGCCTGTATCTCTGTTAGTATGACCCCCAGCATATTTTGTTTTCAGGATGTCTAGATAATTATCGCAAAAAAATAAAAAAAATAAAAAAACAAATTTGGACCACCCGTTTTTTAGCTACGAGCGCTTGAAAAAAAATTTCCCCTTAGTAAACCCTTCTCAAATATTCTGCTCTGAATATGGAAGAAAAAAAGTTTTCCGGTAATGGGTCTCGAACCCCGGACCGCGAAAACACTAGTCGGCGTCGCTACTGCCTACGCCAGGCCACTCGATGGAAGTTGGAGGACATATTGTACTGCTCTCAATGAATGCATGTATGTATCTCGATTCATTCTTATTGGAATTCTAACACCTCACATGGATGGATTTACGAACAGAGGGTCTCATTGGATTTAAAAACATCCAAGAATACGATTTGAAGATAAAAAAACTCCGAAAATTGAGAAAAAAACGCCTTCAATTTTTTTTTCAATTTTCGGAGTTTTTATCATCAGATCGTATTGATTGATTAGTTGATCGCGAAACCGAAAATCGTTTGTGGAAACAACGAGCCGTTTGACGGTTAAAAAGTAAACCGTGTTCATTCACGTTGATGTATTGATATAAATGTGTGAATATGGTGAGAAAAAAAGAGTGTGTGTAACGGGTCTCGAACCCCAGACCTTGAGCACTCGAGGCGCCGACGTTCTACGTACGCCACACCACCTGATGGAAATCCCATTGCTTACACTGGTATATAACACACTGCTCTCAATGTATGGCATATCTTGTTGTATTCAGATAGCTCGTCTACACTGAGATTTGCTATTAGAGAATAGTCACCTCGTGGTTCAGAGGTAGAGTAATGTTAAAAGCGCGTCGATAATGTACCTATGCTCTCAGTAACGACCTGCGGCCGCCATTATGGCCTAATTGGTTTTCCCTCGATCTAATGTGGTTTTTATCCCTCTTTATCCATTTTATACCCCCGCATTTGGTGATTTACATACAATAAAATCGAAAACAAGTTGTTTAAATGTATTTACATAAAACTGGGTGGTTTCAAATATCTGAATATAAATTTGAGTTTCTGTTTCCTATATATAAAGTTCTCATTTTATAACGATTTGATAATTGTGAATATCTTAATATTACCTGGTAGATTATTAGCAAGGCAGAAATAATGTCCAATAAATGATCACAACAGAAATGAATGCACACCATAGAATAACGAAAAGTATGCTCGTGGCAGTTTGGTTTTATTATTCCATCATTTAACCGTGAGATTATAATTATAATGGATCTGCAACATTGTTGGAGAGCGCGTCTACGATTCTCATTTTCGATATTGGAAACTGGCCGCCATTTTTACCCATATTGCAAATTATACCAATAATGTAATAATGTTGAAACTGCAACCATTACCACCAACCAAAGTGCAAAAATGCAGCCAGCAGCCGACGCGGTTATATTTTAGTGGTACACTGATTTAACAGCAGAATATGTAGGTCCAAGAACGCAGTTTATACTTTATACTGTTATAAGTTCATGATTAAACATTCATCCCAAATAATGAAACATCAATATTCTTGGATGGAAGAATCAAAGATTTACCTTCCAACTGAAGAAGCACTAATTGTGGGGATATCGACACACTGAATCGGTACGCCACCTGTCTGACAATTAGTGCAAGAAGTGTTAGGGGGGGGGGGGGGGGGTTATCCCCTCTCCCTCCCTAAAATGTAACTATATGTCAGGATCTAAGTGCGCATTAATTGCGTGGTTTGGAGGTTGGACACACTAACTCGGATTGATGTACACTAATTCATTATACACAAAATTTCATAATGATTACATTCATATATTATATTCATAATAATTGCGAGAAGTTGGAAGAGGCCGGTGGTTTACGGACGTTTTATGATCCATAATTCCACAAACTTTCCAAGTTTTCACATTATGTAATGCTTTCATCCAACAGAGTGCTTTAGTTCTAAATATTACATCCCGCCAGCTGAATCCTCGCCAAGTTTATGACGTTGATAACTGTTGCTTGTCAGTTAAGAAGACAGGTTGCAATGCGCAGTACTGTGTGCATATCTCATAAAGGTAGGTTGTACAGTTGAGCTGCAGAACTGAGCCGTCCTGACCTAATCCGGCATGAGATGGATGGCGCATTACTTGTTTGCAATCTTTATACATCCCCATCATCTCTTCGAGGATAATTGCAATCATACAATCATACATTGCACTGATTTACAAAGAAGGGCAATAAACAACACTTAACAATCTTCAATGAAATAGGAAAATTATTTATTTATAATATGTATTTAAACTCTACACGTACGTAAATGATTGATTCATGTGTGTTTGTTTTAACGTAACTAATAGGGACGACACCGCAGTGCTAGATGAACGTTGCATTGGACAGTCAGATTGCACATATATGTGTAATATATCTTCTGAAGAGAGAGAATTTCACGAAAAACGGCAATCCCGACGAAACAACTATAAATTTAATTTTACATTCTTATTTTATTCTATAAATACACTATCTGAACCCAAAATGATATACCGGTATATACGTATATAAGAGCTGCAAGAGAAAATCATATTACATAATCGGGTCCATGTCTTTCCATAATGCAGCAGCTTACAATGTTCTAGGCTAGAACCCAACCATCAACCAACCTTTTAAGTCTCCGGTTCCATCCCCGTCGCTGTCTTGGAACGACCTTGGGTAGATCTGGTAGAACACCGTCGTCTGCCACCAGTCGAGGGGCGGCTCCTGTGCTAGAGCGGGGGCGGCAAGGGAGGCGGCGACCACCGCAAGAAACAGCCGGCTCCAAGTCATTCTCGCTTGTGACACCAGCACAGCAGAGCACCACCTTTATAAGTACTAGTAGGATTGCAACTGTGCAGCGTTGCAAACTGGTAATATTTTACTATCTTTAAGAACTTACCTTGAACATTTTGCGCTAAACGTTTTACCGTATTGTTGCGTTATGAGTGGAAAATAGTCACCATGTTTTCGTAATAATAGATAAGATCATTTTTAATTCTCGTCAAATTGATTAAAGTGATTACAAAAGGTTGGAATAATTCCATGATTGTGTTATCTATAGTAGGCCTTCAATGCACAAAATACGTAATGTATGTAGTGTCGCCCATGTTTGTAAAATTGTGACTAAAAATTGAAATAAGGTTACTATTCTACAAGAACTGTGGAGAGTGTATATTACGTATACTCAAATTGTTCCTGTGTAACTAGACTCATGCCGATTAAATAGCCGAGTCTAGGTTCTAACAACTTGGAGCAACAAGTCAGTTGGTGATCATTTACGACCGTGTATTGGAAGGAATTCCATGGAAACCTCCAACACACAGCGCGTGACTTATGAGGTTTGTGCACTCGACTAACGGAAGACCGCCTTCACGATTGCGTGAAAGCCCCAGGAATCTGTTGATTTTCTTCGACACGTGTGGATGAAAGGGGCGGTAGATAAGGATCTGAGGTTGGCTAGAGTGAAATTAAGTTAGGACAACTTTACTGTTCAGTTCTTAGCAATAACTTTAATATCGATATTGGCATCAAATTCAGCTTTTTTAAAAGGCTATAACTCAAATACACAACAGTGAATAAGAAGTTGAAATTTGACATGTAAATAGGGCAATGCAACTTAAGAGCAGATGGGATGGAACATTTTTTGTCTGCACTTTCCATTTTCCTGTTCTCTCCCCCATTTTGACATCAAGGTGCGACAACGAAGCAAGGCAAGGGAGGTTGTGGGGGTTGTGGTAAGGTAGTAGTATACTTTCAGGCGTTTAGTGCTTATTGACTGTTTTGGAGCGAGAAGGGTTAATGGTCTTCAGTTTTATTATTGTATATCTGCTGTTGTAGCTTCCTTCACCTATTGTTAATATCCATCAGTTTTTACCAAGAACATAAGATAAAAACTTGCCCGAGTTGTAGTTGATGGACGTTTGTATAGTGGTTTTCGACCACGAACTTTACCTACAGCTCGAACAAGTTTTAATCCAAGACATTCGATGAAAAAGTCTATTTCATAAGGTAAGTTAAATATTGTAAATATTTAATTAAATAATTGTTTTGATAAAAGCCGACGATATTTGACCTAGTTATTAAGTTTGTCGTTAAAAAACACTCATGTAATTTATTTTTAAATAAAATGTTCTAAGCGTTGTCGCTAAGCGTAGTTGGCGGGCGTCACTGTCGGCGTCTCGTCGTCATCTGCTAGTCGTCGTGTAGAGTCCGGCCACCTTATTTACATTCTACAGTGCGACAGCTTGGTTGACGAGTTCCCGAAGATCTGGCGCTGTTGTTCACAATGACACGGCCAGGGGAGTCGACAATCCGGGAGACAGCGAACGATGTTAGTCGAGGATTGCTTTTTATTTCGTGAGGCACACACGTCAGACGAAGATGTGCGACGAACCTCGAAATATTAATACGTAACGTGGAATCGACAAGAAAAACAACTTAAAAAAATCACAATTATTCACAGATTACGTCCATGTCATTTATTTGGAAATCGGGCTACAATTGAGTTACGAGACGTGGAAGTGAGTCGTTGTTTCTCGCGTTTAATTTTATGGCGATTTCAGCCACATAATCGAACCCATATCGGTCGACGTCACAGATAAAACGAAACCTGTGCTTAGGCCGAACGAAGCCTCGTTGAGCGGTGGGACTTTTTCATTCGACTTACGCAAAAGCGTCGGCCTCTAATGACTCGACATGTATGTTTGGGTTTAGTGGACCTTTAATCAAAATTTAACTCTTTTTTTTTAAACCACGTTTGTCTCTTATTTTTTAAGTTTGATTTCTAGATCATTCTAGTGTATAAAATCAATTAAAACGTGAAACTTTGATATTGAGAACCGCATTAATGTTCTTTTATAGCATGGGCAGCATTTCAATTGACCACATTTACAGAAATAATTTCAACACTCAGTTACATAACATGTGATTCATAAGAGTAGTTGGCAATCACATAAATGTATTTTTATGCATCGTAAGTGTTTGTGATGTGTCAACAATGCTCTTCAGCTGCCAAGGTCATATGTGTTGATAACATTGATCGCGATGTTTTAAACTGAAAAATGTGTCCAGTTTTCTACACTCAGTTTACATTACTAGCTACGTATTAACGTATACTACGGTTTCCCCCAGGGAATACGTCAACGCCGGCTGTTTTCAATACGTCCTGGGGGGGGGGGGGGGGGAGAGTTAGCGAGGACAGTAATGTATCTAGATAAACCTTCCAGTGGACTCAATTAAATCGTTGCTAATACGTGGGTGTGAACGCACATTTCTTTCTAACATAGATCGACTTCTGTAACTAATCTTGTGTGCAGATGTAGATGTACGGCCCAGATTACTTCTTAGTTAGGTATTTCAAAGGTTAGTTACTAAAATTTATGTGAAATCTCTTCTGATATTATTTCGTCGAACAATACTATTCAACCTTTGCATTTCAAAACAACCTAACCATAACAACATCTGGTGACGCTGCTCTAACTCGAATACCAACAACGTTTCTTGAGGTGGTTGGCTGTGGCAGTGGGGTAGTAGGCCTTCGATTAAAACAGCGAATTTGTAAAATCATCTACGTTTTTCTTTCTCTGTGGGTAGGGAAGTTTTTACACTTGCGTATCATTATTTGTGAAGGGTGGGAATACATGTGTTTTTTAATGTTTGCTTGAATACTCCTTTAATGAGTAATACAAATAACTACCACAATGATCACAATATTTTTAAGTATTGTCATTAGTTGCGTAATTATATCGTTACGTCATCATAGTCTTGACGACGTTGTTTCTCAGCCTTTCCAAGCACGCTGTTTACGTATCACATCTAGTCTTTGTTACACTTTCCCGATATTGTATACAGTTCGTAAAAATAACACATTTTCAAGCAATTAACTAATGGAATTACCACTGATGCTTGAACATCCAACGCTGCGTTTTTATACAATCGTCTTTGAAGCTATTCAACGGTTTGGTGGCGGTGCCGGGTTAACGAGAATGTTTTAATTATTTTGTTGCTCTGTCCATACTATTAAATTGAATTATAGTTTTATGTTTGGACTTGCTAATACTTGTACTAATAACAATATTTTCATAGGAATACCTGCTGTAGGGTACACACCAGCAGCTACTGATGTAACTAGATATGGTAGGATATTATGATAGTTGGAAGGAATGTCTGTTAGTAGGACTCAATTCCAGTATTCGCCTTTACAACTGAGGAAATTCTAGGAAATACTTAATAATGAGTTAGTTTAGTAGCATAAAATAACATGAGTTACCTTTTGAAAAAATAAAGGGACAGTAATTGTGTTTAATTGTTGAACACGGGTAATGGGTAGTTAATTTAATTTATATCACACTGAAACGTATAGTGTAATTATTTTTAACCCATCTTAAAATATCGTTACCTTAAATAAATTGTTTTCGGGTAAATAACTTTTATTTACGTACATGTGTAAGCCATCATAGCGGCTACGGCTTCTTCATGATAATCCTGACATTAAAATAATTTATTTCAAGACTTTTTTAGCCATTAGATGCCACTTAACAGCAATTTTATTTTATTACAAAATGTTAACAATTATAAAGATACCGCTTATTATTAAGAACACATTATCAGCGCTTGCTCGACATTTTGATATGACTTCTTAGAGTCTTATACTACATTCTTATTTGCTAGGGTTGTTTGGTAGGTCGCACATTGTTGACTCCAGCGTGTACTTTCAGATTACACCAACATTGTATATTTAACTCTCCCCATTGCGTGTAGAAGTATTTTGTGAGGTCAAGTATGCATACAATGGCAGGAAAATATTGCCACTTGTGCAACTGGCACCGATAACTTCTGTTATGAACCATACATTAAATGAACCGAATTGAAATATCTTCCAAACGTGGTAAACATGCAGTCAGTGTCGTTCCCAGGGATGTACAGTAAGAACGGTCAAAGGTAGATTCACGTGAAACATGTCGTTGAGGGGTAAATGTGTAGTTACTTACGATATTTTATGTACGTAATACAAAGACCACGAATGAGGTTGTTTCTTCCTAAATCTCCTATTATTCTGACTTCAATAATTCATTGTATAACTTGAAGTACCAAAGAACGACAAAGTTTTGTTTTAATATTCATATAATAAAATACACAATGTGTATTCTCTGAAGTATAAGCAGCAGCAGCAGCAGATTGAAGGAGGAAGGGGGCGGGTATTAAAGGCATGCGTCCGCCACTGCACAAGTGGCTTTTTCAGAAATCAATCTTCTTTGTTCTTATCGTTTCGCATTCAATTATCTTCGTTTTATTTATTGGAGAAATAGTACTACATTTTAAATTAACTTTATTTGGTTCAAAAAAATGTTACGAGTATTATTTCGTAGTCAGGAATTTTAAATTTAATATCGGTAACAACAATACAAAACAACATCTTTTCACTTGAATATGTATATCTTTCACAATTTAAAGCTGGTAATATAGACATTGGAACATTGGAACACTTTACTAATAAAATGTGTATATAGTTATGTTTGTAAATTATACTTTCAGCTGAATAATGTTGATTGATGATATTTGAGGTTTTCATTATGTTATTTGATAAATTTTCAAATTAAACAGGCACAATTCAACAGTTTTCAAATTCTTTATAAACTCTGATGGAAGATATTCAAACATTTTTATAGTCAAACATTTTCAACATTTATCGGTAATCAATTACCTAGTTAACAAATATAACACCAAACAAGTATTTTAAACAATTTCTCATCATGAATTCAACACACAATAATTTGATATCATAAATAGACATAGTTGTATGTCACTATTAACCACACCTTGCACACGATTCCAGTCGCGCACGTTTCTTATATACAAAATATACAGTTATTTACAACATAAATAAATAAATAACACTAAGTATAACAAAAACATTTTACAAATTAATATCTGCCCAAAACGTGGCTGTTTTGTCATTTAATGGCAAAGCCTGATAGGGCTTCTTTACAACTTTATCACACAGATTTCATGATAAGTCAATAGATATAATATCAACATCAAGAAGTTAGAGTAAATGCTAAAAGTAGATCAGGACGAATGGATTAAGAAAGGTTTAATGAAGGTTTCGAAGAATTGAATGGAAGGGGGAAGGGAATGGTTTGTTTTAATTATTGGTCGTTTTGAGTATTAATATACGCGAAAATAATTTGAAAAGATAACGAAAGCAATTTTAAGTTCTTCCGATGATTATAGTGAAATATAAACTGAAATTTAAGTTTTGCGAGTAAATTAAGAGTGCCACTTTCAGGACATATTATGAGAAGTGAAACTATTCAAATATTTTGTAAAACGTATGCGTCTTTCCAACGAAAGAAATGTAGATTTTTCAACAAAGTCTCATGAAAACTGTGTGGGATCGATGTAAGAAAGGTAGATACAAAATTAAAATGTAATTAAAAACAAAGCTTAGACTAGATTGTTTGTAGTAAACATGCAGTCAGCATATTTTCAAGTTATGGAATGGAGGAACTCAGATATATTCACGTGTATGCATTGAAAACACCCAGCAGCTTTGCCGCTCTAGAGAAGAACACAATAGTAGCTTGTTAGAGGAAGAGAGGAATGTTAATTGAAAAGACGACTGAACCAGTTAAGAAGAAGTATGAATACAATAGCCGTGATAGTAACACATTCACAATACATTAGAGACAACTTTAACGAGATATTTTTAGAAAATGAGAAATGTCACGTATTCCATATTAATTATAAGATATGAAGTTGTAGATATTATATGTATCGTTTGAAGCATATTAAATAAACGTTTTGATCCAACTGTAAACGGGTGAGTTGAGTTCCTCTTTGTCTGGTCTCAGCTTTGCCTGGAAAGGAGAGGACGAAAGGAAGGGCAAAGTGTTTTATCGCAGCTCTACTTGGTTGGCATTGACGTGATAATCGCGAGCTTCTTCCCTTGTCTTTGAAGTGGGCACTTTGAGCAAATGCTGTATGAAGACATTTTCTCTAGACCTAAGTACTGCTTTAGTGTCAAACGGTCCGATCACATCACCACAGACGGAATTTGTGTATATATATATATTTTTTTTTATCTTGAACTGTCTCTCGTCCCCACAAACATTGTGCACTTAAAAAAATAACACTTTTCAACTAAATTCTGACTTCAAACCTATTGGCTCTTCATCACTTCGTTTGTCTTCAAGTTTAAAATATCACCACCATTTTAGTTCATCAACTGTAGAACCATTTTGTAATGTTTTGACAAGTCAGTTATTTGGTTTCAGAATGATTTATGACGGCATATTGAAAACCAGAGGTTATTTTTGATAATCATAGTAGATATTTACTTTATGATATTTCTTTATCTTCGTCGTAAACTTTTCTTGTTTAAAAGCCCTCGATGACGTCGTAGACTTCTAAACTAGATACGATTACATACATCAACCATAAAGAAAACAAGACACAACTTGTAAAGTATTTGATCTTCTTTGGTCCACCAAGTTCGCCTCCCACAATATTGGATCTTCTCATGACGAGAATGATGATAGCTACGACGGCTTCTGTACAGAATATCGTCACGGAAAAGCCCAAGCTGCAACAAATGACAAGTATTCATTCCAATCCATCATCAACATATTTAAGAAGACAAGGCATGCATAGTTAGTTTACATAGTTACACTATATAATTGGCATACAAAGTTACATAGCCGTTAAATAACTAAGCGATTCAAAATTTTGGTTTGGTCTGTACATCGACATTCCAATATTTTGTTTCAATAAACCAGGTGATGCAGTGTGTAGTGTGTTTCTCTTCATAAATTATACCTTGGAGAGCTTCTGGTATAATGTTATACGCAAGCAATGATTAATAACGTCGGCTAGTCACGGGCTAATTTTATGTTTTGTCCAAAATAAATAATTTTTTGGATTTGAACATTGCAAATGATGTGAAATAATGATACACATGAAACTGAATTAATCGATTCCAGGGACCAAAATTTACACGAGTATAATCTTGCAATACACATAATTCCATCTTGTAGATATCTACTTTTTAAATATAAGTGTAAATAATCACATAATATCGCGATTTTAAATCTAAAGTTTTACCAATTTCGATGTCTCTTGATAAGTAACTTTCGAAGTCTTTGTTGAAGGACTATTTCTTAAATAAAGAAATATAAAAACAGGTGCCAAGTAACTAGAATATACATGAATCAACATAGCCAATATTTTATTTAACCTGCAATTGGTGCACATTATAACAGGTTTCGTCAACCGCGAACAAAATGCGACTACGCCTGAGTTGGTGGAAGTCAGTGACAATTGATATTGAAATCTGTAATTCTCACTTCATAATGTGTAAATTATTATAAATAATTATATATATATATATATATATATATATATATATATATATTAATTAGCTATAAATTATAACATTAGCTATAATCTATCACAGTCATACAGTTATTTATCAATAAAACTTAACAACTATGTTTAATTTTCGAACTTACTTTCATGCGCACCCAGGTGAATTGCTATTCGTTTATCAAGCTAGCATTAGAGCGCGTTAGGATAAGCTTCATAATTAATATTACCTGCTATGAGATATAAAAGTAAAATGCGATTAATTGAATACGGTCTCTTAACAATTTTTCAAACATGTTAAAGTAAGCTGGCACGTTATCGATATAGTAATTATATCCGCTTGAGCTTGTGTGTTCATTAGACAAATTAGCAATGCATGGACGCTTAGTTCACATCGGCTAAGTAGAGCTCCCCTCCCCCCAAGCTATAAAGATAGTCAATAAAGTAACTAGTCCATCTCCACACTCAAAAAATGTAAATCTGTGACGATATCGTACAACGCCAAATTTCATTTGGATTCTGTAAAGGTACATTTGTATGCATATTTGAAATGTAAAAACTCTAGAAAAGTCTTAGTTATTATCCTATTTCTTATTTTTCAGTGTGCCATAAACTATGTTGTGAAAAAATATGAATTTATGGGTCCGAACTACTACTAAAACTAAGTACATAAAGCTTAAAAGGCCGAGCTCAGGAAGAAGGTTATTAAAATGTTAATGGCACAGATGCCGTTTAGTTGAAACATTTTCAGGCACAAAGGAATATTAATGTGGATATAATTGAAGGGCAACTAGAAGAGGGAAATAAATATACTTGTACCGACACAACCTAACAGCTGAGGATCTCGTCATATGCGAGTGGTTTAAGCCAACCAGCGAGTCCCAATTATAAATACCTATCTCTAAGTGACCAAGAGTCACTCGTTGATAACAAGCTCACCGGTAAGAGGTTCCGGGACAAGTATACTAGAGGTAGATGCAACAGAAGTGGAAAGAATGTCAGGCAATAACCAAAGATTATGGAGTGGTTGCAAGTGTTTTTACTCCCCGCTTCCCCTGGCCAACAAGCTAGTCATAGTTCTGCTGCGGAACACCGGCAGCGCTAGTCACACATTCTTGCTAACGCACTCTATTGTGGACTTCGGTCAACACTATCAGCGGAGGGCGGTGCCTGAAGTCTACGATAGAGTGCGTTCATTTTTGCTAATTTCTGGATGCTCGAGTACGGCCCTCGCCCTTGTTAGAGTAGCAATACCCATGTTTCATGTGTCTCATTCACTCGTGCTACGCACGGTTTAATGGGCGCTGACATTTGGACGACCATTCTACTTCCTCAATAAACAGCCTTCTCGACGGGCCAATCCGCAACAGAATCTCGGATTGAACCGACGTTCAAGAAGGCTGTGCCTCAATGTAACCTCGGTAAAATTATTGAAATTATTACGAATTATATTAGAGAAGGCTGTGTATTTAAGTATGGTTGCAATGGCGGCCCGAATTTAAAAGATGGCGAAAGTAGAATGGCCTATAGAGTATTCACGTGACGTCACATCTGCCATATTGGAGGCCACCTATCCTATAGTACTATTTCAAGTTTCATTTAGCTGTCAATAGAAAACGAATAATATTGTTTACGGGGAAATATGACAAGTTTGAACACGTATATCCCCCGATAAGTGTACGAAAATGATTATTGTATGCTTTTGTAAACGATTAAAAGATCAATCGAGACAAAAGAGTTTGTTTATGTTGATTTTAAGTGATAATAGCAAATCAAAGTTAGAAAACAGTTGAATTTGCATCAAACGCCAGCTGAAACATAGTTACAATGAACAACCAATCACATGCCATTGTGGCCTCCAATGTGGCCACCATACGCAATACGTGAATTCACCCTATAGTCACAAAGATGCAAGGAATAATGAAGGCAGCTCACCTTCCCGGCTCGACGATAAACTGGGTGCCGTTACAGGCGTGGTAGATGGCGGCTATTGACCAGGCGATCCCGATCCCAAGGAACACGTTCACAGCGTTACTCCCAGTCACGTTGCCGACGGACGCGTCCGCGTACTTATCTTGTATGGCAGCCACTTTGCTCGCGAAAGTGTCTACGCATAAAACATGTGGGTTAGCCATGTTGTTGCATCCCGCCATCTTAGACTAGAGAACACCACTCACACACACACACTCACCAGTCCATAGCAATATTACTACAAACACACCTGATCACACTAACACGCAAACGCTATCTATAATCATATACATATGTACACAATTCAAGTTGGAATGAGTATAACTCCTGGTATAATTAATATGCGTATGATCCGAGTGTGTTAAGTTAATTCCAGCTATATATACATTGTATACAATTCGTATATACTTTCTTGTTATTGGTACCGATGGTAGGCCTACAAAAGTCAGGAAAATGTTACAAAATGTCGTACTTTGAAAATTCATATGCAAGCAGTAGCACATATAAACATAAAGATAAACTAAATAGATAATTCAAATTCAATATATTGACAAAGAGAAAGTTTTGTTTGCTGCTTGCTATATATATATATATATATATATATATACTGAAATGCTGGAAACGTATTTAATTGTTACTACAAATTTAAACTGATTTTTGTTTTATAACCATGATATGACATTATTATGTGACATATTGACATTATTATATCACGAGATTTTTACTTTAGTCGAGCAAAACGCGCTTCGAGGTTCGCTGAGGGTGCACTTACATTAGGCCTAGTAAGATTGTTAAACACATTCTAAAACAAAATAGGATACAAACTCAT
This sequence comes from Isoperla grammatica, assembly GCA_945910005.1. Classification (NCBI taxonomy): domain Eukaryota; kingdom Metazoa; phylum Arthropoda; class Insecta; order Plecoptera; family Perlodidae; genus Isoperla; species Isoperla grammatica. Next base: position 10,798,696 of record OX246738.1, on the reverse strand, counting down.
AGTCTTATAAGCGATACATTGAGTGTGCCCGATATAGATCCATGAATATTCAGCACACATTTTTATTAAAATCCGACAGCTGTTCATGCCGTAGCTAAAACGCTTACATGTAACGCTACAACGCATAAATCACGGGCTCTGGTAATAAAAGTCAATCAAGCAGAGAGCTTGTGCACAAAATATAGTGGAAAAGTGGCGGGTTGTGTCCGGTTTGATGTAAATGGCTCAGCACATGTAGCACATGTATTACATAAGACGATTTTGTTGATGTACTCTAATGTTTTGGCCTAATCAATGATCGTACAGGATATTTGAACCATACGCAAAGATTCTTGTGAATACTCTGACAATATTAAAGAAACAAGGTTGGATAAATGTTCCATTGCATATCATATTACCTTTAGTCTTGCGATAATTGTAAACAATACAAGTATAATATAAATATATTTTAATTTTTATAAATTGAATGTTATGAACTGATCATGCTCAAATTAACGTAAGAGTAACTTGAGTAGTGTAACATTCAATAGAATTGTGAAAACATGCCACAAGTTACCCTAACATGCAGACATTATGGGTTACCACTGCATGCATGCATCTCGTCTACAGAAAACTGAATTAAAAGGCAAGCATGATTCACTTTGAAAAACTGGGTCAATAATCAAATTATATTTTGTCGTGTTTGACGTTATGAAATGAAAATTATACATACAAGACTTTCCTGCGTACTATATTGGTTATAGAATTGTAATAATAATAATAGTAAGCTCTACTAATCTCTTCACAGAAGAAATGAACATATTTTACAGATCTAGGTTTAGCAAATAGTAACATCGTAAATCTCAAGGTTAACCGTTAATCTCGATAATTACTAGAAACAATTATTGTCAGCCTTTATCACTTTACACTTTTCACTATTTGTTTGTACACATCTGATTACAACTTATCTAAAAAATGTGACATCCAGATTGATGCTCTGTTCTAATTTCACTATTTATGCATCAAAATACAAGCTCAATATAAGTTGTGAGAGGAAGATTGAAGATCTTGCATATGGGTTGATTACCAATAATTTTACTCGACTGTGTTACAGTGTAGTATATTCACAAGCTATGATTATTGTTACGCTGCTATTTGCTGTTATTATTGTTGTATATTGTGGACATGTAAGATCTTCATGTGCACATGTCAATATGCTATTCGTACAATCGACTTCGATGTTCAACTTATCGTTACTCGTAAAGGATCTGACTGCTACGTCATCAATTTGAACAATAAAAACCGTGAGTTAAAATTGGCCGTATCACACAGAAATTGCGCTCGTAAACTTCAACATCCAGATACAATTGATACACTGCTACTTCAAGTGGTTAGCAATGAAAATAATTTGGTGATCAAAACAATAGCTGTCGTAATAACATACGCATTTGTAAATTTCATTCGTCATGTTGGGTATTTCTCAACGAAAGCTTACATTGCACATAAAATGAACTGTTAATAAATTAGTATAACAAAATGACTAGTATAAGAAAATATATTTATATTTATAATCAATGTTTAGGCTAAAACAGTCTATGCTGTTACGTTGCTCATGTTATGATGGCCTTCGGGTGCTATGTTTGATCCAAATTCTTTCAGTAGTATTACTTATCTGCTTATGTATCTATACTTAGATTTGTTTTACTAAGATAGCGACAAGTTGTTTAAATCCTCGTTTCTAATTAGTTTCTGTGACCTTAGGTTGTCCACACTGGAGTATATATTATTTAGAGCTGGTTAAATTTTGTTTTAACGTTCTAAAGTGCCCGAACGGGTTACTGCGTATGATTGGCTAATTTCATGTTGAGTCTGCGATTTGAGTTTAAAAGTATTACAATGATGTGTGATAAGGCCATATTTTCATGAATTGTGATGTGTGTCTCATAAGTCTCAATTCGGGCCTACCTGGTACACTTGTACCGAGTGCAACAAATGCAATGGCCGTGACGGCGTCCTCCAATCCCACCGTGCACCCAAAGTGTGAGGCAACATCGCCAATAACAGCCGTCAAACAACCAATAGCCATTATCGAGACAACGAAACTTGCATAGCCATCAAACACATCTGAGAATAGAAGAAGGCATAGAGAGAAAGAGCTGGTATAAATAAAAAGGTAGGTTAGTAATTACTTCCTAACTGGATCGTTAAGATCGGAACTCTTGCCGTTAATCCGCGCTGAAAGAAGACAAAGTCAAGTTTTGTGGGTTCATAGCCTCTATACCGGTACTAACGTGGAATTGTTCGTTTGATTTACGGCACCAGACTGATAAATTGACTAGTGCGACAGCGAAACTTACGTCTTGGCTTCTACTTCTTCCCCTCTGTCGAAGGCGAGGGAAAGTTTGCCACTTCCAGGAAGAAGAAGTAGAACAAGACGTAAAATGTCTCATTCTGTTGAGACAAACCGTGTGTCCCACACAGGCACTATAACACGGCCAATGAGCAACTACACACTTAGCAGTGGACACGTGCAACGTTATATGTCAGAGAGAGAGAGAGAGAGAGAGAGAGAAAGAACATTGCCACCTCTTAAGAGAATTGGTTAATCTGTTACAGCCAACATAGCAAATGCGAGTCAATAATGATCCAGTGGGAAAGGATGAGTAAATACAACAAAGTTTAGAACAGTGTCTGGCGACGAAGCTAGAAGAGATAGAGAGAAGAGGGTGGGAGGGATAGGAGTACCTGGAATAGAGGTTCCCAAGGCCACAAAGGCGATGGCGGTGACGCTGTCCTTGATACCCAGGGTGCAGCCGAAGTGTGATGCGATGTCTCCGATCACGGCCGTAACGATCCCGATCCCGATGATGGATACCACGAAACACAGGTATCCCTTGGCAAGATCTGCATGGCCACACCACACAATACAACACACACTATCATCCACCAGTCCCCGCCTTCATTTCGGGTTTCCTAGGTTTGCAACATTTACTTACATGGCTATACATGGATCTGGAAATGGGTATATTACATTGACACATTGCGCTATCATTTTATAAAGGTAACCTTAACGGGTCAACAACTGTCACTCAATTACTTTTAGGGTACCGTATGCAAGTTGGTCAGAGATATGAAAAAAAGTTCAAATCTGAAAGTGACGTATAACGGATACTGAAATCAAAGGCCATGATAGAAACCCGTTGCTTTATAGTGACGTGCCCATGTTATTTAGCAGAGGCACGTTACTAGATTTCGAATACCATAATTCTTAATAATAACCTATGGGTTACTGTTATGATCTTTGATTTCGGTATCCATTTTCCCTCACGTTCAGATTTTATACTTTTTTGTTATTTTGTAAATTTTCTTACGCAAATTTGTGTCTGTCAGCGGTTGACGGGTACTGGTCAGGAACGCCGATCAAAAAATTGACGAGGGGAATATACCCAAATGCTTGAGTGGGCGTGGAGGGTTACTGAGCCTACGTACGTAATGATAATGATGATAATATTCCTATCCCAATAATATTAATATCATATATATATATATATATATATAGGAATGAGCACACCCAGATGCAATTAACTACTATCAGAAAATCATAAGCAAAATACCACTGGCAATATAATGAACTGAAAATACTTCATCTTCCAGGCCAAAGTATGTACTTAATCACAATTAATAGTTTTCCAGGATCAAATATTTTTGAGGAAAATAGCCGTTAGGATAAGCAAGGTAAAGTAGCAATATTGAAGGTACTAGCCTCTGAAAAATTAAGAAACACGAATGTTGCTTTACAGATCAAGGTTTCAATCTCATCAAAGTTAAAAATGTACATGGTGTTAACATATTTTTAGAAAACTAAAAACCGTGGCTGCACAACCTTATAATCGAATCCCGCACAAAAGCATCAAGTTTCATCGTCATCTGTCATTTCTCATCGTCTCGAATATCATGATTGCAATAGGTAGGAAAATCTACAAGAATCATCAATTGCAGGGTATGCAGAGTTACGAGAAGTGATTGATTGGTTGGTGGCGGACCAATTTTATAACATTGAACACCAAATATAAATAATTTTCTAAGGTCCAGTCTTACAATGTCCCAATAACTATTTATTCGTCGAATAGCTTGTTATCTCCATGGCAACGACCAATCAAAACCCTTGAAATCCTCTAAATAGCTTAATTGCTACAAATAACTTCCTTATTAGGAGATTGTAAGACCGGCCCTAAGATTATTGGGATAAAAAGCAAACGGATGAGTTACTGATATCTGCTCGGCTGACAATTGCATCAAATACTCTACAGCCCGAAACATGTAAAACAGCTCCAATGAATTGGTGCTCGAGTGGTATGCCACAAATACACAAAATGTAACACAAACTGTACACATAAATATTAACATTATACCTGCAACAGAAAAATATACGAATTAAAAACACAGGATGGTAAAAATATGTAATGTGGGTTATAATATTATCAATGTCACATTCCTCAAACTAAACAGTTACTGTCTTTTCACGTGGGCGTGGAAGTGGGAGTTGGAGTGTTGACTGTCAGGCGTAACGGTGAAACTCGAAGAAGGAAACGGTGTCGAAGGTATTTTTGATCCATGTTTGACGCAGTTTTCAACTGCTTTTATACAAACTAATATTATTACGTTCGTCAAATAAATGTAATATCCATAAGAATTCAAATGCCAAATATGTTTATCGCGAGTTAGATTATAGCTTTCTGTTAAGGCTTCAATTTTTCCTGCCGAGAACATTAAGGATTCGCGTTGGGTGGCTAAATCTAATTTGCGAGTGGTTCACCAACCTTGAAAAGCAGGTGGAAAAAAAGGATCGAATTTTGTATATACTTTTCTACTGGAACTGGAACAAGTGGGTGTATAAATAATATTAAAATGTCAGGAGACTAGCTTTTTTTGCAATCCATTAGTAAAAAATGAAACTAGCGGAGACGAGAGAAAGTTCCTGGTTATTGTTAATACTTAGCGATCCCATTTGAAAATTGACTTTGTGTGTTTGAATTGGACGAAATAATGAAGACGAAGACACACTATTGTTTGATGTTGTAAGTTAATATGGTAAGCATCGTTTTATAGTTGAGAAACTGTAAGAATGACGGCCCCCTCCATATCCCTCCCCAAAGCTACCCGACCCCCCTCAACTCCGTGACAACCCGACAAAATGAAATACGTATCTGAAAATCAGTTTCTTTCAGTTGTTCAGTTTGTTGTTTCGTGGAGTTGAGGGGGGTCGGGTAGCTGTGGAGGGGATAAGAAGAGGGCCGTCATTCTTACAGTTTCTCAACTATACCGTCGATTTGTTGATTCAATAGTATATTATAGAACGTGCAGATATTGACATAATTTAATTTCAATATTTTCTTTCTACCAGATAAGTGGGTTTAAAGTGGCCACCTAAACATACCTGTGGGTGGAACGAAGGCAAACAGCAACTTCCAAAAGAGTGTGACGAAATGCATCACATAATCTCCGAAGGAGGGGCTCTTTTCATCGTCGTCCCCATTTTCATCATCTCCATCGCCGTCGTCTCCTGAGGACAGAGACCACACCAGTGATGAGTGCTACTCCCAATACCATGCTATAGATCTACAGGAGTACTTCGACAGCAACACTGATCTACGTATTTTGTAATAGTCTAGTAGTAACACTCACGCATTCGTGGAGTAATACTGGAATAAACTGTTCAGATGCTCTAATAGTTAAAACAAATTAATGATAAGATAGATTTTGCTGTTGGATTTTTCCTTGATATAATGATATAAAGATCTTAAGTAACTCAGAATCTTATTTCAACAACATGGACGGACATTAATTTTGTGCTATGCAAAACACTTTGCCAGATACCAACACTGTAAATAAAACCAATGCTAACACACGATATCATGATTATATACAGTAAACGAATACTTTTATTTATTAAGTCTCTGTCTCGTTTTTCCTGAGAGTTTATTCCAGGATTCAAGATAGAAGCCCCTGCGTTCCGGTTCAGTGACCAGTTTGGGCAGGGATTTTTAAACTTCCAGAATTGATTGCAATAGATGGATGCAAGTATACTGATATTTGTATATTTATAAACGGTTTATTTGGATCCGTCGGGCACGTATTATGTCATATATAAGAAGTCATCTTTTGTAAGTGAGTAGCCTATAGGAACACAATCGATTCAAATTATTTATTTATTGATATAAAAACGTATTACCCTTATAATTTAACAATGTATGTTGAAATTAATTCGTAAATATGATTTCATGGTAAAGTAACATGCAAGCCTGAAATTAATTGCATTCGACGTGTTTTAACCATGAAAGCTATCATATATTTTGTCAACCATGGGCTGACACTCTAACAAATTGTATATCATCTGTTGTTTGGCATGATTAGAGTACTCATCAGTGCCTTCTATCATTGTTTTGGGCATCGGCAATCGGCATTGAACAACCGCAGGGAATACACTACCCGGACCCCGGTGAGTACATACACAAGATTTCGTTTTCGTCACATTGATCAACACACGCCTCAAAACTAAAGAAGACGCGTGGTAGTGCTCAGCAGGAGAAACTATGTTAATAATATTCTTCAATTTTCTACGACGTTATTTTCCTCCAGTTTCAATCGACAACATTTTTGTTATCCCTTATCTAATAGATAAGATATCCGAACTTTCCATATTTATTTGCGGTTTGAGTCGTGCTTGTGTAGCAATGCAAACTGGAAACGAAGATACAATTACGTCCATTTGGAAAGATAATATAAAAGAAACTCATTTTGCACCGTATTTTACCGTAGATTAGAATTTAAATGTAGTACTTAATTTTGTAATAAACGAAATGTCACCAGCGTTACGGTTGTGTCGCGCCACCGAGAAAAGCTTGTTCGGTTGTAATTGAAAAAGATTTAATTTTATGATACGCGAGTAGATTTATTAATTAACGGTGGTCGGTTTTTCTCGTTTAAAAAGACGCCATCAGAACTCTTAATGTAATCGTGTAATTGATGCTAAAACGAAATTTAATGATTATCCATGCCCCCGTACTACACGGTAGCAAGCTATATTTCTAGCGGGTTTAACATATTTATGTGCTTGACATGACTTTAATGAGTGACGAGGAATTCTACTACCGCCATTTGTCTGTATCCGCAATGCGCTCTGGGAAGAAAACCGCCTAGTAGTTGATAGTTGAGACGTAGCCACATAGATAGCACCACTCACCTGGACTGACGGAGAGCGCCTCGATAAACTGTTCCTTCCAGGACGATGTGCCGATGAGAATTGACGCATTGGCTCTCTGAACCATCTTGTCAACAGTATTCTGAAACACAAACACGTACACAATGAAGCAATGTTCACACACGCAACAAATGGTTTTGACAAATTGTCGCGTTGCGTCTTATTGTGCGATCTGCCGGCTTCAGACGCGTTGTTCCATACATCCGGCTCGTCTTTCAGAGCAACTTCTTGCAATGACTGCGAATGTTCCGTGGCATGTCTCAAAAACGTCTTCTCAGGATGAACAAAATGGTGTGAACGCGTTGCTTTGAGAGAGATTATATTCACAAACCCAGCAGAGTTCGTTAGAAACACATCTAACTCCACGGAAGCTAAATTAGAAAGTATAAATTAAAAGTCTCCAAGATGGTGTTTTAGTAAATAATAAAACCTGTAATAACGGCTCCACCCATCAAATGTTATAAACATTATTATTCGTTTATACTGATAGTACAGTATTATTGTTATAGCCGTTACTGTTATTATTTTAAAATATCCCAGCAAATCGAAACGAAGATCACAAAAATAGTATAACTTATGAGAGCTGTTAACAAGTGAGAAATTGTGTAGCAGAGACTACGACTATTAAAATACAGTTTTACTAAAATAGTTTTATATGATAGTATAATAGATTATAAGTAGAAATACCACTTGAAGTAGGTAAATAAGTTAAAAGCAATATATAAATTGATATTTTTTTATTTAATGTAGTATATTCTGCTGGAGTCACGACAATTATAAAAATTTATATTTTATTACAATTTGCAACAGTTTATTTATTGAGAAATAGGTTCACAGTGATACTGCCTACTTAAAAAACTAACTCCTATTCAAACGTTGAAAATAGTGAAGATATAGTCTTGAAAACAATCTTTGGGCAGAATATTTATATTGGTATTCAATTACAACTTGTATCCACGATCAACGTAAATAACCAGGTCGAATCGCCTTTGTTTACAAAATTTGTGTTTCTCTTCTTCGTGAAACACGTGTCAATAACATGTAGTTATTTTAAAGGTTGGTTTTACCTTTTTCGAATCACATTATGATCGTTAAGCTACTTTCAAACTCTGCAGTTACAATAATAAGAGTAGGATAAAATTCTACATTTTAAAATATAGGAGGACCCGTATGTGAATGAATAAAACCCTGTTGCTGTTATTGTTTTTAATTCCCCCCCCCCCCCCCCCCCCATCCATGTGCGATCGGTGGCAGCAAAATAAACACAAACGAAACAGGAGTAGTTATAGAGTTGAGTTTGCAATCAACGATGCCATGTTTCATCAATAGAAGTATAGCTTTAGGAAGGCACACATTACACATTACCTTCAAATGTCAAAGACTGGCATGGAAATGGAAATGTCAACACCATACTCGGCAGATACATGTTTGGGAAGTGACAAACGTTCTAGGTTCGTGCGCATAATTACACCTTTACGTCGATGCGTGCAGGTCTGATCAAAGATATTATAATATTCCCTACGTGATGCAAACATATTTGTTGGACGAACCAGGCAGCTTTGCAATCCCTCAAACATAAATCAAACAGCATCCGAGTTTAGTAGCACAAACAAGATAGTAACATTAGCACTTATAGATGAGTGTTTTAATTTGAAGATTGGCTATTTTTCTGCTAGACCAAACGCATTTTATTTATATTTCACAAGTTGATCATTATATAATAAGTTTACAATAAAAGTAATTATATCTAAATCTGCAAGTATCAATGAAATAGGACTAAACTGAAATTGTTTGGAAATAAGTAGGCCCTACCTATACAAAAGGCTACAGACAAAATATAACCTAGTGTGTAAATGCACAAAAAATAATCAAGTAAATTCAGAAACAACAAAACACAACTAGAACTGAAACCAACAATACACACTCGTTATAGACATGACCACGGAAGGATATTAAATGAACACAAATACAAACAAGTGGTGTATTGTCGGCCACACACACACATGTTTGTATTTACATGATTCTGAAATGTATATAGGCAGTTGTTTTCAAAGGGCACAGTGTTTTTGTTTAAAACCCCAGTGGCGATTTTAAAACACGTATAGACTAATATTCAAAGCCCGAACTATTGCCACCGGAAATTACATCGACATGATGATACAATATATTTGTGAGATTAAAATGTGTTCCCAAATCGGTCGTTGTTTTACTTGTCAGAGTAAAGTAGGCCTAATATTAAGTTGTGAAATACTGACTCTTGGATAAAAGAAGTTTGTCTAACACGTTTGTAATAAATATCACCATAAAAAACCGTCGTCTGTCTTCCGTAAATATCTAAACACAAAACAAATATTCAGCACAGTGGAATGATAATAACAATGCTGAAAACTAAAAACATTCGTCTAAGCTTCGACGCGTTCTTGTTCCTGCATTTGTTTCGTTCAGAGACAGGGAATGCACCAATTGCTCTGTGAGTCCGCTAAGACCCCCTTCTTCTAATCTTTCGACCAAGTTAGTGATGCAATCGCTCCAAGAATATTAGCACGAGTAACCGGAGTTACTAGAGATTTATGAGATAACTGTTAGATCAATGCCGTGTTTCGTACAACTATTTAACAAATTGGCCTTATACTTATACACTGAAAGAGAATCCAGTATGGTATTATTTGATTATAGCATTCTTGCTATTCGTCGGAAATACATAAACTTGGTAGTTAATATAATAGTCTTTAGCAAAACGGATTCGATTTCATGACCCCATATTATTATTATTGTTCGTAGAATTCCAAACATAGCAAAATCTAATACCACATTCCATATATTAAATAACGTTTTCAAATTACTTCAAATATTGCTTTTCTGCAACATATAGATGAAATTAATTCATATTTTTATTAACTTCATGTTATTGAAGACCTTTATTTCACTTGAAAATCGTCTAATATATAGTGTGAGTACGGCATAACACACGCTCTTTCTTTTTTAAGGAAGAGTAAACAAAAATTCTTAAAATATCGTGGTCTTTTAGACTATTCTTCAAGGCTGTTTTCCACGTCTTCAATAAATAAAATCATGTAGGCCTACATTGTGAAAATATACTAGTGGTCATTTATTTCTATACGACTCCCGTTCCCATCTCAAGGACTTGGCTGTTATTTTTACAAGGTGTTTATATGGGGACAAAAGTTGTTTTTTATTTTACTCCCGTGTATATGTATTTATTGAGGAAGATTTTCGCGGTATTGCATTTTTCATATTTTTTCCAATATGCATCGTTAACATGCCAGCCGCGAAAGAACACATTTGGTTTGAAAACGATACCGGACGATTATTAATTAATTAATACAGATATATAATTGTGAACTTACAAATACCCAGTATATTATTTGTTCAAATCATTCTGATATGTATAGATCTAACAAAAAAATGAATGTCATGTACCAATGTAAAAAAGTGAACAAATAATAATAAAAAAATCTTGAAATCTTGAAGGCTTTCATGGACGAGAGATGTATTAATATTAGCCATTCTTGGGTTCAATCTTTGTACAATCGGTAGTCAGTATACGTGTATCTGTATACTTATGTTTATAGTGAATGCAATTATTTTCTGTCGGGTAATCTGTTTTATAAAATATGTATGGGCACTTCCGATTTATGAACAGCCACCATCGTTGTATATAGGAACATATCATACGACAGACTGATCAATAGATCATTTTTTCTCCAATAGAATTTAGCTGCTTCCGTCAAACCGTCATTGATTTGCATTATGTCACTTCTGATCTGAAAATGGAAATTTCCAGTCGTCTACTAGAAAAGGGCAACACACTTTAATTCACAACGTTCAATCTGTGTAGGCTTATGTAACTTCTGGTTGGAAATGGTTCATTTCCTGTTTGTTTCGTTGGCTGGTTATATAGCCTGTTTTACGTGAACATATCATATCGTGTTGAGACGCCGAAGAGATGAGAGAAAGTTTTGAACGATGATTCCCAAAATGACTTCTTACATTCGGTCCATTTGTATTTTGAAAATATATGTATTTTTTATTTTAACTGTACTACTAAAATGTTTATATCTTAATCTATAGAAACATCCTAGAAATAAAGAACTTAACTGTTTATGACCAGTGAATCACAAAGGAAACAATTGAAATAAAGTTGAAACGCATCTCGAGCACAATTAAATGAGGCTGAACATGAAGTAGAACAAGTTGGCAAAAACAAAGATCTGAGAAGCTTAGAACAATAACGGCTCTTGTTGCTCTCTTATTGACAAACTACACACTCACGTTTAAATGCACTTCGCAAGGACGCTATATAGTGTATAGACAGTATACAGTGTCAATGGCGCTCAGACAGACCTTGAACTCTTTGCTCTCCTTGACTCGGATCTGCGCGCGCACGATGTCTCCGAGCTTGGGTCGTCCCAGGAGCGCCATCTTGTCAGCCTCTGTCCTCTCCTCGGGACGTTTCCTCTCTGCATCGGCCACCAACCCTGCCTCGTCTGGAAGCAGACACGACACGTTCACTTTGATACATGGCGAGCACGTCTTATTGACACCAAGAAACAACTCCAACATAGCTGTCCATGAGGAACGTTTCTCATTTGTCACAGTCAATCCAATATTTGCGATGCCATGGATTACATTAATATGCTTGTTATCGGGTGTCTTATGCCTTACCTTAAACACTTTTCGCATTGTACACTGTTCCATGTTTACACTTTATTTATACAAATGTCTACCCATTTGTTATTCTGGTGCGCGAAGCGTTTCATTCTCGCTATTTGCCTATTGAGCAGATGAAGGGGTGTGTAACATGGAAATATAATACCGTACTGGAAGCGAAGGAGGTACGATCACAACAGTCAAATTTATAGATTGCCAGACATCTATGCCAGACATCTATATGATCGATGACACATACGAGCACGGATATTCGTATTGTATAGGCCAAAACACTTTCAAATAAGGCAAAGGGCTCTTGAGTGTATCTGCTATACCATGTAACCTAGCTCTAACACGTGAACATGTTCAAACATGAAAGATGACACGGTATGCTGTGTGTACATACAACACCAAAGAGGAACAAACTTAGTCTGAACCTAAGGTACGCCCGTGTTCTAAGGGCAAACATAGTCAGTGTGATGATAAACAGCGAATATGTGGCTCACTTCATCATTGCATTGAGTAGTGTAGGTATACTCATTCGCTTACCTTCTTTGCGTTGTTATCGGAGTTACCAATAAGAATAGTCATTAATATCGAAGAGCTGCTGACTGAGGAAATTCTCGAAAGCCCCAAAGCGTTATGAGCCACGTCTGTAACGGTCCTTAGCAAACCACACATATCTTGCTTTTGAAAGAGATATGTATAGGCGGGAGAGGAAAGGAAGACGAGAGAAAGAGAGATAGAGAACATGAAGTATAGTGTAGAGGAAGAGGAGTTAAGTGGGAATGTCGTGCGAGGATCGAAAGAGTTGGAAAGTACAGCGCAATAGATCTCAATTGACGGAAGACTGGTATGAACAAGAATCCGACAGAGAAGAGACCGGAAATGTGATTTTGCTCAGCGAAGAGGTTTCAGGTCAAATGGAGGGAGAACTCATCCCTCCGAGAATTAGCCCCGGACGCTTTATCTAGTTGAATGTCTTGTATTTATAAATTGAAGTGTAACAAAGCTGTGGGGTGATTAATCAATGTTGATGATAAAGCAGGATTTATAGGTTCTGTTCCACAGTAACTATCGTTTCTATACTGCACTGAATGGAATGAAAGAATGAATGAAATGAATGAAAGATATTCTAATGGTGGGTGGAATTAGTTTACTATGTATGATGGATTTGATGGACTTGCAAACCTAACATAGCCTGCGGGAGTGCGAGTGCACAAAGTATGAGAATTTAACGTAATCAGTTCGTATCTTAGGAATAACTTTTAAAATCGAAATTGTGGATCGATACGCCAGCTATAGATAGAGTCTACAAATGACGACAAAAAATATATTCAACATTCATTACGTTTTGATTAAATCCGACAGTTGAGGTATTATTGTGTTATCGGATTTTTTCACAGTGTAATACATTTTGTATTTATTTTGTATCGTTATCTGTACATCCTGACAATATCTGGCTGGGCTATCCACTCACAATTTCGTTTTTAAAAGTTGTTATATAGATATGAACAGCAAAAATTAAATTCTCAAGCTTTGTGAGCTCTCACTCCAGCAGGGTAGGATTCAAATGATTATGATTTGGAAGTGTAATACCCTTCATATCATTGGATCAAAAGTTGAAGTATGGAAACCGTTCTGGAGTTAACTTGAGGTGAAGGTTTAGACCATTATTTGTACTAAAACAGTATTGTATGTGTGTTTGATTTACTTCATTGGTAACAAGAATAATGAAAATGTTATTGTAAAAATCACGCCATTTGGTGCGCAGGGTGCGTGTTACAGACATTATTCACGAACGATCACGAACGTTGGCCAAATGGAGAGGTGCAAAACATGATCCACCTCAAAGAAACCAGAAGACAGTAGGATGCACTTAATTAAACTATACGCTTGAAAAACTAAAGCAGTCGTTACTATAGGCTTCCTATACGTTTATTTTATTAAAACTAACATAAATTATACAACCGTTTTATGGAGAAAAAGAAAAGAGCCAAAGAAAGAGAATTATCTTATTTGCTCTATATCCATATCGTGTATTGGCTGTTTACAACGGTTCAACTGAACAACTGAATTACTTAACCAAGCTTAAGTGTCGCGAGCCCACCTATAAACGAACTGGAATTTTGTATTGTAATTACATCATTTTGTTTACATTGTCATTTGTAATTTTGCATGTATTATTAATTGCCCTCCTTTACAAATCAGTTTCATAATTGAAAAGGAAAGACAAATAAATATAAATACAATTCAATATGATTGTAAATTAAACAAATAATGTGGCATAAGTTTCGAGTAAGTATAGTACGTTTTAAACGTCCTCCGGAAAACTGCTTGCGTGCTTGGTAGTCAATTGCACCTTTTTCTTACGAACACTCCATTGGAAAACGTGTTTGTGAATAATGATTGATCGAAATTGAAAATGTATATTCTGCCTTCTTCAACAAAACAATCTCAAAAGTGTATACTAAGTTGCTATCGAAAATTGAAACGGTGCACAAAAAATATCATCGGATAAATTATAACACGAATTTGGCTTGGTTCTCATTCTATGCCCGCAAATACAATCATTGAATTTTAACGATATTTTTTATTGTAGGCATACGAAATGAAATTGGTGACAAATTTCACTAGATTTTCATAATAATACATCATGTTGTGCTCCAGTGAACGTTATAGAAAGCTCAAATTAAATTGAGGGTTGGGTCTTATGACGTTTTAAAGAATTATCCACCATGATCAATATTATGTTTGTATAAGTGCTATTATTATGAGCAGTACAACCAGCTTTGCGTTGTTAATCTTACACTTCCATTTTAAAGTAAGGAAATGTTAAAAAACCCTCTTCTACGTTGAACTATTTGCATACTCATAAATAGCGAGTGGATGTAGATTTCCTTCAGACCACTTACATATGCGCATATGATAATATATTCTCGTAAAGGAAGAAAATATCCTTGAATATTCCCAAAAACCAAAGCTTCTCCGTTTTGTTTATTTTAATTTTTTTATTGACGTTTTTAATGTTGAGTTCATTAGAATCAATAGTCTGAAGATACCGCACATAACGTAGGTGGTTCAACACAAGCTCCTTGAAACATGTTTTCATTGTTATAGTCTTCCAAATACCGGATTCTGTCCTGGACAAAACGTACATGTGTTGATAACTGCAATGCTTCAGTTAGTTCAACAAATTAAACTGTTAGTATCTTACTCAACTTAAACATGAATTAGTTACAGATCTGTCTTTCCATTAAACGAAAACGATAAACTAACTTTATAATAAGAGCATCTCAATAAAATGTTATTAAATTAAAATTGTTTCGAGTACGTATTTATTTTGTGTCTAGAGTCATAGTTACATTGTCTGTTCACCCTATGCTTACATGTGTTAGTGCTTGTGTGGTTTGGTGGTAATGGCCACCACGTTTCGTGCAATGTTGTCCTGAATAAACATCTCCCAAATAAAGCCACCTTTACTGCGCATGCGCCGTGTTTCCACCACATGATTACAGGACTCCCAGACCTGGGCTGTATGTCTTACAAATTGAACGTGAACGTAACTTTGGCACTGTGCCACTAGACCATACTATTTCCAATTTATTGTACTATATCCAATCACCACAACCCCAAAATATGTACAATACAAGTATGGTATAGAACTTTAAGTATAGCTCATTGCCATTCTAGATATTCTTTTAATATGTGGTTCTGGTTATGTATGTATTTATGTAACATATGTGTGTGTTGCACTAGTGAATCCACAATTTTATATCAGTCTACAATTTTCGTCCCTCTTCCGTTTGAGAATCATCCCTGGTTCCCGAACAAGCGTTTGTAAATAAAATAGGAGAAAAACAGCACAATCGTGACTGAGCGGGTAGGCCTAAATATGTCCGAAACAACATCACGATATAGACTGGGATTTGACGTAGGCTATCAATAACAACCATGCAGTCATATTTATTATTAATACACATTGTTCAAAGTTGATCTAGTCAATATTCCTGTACGACATAGCAAACACCTATAACAGAACGCTCTCCTTCTTAAAAACATGTTTTGCTTTTCATTGTTCAACATTGTTGTACATGCACTGACCTAATTTAATCAAGGGCTGGACAGAACATGTATTTGCTTTAACAGCTTTCATACACTTGCACTATATTGACAACATATAATCTGAATTTGAAACACTTTCATCTCCTAACTCATTCTCAATATTTAATGCACGTATTAATGTTTGAGTGAATGAGCTTACAGATGTGTAAATATTATAATTACAAACAAAAAAACGGGTTAAGAGGCAAAAGTTATTGAAGAGATGTTAACAGCGCGACATGACTGCTTATACAAACGCACTCTTAATACTCTGTTTGTTTTCTATTTATTGGACTGGAAGCCATTTAAATGACCAGTTCACTCAATAACACTGTCGTAGGGTCAAAAACATAAAGATAAACAAATAAAATAACTCAAACAAAATTTAAATATACTCTATATGCGAGCATTAACTTGAACTCGATATTTTATTAGCTGAATTTTAGAATATCGTTATTACTAGATTTTTTTACGAATTCCAAATAGTTTCAAAAACCGAGATACAGTGGCCACTTCTAAACCTCAAGTTTAATACAAGTTAAGGGTGCCACCGTGTAAAAGACGAAGAAACAGTGGAAGAAAGGAACAAAAATGTATACGAGTAACTTCTTAACTTCTTCTTAACTACAGTAACTTCTGTCAAAATATTTTCCAACTGTTTGATGTCATTACAGGAATAATGGTAGTTAAACAAAGCCCATACTAAGGACAAAAAGTGCTAGATTCTATAGAACAATACTTTCCAATGCGATATGAGCGAGGTAAAGGCTACGGCGTGTAAGAGTACTAATATAATTAACAATTGACGAGACAAAAAAACAAACCAGAATACAAACACAACGGAATAATGCTGACGGCAAGAGCTAGTTACAAGAATACAACTACAACAAGGCAATGGGCGAGGTAAATAACAACACACAGGAATACAAATACACTGAGACAAGACGGAGGCAACTGTGATCGTAAGACACAGCAGACACATTGAGACAACGAGGGAGACAGGAGCTAGTTACAAGAATACAACTACAACAAGGCAATGGGCGAGGTAAATAACAACACACAGGATTACAAATACATTGAGACAAGACGGAGGCAACTTACTGTGACCGTAAGACACAGCAGACACATTGAGACAACGAGGGAGACAAGAGCTAGTTACAAGAATACAACTACAACAAGGCAATGAGCGAGGTAAATAACAACACACAGGATTACAAATACATTGAGACAAGACGGAGGCAACTGTGATCGTAAGACACAGCAGACACATTGAGACAACGAGGGAGACAAGAGCTAGTTACAAGAATACAACTACAACAAGGCAATGGGCGAGGTAAATAACAACACACAGGAATACAAATACATTGAGACAAGACGGAGGCAACTGTGATCGTAAGACACAGCAGACACATTGAGACAACGAGGGAGACAAGAGCTAGTTACAAGAATACAACTACAACAAGGCAATGGGCGAGGTAAATAACAACACACAGGAATACAAATACACTGAGACAAGACGGAGGCAACTGTGATCGTAAGACACAGCAGACACATTGAGACAACGAGGGAGACAAGAGCTAGTTACAAGAATACAACTACAACAAGGCAATGAGCGAGGTAAATAACAACACACAGGAATACAAATATACTGAGACAAGACGGAGGCAACTGTGATCGTAAGACACAGCAGACACATTGAGACAACGAGGGAGACAGGAGCTAGTTACAAGAATACAACTACAACAAGGCAATGGGCGAGGTAAATAACAACACACAGGAATACAAATACATTGAGACAAGACGGAGGCAACTGTGATCGTAAGACACAGCAGACACATTGAGACAACGAGGGAGACAGGAGCTAGTTACAAGAATACAACTACAACAAGGCAATGGGCGAGGTAAATAACAACACACAGGAATACAAATACATTGAGACAAGACGGAGGCAACTGTGAACGTAAGACACAGCAGACACATTGAGACAACGAGGGAGACAGGAGCTAGTTACAAGAATACAACTACAACAAGGCAATGGGCGAGGTAAATAACAACACACAGGATTACAAATACATTGAGACAAGACGGAGGCAACTGTGATCGTAAGACACAGCAGACACATTGAGACAACGAGGGAGACAGGAGCTAGTTACAAGAATACAACTACAACAAGGCAATGGGCGAGGTAAATAACAACACACAGGAATACAAATACATTGAGACAAGACGGAGGCAACTGTGATCGTAAGACACAGCAGACACATTGAGACAACGAGGGAGACAGGAGCTAGTTACAAGAATACAACTACAACAAGGCAATGGGCGAGGTAAATAACAACACACAGGAATACAAATACATTGAGACAAGACGGAGGCAACTGTGATCGTAAGACACAGCAGACACATTGAGACAACGAGGGAGACAGGAGCTAGTTACAAGAATACAACTACAACAAGGCAATGAGCGAGGTAAATAACAACACACAGGAATACAAATATACTGAGACAAGACGGAGGCAACTGTGATCGTAAGACACAGCAGACACATTGAGACAACGAGGGAGACAAGAGCTAGTTACAAGAATACAACTACAACAAGGCAATGGGCGAGGTAAATAACAACACACAGGAATACAAATACATAGAGACAAGACGGAGACAACTGTGATCGTAAGACACAGTAGACACATTGAGACAACGAGGGAGACAAGAGCTAGTTACAAGAATACAACTACAACAAGGCAATGGGCGAGGTAAATAACAACACACAGGAATACAAATACATAGAGACAAGACGGAGACAACTGTGATCGTAAGACACAGTAGACACATTGAGACAACGAGGGAGACAAGAGCTAGTTACAAGAATACAACTACAACAAGGCAATGGGCGAGGTAAATAACAACACACAGGAATACAAATACACTGAGACAAGACGGAGGCAACTGTGATCGTAAGACACAGCAGACACATTGAGACAACGAGGGAGACAAGAGCTAGTTACAAGAATACAACTACAACAAGGCAATGGGCGAGGTAAATAACAACACACAGGAATACAAATACACTGAGACAAGACGGAGGCAACTGTGATCGTAAGACACAGCAGACACATTGAGACAACGAGGGAGACAGGAGCTAGTTACAAGAATACAACTACAACAAGGCAATGGGCGAGGTAAATAACAACACACAGGAATACAAATATACTGAGACAAGACGGAGGCAACTGTGATCGTAAGACACAGCAGACACATTGAGACAACGAGGGAGACAGGAGCTAGTTACAAGAATACAACTACAACAAGGCAATGGGCGAGGTAAATAACAACACACAGGAATACAAATACATTGAGACAACGAGGGAGACAAGAGCTAGTTACAAGAATACAACTACAACAAGGCAATGAGCGAGGTAAATAACAACACACAGGAATACAAATACATTGAGACAACGAGGGAGACAAGAGCTAGTTACAAGAATACAACTACAACAAGGCAATGAGCGAGGTAAATAACAACACACAGGAATACAAATACACTGAGACAAGACGGAGGCAGCTGTGATCGTAAGACACAGCAGACACATTGAGACAACGAGGGAGACAGGAGCTAGTTACAAGAATACAACTACAACAAGGCAATGAGCGAGGTAAATAACAACACACAGGAATACAAATACACTGAGACAAGACGGAGGCAACTGTGATCGTAAGACACAGCAGACACATTGAGACAACGAGGGAGACAAGAGCTAGTTACAAGAATACAACTACAACAAGGCAATGGGCGAGGTAAATAACAACACACAGGAATACAAATACACTGAGACAAGACGGAGGCAACTGTGATCGTAAGACACAGCAGACACATTGAGACAACGAGGGAGACAAGAGCTAGTTACAAGAATACAACTACAACAAGGCAATGGGCGAGGTAAATAACAACACACAGGAATACAAATACACTGAGACAAGACGTAGGCAACTGTGATCGTAAGACACAGCAGACACATTGAGACAACGAGGGAGACAAGAGCTAGTTACAAGAATACAACTACAACAAGGCAATGAGCGAGGTAAATAACAACACACAGGAATACAAATACATTGAGACAAGACGGAGGCAACTGTGATCGTAAGACACAGCAGACACATTGAGACAACGAGGGAGACAGGAGCTAGTTACAAGAATACAACTACAACAAGGCAATGAGCGAGGTAAATAACAACACACAGGAATACAAATACATTGAGACAAGACGGAGGCAACTGTGATCGTAAGACACAGCAGACACATTGTGACAACGAGGGAGACAGGAGCTAGTTACAAGAATACAGCTACAACAAGGCAATGAGCGAGGTAAATAACAACACACAGGAATACAAATACATTGAGACAAGACGGAGGCAACTGTGATCGTAAGACACAGCAGACACATTAAGACAACGAGGGAGACAAGAGCTAGTTACAAGAATACAACTACAACAAGGCAATGAGCGAGGTAAATAACAACACACAGGAATACAAATACACTGAGACAAGACGGAGGCAACTGTGATCGTAAGACACAGCAGACACATTGAGACAACGAGGGAGACAGGAGCTAGTTACAAGAATATAACTACAACAAGGCAATGGGCGAGGTAAATAACAACACACAGAAATACATTGAGACAAGACGGAGGCAACTGTGATCGTAAGACACAGCAGACACATTGAGACAACGAGGGAGACAGGAGCTAGTTACAAGAATACAACTACAACAAGGCAATGGGCGAGGTAAATAACAACACACAGGAATACAAATACATTGAGACAAGACGTAGGCAACTGTGATCGTAGGACACAGCAGACACATTGAGACAACGAGGGAGACAGGAGCTAGTTACAAGAATATAACTACAACAAGGCAATGGGCGAGGTAAATAACAACACACAGGAATACAAATACATTGAGACAAGACGGAGGCAACTGTGATCGTAGGACACAGCAGACACATTGAGACAACGAGGGAGACAGGAGCTAGTTACAAGAATACAACTACAACAAGGCAATGAGCGAGGTAAATAACAACACACAGGAATACAAATACATTGAGACAAGACGGAGGCAGCTGTGATCGTAAGACACAGCAGACACATTGAGACAACGAGGGAGACAAGAGCTAGTTACAAGAATACAACTACAACAAGGCAATGGGCGAGGTAAATAACAACACACAGGAATACAAATACATTGAGACAAGACGGAGGCAACTGTGATCGTAGGACACAGCAGACACATTGAGACAACGAGGGAGACAGGAGCTAGTTACAAGAATACAACTACAACAAGGCAATGAGCGAGGTAAATAACAACACACAGGAATACAAATACATTGAGACAAGACGGAGGCAACTGTGATCGTAGGACACAGCAGACACATTGAGACAACGAGGGAGACAGGAGCTAGTTACAAGAATATAACTACAACAAGGCAATGGGCGAGGTAAATAACAACACACAGAAATACATTGAGACAAGACGGAGGCAACTGTGATCGTAAGACACAGCAGACACATTGAGACAACGAGGGAGACAGGAGCTAGTTACAAGAATATAACTACAACAAGGCAATGGGCGAGGTAAATAACAACACACAGGAATACAAATACATTGAGACAAGACGGAGGCAACTGTGATCGTAAGACACAGCAGACACATTGAGACAACGAGGGAGACAGGAGCTAGTTACAAGAATATAACTACAACAAGGCAATGAGCGAGGTAAATAACAACACACAGGAATACATTGAGACAAGACGGAGGCAACTGTGATCGTAAGACACAGCAGACACATTGAGACAACGAGGGAGACAGGAGCTAGTTACAAGAATACAACTACAACAAGGCAATGGGCGAGGTAAATAACAACACACAGAAATACATTGAGACAAGACGGAGGCAACTGTGATCGTAAGACACAGCAGACACATTGAGACAACGAGGGAGACAGGAGCTAGTTACAAGAATATAACTACAACAAGGCAATGGGCGAGGTAAATAACAACACACAGAAATACATTGAGACAAGACGGAGGCAACTGTGATCGTAAGACACAGCAGACACATTGTGACAACGAGGGAGACAAGAGCTAGTTACAAGAATACAACTACAACAAGGCAATGAGCGAGGTAAATAACAACACACAGGAATACATTGAGACAAGACGGAGGCAACTGTGATCGTAAGACACAGCAGACACATTGTGACAACGAGGGAGACAAGAGCTAGTTACAAGAATACAACTACAACAAGGCAATGGGCGAGGTAAATAACAACACACAGGAATACAAATACATTGAGACAAGACGGAGGCAACTGTGATCGTAAGACACAGCAGACACATTGTGACAACGAGGGAGACAGGAGCTAGTTACAAGAATACAACTACAACAAGGCAATGGGCGAGGTAAATAACAACACACAGGAATACAAATACATTGAGACAAGACGGAGGCAACTGTGATCGTAAGACACAGCAGACACATTGAGACAACGAGGGAGACAAGAGCTAGTTACAAGAATACAACTACAACAAGGCAATGAGCGAGGTAAATAACAACACACAGGAATACATTGAGACAAGACGGAGGCAACTGTGATCGTAAGACACAGCAGACACATTGAGACAACGAGGGAGACAGGAGCTAGTTACAAGAATACAACTACAACAAGGCAATGGGCGAGGTAAATAACAACACACAGGAATACAAATACATTGAGACAAGACGGAGGCAACTGTGATCGTAAGACACAGCAGACACATTGAGACAACGAGGGAGACAGGAGCTAGTTACAAGAATACAGCTACAACAAGGCAATGGGCGAGGTAAATAACAACACACAGGAATACAAATACATTGAGACAAGACGGAGGCAACTGTGATCGTAAGACACAGCAGACACATTGTGACAACGAGGGAGACAGGAGCTAGTTACAAGAATACAACTACAACAAGGCAATGAGCGAGGTAAATAACAACACACAGGAATACAAATACATTGAGACAAGACGGAGGCAACTGTGATCGTAAGACACAGCAGACACATTGTGACAACGAGGGAGACAGGAGCTAGTTACAAGAATACAACTACAACAAGGCAATGAGCGAGGTAAATAACAACACACAGGAATACAAATACATTGAGACAAGACGGAGGCAACTGTGATCGTAAGACACAGCAGACACATTGAGACAACGAGGGAGACAGGAGCTAGTTACAAGAATACAACTACAACAAGGCAATGGGCGAGGTAAATAACAACACACAGGAATACAAATACATTGAGACAAGACGGAGGCAACTGTGATCGTAAGACACAGCAGACACATTGAGACAACGAGGGAGACAAGAGCTAGTTACAAGAATACAACTACAACAAGGCAATGAGCGAGGTAAATAACAACACACAGGAATACAAATACATTGAGACAAGACGGAGGCAACTGTGATCGTAAGACACAGCAGACACATTGAGACAACGAGGGAGACAGGAGCTAGTTACAAGAATACAACTACAACAAGGCAATGAGCGAGGTAAATAACAACACACAGGAATACAAATACACTGAGACAAGACGGAGGCAACTGTGATCGTAAGACACAGCAGACACATTAAGACAACGAGGGAGACAGGAATACAACTACAAATGTACAATGATACAATGAAAGTGGCACATAGGGAAAAGATAGTACGGATACAATGAGACACTTAACAGTAGGATCGTAGGTAAGAGTTGAAGGACGAAGATACGGATATAGGCTGGCAGTTTCTTCTAAACGAGAATACCGAAGAGATAAGAATTACAAAGGCAAATGCTAACTTACGAGATTACTGATGAATGCTACAATTAGAGGAAAGTGCTATATCTAACATACACGAGACGAAACTTGAGATGAGTATCAGCAGTTAATCTAGAAGTGTTGTGCTATAGAGTAAAGATAGCTTACATGGTGGAAGCTGAGTATCAGGAATTCACTTACGGTATCACCACATCACAGACACAGGAACACGAAAGACCAAAAATATGAGAAACACAATTTTAAGACACAATTACACATTCATTGTAGCTTACTCAACTACATTTGCGCTTTTGCCAAACCATTTCATTCTATTCTATGGAGGCGGTAATCAATCTCATACAAGGATATTTGATCCATTCGATTATTACAGATGATGTATTTTAGTAATGGGAACCTGCATGGGGTAATGATAGTGTTTACCATACAGGTTTTATCGAAACACTTATGCTTTGATAGGATGCGTGCTTGTTTTAAGTCTATGTTTAAGAATATTTCATTATATTACTATATTTATGTATATTGCTGCTTTAATGTATAAATCGTATTTTAGATGTAAATTAATATAGAGTTAAAGATTTTACATTTGCCATTTATTTGTAGGTGTCCAGAATTAGATGTAAGTTTTTTATATTAGCATGCATTGATGATTGACATTATAACAAATTATAAAAATATGCATGTGGTAAATTTATAACAGACAGGTCGAAGCAGAAGAAAACGAGCAAGATTTGTGTCTGAAAAACGGAAATGAACGAAATGTTGAACGATAATATTTACTGTTCGGTTTTCCAAAGAGGGATTTATTCCCAGCACAGAATGTATAATCGCTCATAATTTATATTGTTTTAGTTTTTCGCAAACTGTGAAGATGCGTATAGCAGATATTATATTTTACAAGCTAAAAGTCACTTATCCAAAGTCATATTTGTTTCGAGACCGCGTAAATTTTAATTCTCTTACAGTCCAATGCAATTTGTAGTTAGGTGTTTATTCATTATGATTCAGAACTCACTCAAACGCAAGTATATAGCACAAGAATCAGTTCTAAAAATAGCAGTGTTGCCGTGTTTTGTTTCGGACAAACATTGAATATGCACCAATCAAAGAAAGATGCAACAATAGAGTTGCCTAGCAACACGTTGTTTGTCCGCCTATGATGTCACAGCCCCCTTAATTGATTCTTGTGCTGTAGGGAGTATTTGTATACATTGTGTACGGCCGTGATGTATGTGGACATAAGGCTGTATGTCAACAAAGATTGCAAAACCTCCGATTTCAGTCGGTTAAAATTGATAAAAATGCTATAAAAATGGTCAAAATGTAAACAAAAATATGTCATTCCCTAGAGAATTTATTGCTCTTTCTTGTGATTGTTTTCTTGTTCCAATAGATATTTTCATTTTTCAAATAAACAAATTTAACTGTTATAGTGTGTCGTTGCAACACACCTTTCGCAATCAAATGAGTTAATTTAAAACACGGACATATTTTCATTGGAACAGCGAAAAAAATCACAAGAAAGTGCATTAAATTCTCTACGGAATTACATATTTTGTTTTAAGTTTTGACAATTTTGAAGAATTCTAAAGCAATTTTAACAGACATAATCGCGAGTTCCACAGAGTAGGTCAACACAGCCCAATACGAATCCTTACCACGAAATATTTTACGAAGCCTCCATACGAAGTAGGTCTATGTTTGTGAAAATGGTTATTGTTGCCTTTCAGTATAGTAATAGCGAAATAATGTTGAATAAAAGAACAGTAGATCATCAACCAAATGCCAATGACACAATCAACAACGAATTGTCAGTAGCAAACAAACACGCCGTTTTGGTAGACAATATGGCCGCCACGCGCATACACACTATTTTGGTAGACAATATGGCCGCCACGCGCAAACACGCTGTTTTGGTAGATAATATGGCCGCCACGCGCAAACACGCCGTTTTGGTGGACAATATGGCCGCCACGCGCAAACACGCCGTTTTGGTGGACAATATGGCCGCCACGCGCAAACACGCTGTTTTGGTAGACAATATGGCCGCCACGCGCAAACACGCTGTTTTGGTGGACAATATGGCCGCCACGCGCAAACACGCTGTTTTGGTAGACAATATGGCCGCCACGCGCAAACACGCCGTTTTGGTAAACAATATGGCCGCCACGCTCAAACACGCTGTTTTGGTATAGACAATATGGCCGCCACGCGCAAACACGCTGTTTTGGTAGACAATATGGCCGCCACGCTCAAACACGCTGTTTTGGTATAGACAATATGGCCGTCACGCGCAAACACGCTGTTTTGGTAGATAATACGGCCGCCACGCGCAAACACGCTGTTTTGGTAGACAATATGGCCGCCACGCGCAAACACGCCGTTTTGGTGGACAATAAGGCCGCCACGCGCAAACACGCCGTTTTGGTGGACAATATGGCCGCCACGCGCAAACACGCCGTTTTGGTAGACAATATGGCCGCCACGCGCAAACACGCCGTTTTGGTAGACAATATGGCCGCCACGCGCAAACACGCTGTTTTGGTAGACAATATGGCCGCCACGCGCATTCAGTGTACCGGTTAGTCGTGTCATTAAACTTGAATGTTGCTTACAAAGTTAACAGTTGCAGCCGGCAGCGTCAATCTAACGCGTGAACTCATCGGCTGCCGCCGGGCCCGACGAATGACCCTGCAAATAATTGATAGTCGACGGTGGTCGGACCTTTGCTGACCTCTCCATTAAGTAACTGTACGAGGTAGATCATCGGTGTGATGCGGTACTGGACCAAAGAGGTCTCAACTCAAGTATTCTTTGCACAGTTCTGTTTCATGTATGTAATTTGGATGTTCACACCTGTTGTTCACTTGAAGGACATTTGATTTTTAATAAAACGCACATTAAAAAGCGGACTCCATACTCAGTGTATTTTTCATTTCGTATGTATTTCTTCTTCAGTTCTGTTATAGTCACTACATACAAATTATTTATTTGTTTTACATTATTTTATTTAAGTATTCGTTTACGGTTGTATGCCCACTTACCTTGAGAAAAACACCTGTTTTGTCTGTTGAAAATGATTTTAAAATTGTCACAAAGTAAATTAAACTATACACTTCAACCCCTAGAGAATTTACTGCTCTTTATCATGAATGTTAGTATTTCTTAATAAATATTTCCGTTTATCATTTGTTATTATTTCAATGTGAGAGATGTGTGGCAACAAATACAAATACAAATATTTTGAAAACGGAATTAACTTATTTATTGAAACCAAGAAACGTTCATAAGAAACAACACTTAATTCTTTAGGTAATGATATATTTTAGAACACTTTAGACCGTTTAAAAGCAATGTGATTAAAACAATTTGAAATCACAGAAATCGGGTATTCCACTGGGTAGGCGGACATACAAACTTATGCATGTCTAACAATTATGATTTTGGTCTTATGAAGCAACTTACAGGATATCTTTTTATTTATATAATCGTGCAAGATGTCTCTTTAATAGATTACTGATGTTTTCTTATCACATTTATGAGCGCACTGTGCACTTGTAATGCAGCCATCGTTACGTTGTATGTTAAGTTATTGATAAAGAAAACACGTGTTAATGTTGATAACCCTTCTCCACTGCAACTGACGCTCAGATCGATCGTAAAACGTTAACGTTGACAGACACTTCAAGCCAAGTAGATTATTATACGGAGCCATGGCTTGGCTACGATGCCTGACCAGAACACATGATCTGAGTTCAAGTCTCGGTGGTGATGGGTTTTCTACATCAGTCCGTCCATCTCCGGTGTAATATTACCGCTATATTCTACGATAGTAAACCAAACTTCACGAACCAACCTTCCAGAGTGAATCATGTTCTAGAAACCCCGACCATTTTAGTACCAAGACTCATTAATCTATGATACGTTGAAATTGTCGTTGTTTGAAAATGGATCAAGTTAAATCTACACGATGTTTTGCACGCGGTGCCATATTTGTTTTTTGGAAGTAAATTCACAGATTACTGGTTTATCTCGGAATTAAACTTTTGGTGGCGCCGAGTCCAAACACAGCTTTAATGACCAACCGTCGTAGCTTTAACTATCTGATCATAAACAGTTGTATTTACGATTTTGTAGCTTTCATGCGTTTACAGTTAACTGTAGGTTGGTTGAAGAGTCAGATCTACAATCAAGAGTTGGTAGTACACACGGTATTTAAAACATTAATTTGTTGTAGGAACACTGTGCTGTTGCGTGATGCACACTAGCGTTACATGAAGTGCACCTTTTTAAGTAAGTGCATATCACATATCACACAATTAGAATACAAACCGTGTTCATTTCAAGAGAAATGTGTGTGTTTCCAAGACATATACAATTTAAAATAAGGCGTTTTATTTAATTTTATACATATGATGTTGCGAAAAACTCTGGGGTTACTTTCACTAGCTGTTGTTTATTTAAACGTTTATTGTTTAGAATGGAAAATAAAAATAAGGTATAACAAAAGCGAAGAATTATACCTACTGTAGTGCAAGGACGATTTAGTGGTTATTTTAGTTGCAAGTGTTTAAAGTGTTAAAAGCTTTAAACAGAGTTTGTTATGGCGTAGGACTTGGATCAATAGCTATTTACATCGGGGATATAACACTCATCTGTACAATATAGAAAGCCTGTATAATATTTGAGCAATGGATTGGTCATGAAAAGGTTTTAAGCCATGTATTCATCTGTACATGTTAGCTTTGGAATGGTTATTAAATACTCAATAACGTTGTATAGCGTATACAACCATGAAACCAGGAAAATGTGGTGAATCACCGTGACCTCTCCTCTCTATTACTCTTATTGTACAGACTCTCGAAAAAGTCGGGTTCACGAGTATCACTCCTGGCTTTAACCCCATTTTTCACCTTTATTGGTCGTTACACATTCACTTACGGCTGTTACAACCGCTTTCTTCGTTTGGAAGGATAGCCGTAAAACGAGGCTTGTGAATATGAACTTTAAGTGGGATTATTCGATCGATCAAAAATAATGATTATACAAAATTTGGACAACGGAATTATTAAGTTTTACGTTACGGAAAACTGTAATATGAACCAGTGAAGATTCATATGTTTTATATTCTTTCAACACACTTGTTATGCAATGAAGTTTGAAAAAAATATCTTAACAGTTTTTGTTTACACATATTATTTCGGTCACCGGCACAAACAATTGGTTTGTACCGGTTCACTAAAATGTAAATATACCAAAAACAGTTCAAGAAATCGTTTTTTCAAGCGGCATGGCATTAATAAAAGTTCATTAAAGCACTATACCAAATATGCGCCTTCACACTATCTTCTTGTTTGTTAATAATTATTTTCCCTATGGTGAACCTAAGATATTGAGAAAATTCATTGACCAAAATGTATGTTTTATTTTTTAACATTGCATAGATATAAAAAAAAAAGCGAAAAAAGCGGCTGTGACAACCTAAATATAACTACAATGAAGAAAAACAAGAATGTGGTTTACATCTATTATTTTATTCTCACACTGCCATAAAAAGAAATTTTGTTCAGAAAATGGGTTGGCACAGCTTCTAAAAAAGCAGTTAGTTAATTCTGTTGTTGGGTTTTCCCTAACGTGAACCTTCCTAATGAAATCATAACCCACCATAATAGATCCAATTACTACTGAAATGCATTATTAGACTGGTTACCAGCTAATGTGTATTTTTGGAATAAACAAATGGGAAATTGAATGGCTTTCTAATGTCAATAAACAGTGTTGAACATATTCTAGGAACTCGGAGGTACAAGATTTATAAACTGCTTCTAGTCAATAGGTTGGTTTGTGAACATTCTAAATGTTTACGTGGTTAAAACTTACCGTCGATCATGATGGGCTCTCCAAGCTGCACGTAGAAGAGCACATCCTTCTCGTAGCTGTCTTCGTCCACTATGCGCAGCGGGATCGTCTGCCTGCAAACAAACAACAAACACATTTAACACCAAGCTGCACGTAGAAGAGCACATCCTTCTCGTAGCTGTCTTCGTCCACTATGCGCAGCGGGATCGTCTGCCTGCAAACAAACAACAAACACATTTAACACCAAGCTGCACGTAGAAGAGCACATCCTTCTCGTAGCTGTCTTCGTCCACTATGCGCAGCGGGATCGTCTGCCTGCAAACAAACAACAAACACATTTAACACCAAGCTGCACGTAGAAAAGCACATCCTTCGCGGAGCTGTCTTCGTCCACTATGCGCAGCGGGATCGTCTGCCTGCAAACAAACAACAAACACATTTAACACCAAGCTGCACGTAGAAGAGCACATCCTTCTCGTAGCTGTCTTCGTCCACTATGCGCAGCGGGATCGTCTGCCTGCAAACAAACAACAAACACATTTAACACCAAGCTGCACGTAGAAGAGCACATCCTTCTCGTGGCTGTCTTCGTCTTCTATGCGCAGGGGGATCGTCTGCCTGCAAACAAACAACAAACACATTTAACACCAAGCTGCACGTAGAAGAGCACATCCTTCTCGTAGCTGTCTTCGTCCACTATGCGCAGCGGGATCGTCTGCCTGCAAACAAACAACAAACACATTTAACACCAAGCTGCACGTAGAAGAGCACATCCTTCTCGTAGCTGTCTTCGTCCACTATGCGCAGCGGGATCGTCTGCCTGCAAACAAACAACAAACACATTTAACACCAAGCTGCACGTAGAAAAGCACATCCTTCGCGGAGCTGTCTTCGTCCACTATGCGCAGCGGGATCGTCTGTCTGCAAACAAGCAACAAACACATTTAACACCAAGCTGCACGTAGAAGAGCACATCCTTCTCGTAGCTGTCTTCGTCCACTATGCGCAGCGGGATAGTCTGTCTGCAAACAAGCAACAAACACATTTAACACCAAGCTGCACGTAGAAGAGCACATCCTTCTCGTAGCTGTCTTCGTCCACTATGCGCAGCGGGATAGTCTGTCTGCAAACAAGCAACAAACACATTTAACACCAAGCTGCACGTAGAAGAGCACATCCTTCTCGTAGCTGTCTTCGTCCACTATGCACAGCGGGATCGTCTGCCTGCAAACAAACAACACACACGTGTATGTAACACTTGTTGTAGGCTTTCGCTGCCGGAGGACGTTTCGGGCCGAAACGCCAGAATGTTATCCGACAGCCATTGTTCAGTCAACATTGCATTTGATAGAAAGTCAAACTAAAGTCAGAAATAAGTCGTTTGTTTTACGATGTGTCGCTAACGCAAAGATACGTAGGCAATTCACTCGGTGGCTTTTGAATACTTATGTAGAAGAGATTCATTATTGAATTTACTCTGTAGGGCATTTTACCCATACACATGCTTATTAATGTATAGAAACTGTTTGTGTATAAATGGTTTTAGCTAACTCTGAAGTGGATATGTATATGTGTATTTTTTTAAAAGCCAAAAGAAACTTTATGGACGGAATATTGTAAAGGCGCTTTGTATAGGCCACCACCATCGCTGAACCGTCAGATATTTTGGTTATTTATAAACCGAATTCTTAATAGAACTGGTGATTGTGCTTTAAGAATTAATTTGACTGAACTGTAAACTGTTCCTTTAAATTAAGAAATATAAAATTGAAAGCAGTATTTCAGGACTAATCAGTGCTGTTTGACGATCTCAAAGACAATTACTAATTAATTGATTATACAATCATTAGAAATTATTGACTTTAAGCATGTCAAAGAGCATTGATTAGTACACAAAATATTGCTTTTAGTTTTATATTTTTTAATTGAAAGGAACAGTGTAGAGTCCAGTTAAATTTTAAAACATCTTTGTGGTGCGGGCATGGGGGCTTGACAATTTCTTCTCTCTTCCGACGAGTACCACGTAAAGTGTAGGAACAGTATAATATTGTTGTCCCAGTAATCCCAGCTTTAAAATTTAATGTGGTATTAACTGAAATTTTTTTAGATGTTAATAAGATAAGTAAAAGTTAAATAAATGTAGCTTATGTTTCAAATTGCAAAATGTCGTCTCCTGCATTGATTCATACATTTACTTGTGGTCCCTTCAGCAGCTGTACTACCATAATTTCCCATGATCCAAACCATGATCCAATGGTTGTTGGTACTAAAGCGGAACAGCCTAGAAACAGATTGGATGCACAACACATTGACCTACATAACAATGGAATACCTAGACTAAAGATCACTATTTTATTATTCAATTTCCGAGTTCGTATAGCTGCATCCATTTCACAAACAGGAGTATTTCCGCGTGCATTTCTTTTAAGTGTTTATACTTGGCTGTATTCCAAACAACCTTCCTACCCTATAAACCGGCCGATGGGAAGTCTGTTAAAATATTGCGGGTAAACAGTTTAAATAACGAATGTTGATGCTTTAAGTATGTTAGCTTTAAAATAGGTCAAGTAGGTATTTAACTCAGTAGCGAAACAACAATAAACCAGGACGTTTACTTGTGTGGCTAAATAACGGTTCCTCCAGTGAATTAAACTTCAATAGCGTTAGAAGGTCAATAAAATATGGTCACTGAACTATGTATTGAACTAACGCAAGCAGTATAGTAGATTTAAGGTTGGTTTTGGGGAACGACACGGGAATTGACAAAATATATGATGACTAATATTCACTTTACTTAACCTTTACACATAATACACCATACATTAACAAAAATATTAATTTTAAAAAGGTTTGTAAAACTTCTACGCAAAGAACGTTAATTTTTAATGGTTTTAAGCTCTATAATAAATTTGTGAAATATCTTAATGATATTTATGTTCAGCAAGCAAGTGTGAAGAATATGACTGAATTTGTTAAACACAAATGTACCATATGAGTTGTATATGTACATTATGTATTACATTAGCGTTTGGCTAAATAAAGAATTATTATTATCATTATTATTATTATTATTATTATAATTATTATTATTATTATTATAATTATTATTATTATTATTATTATTATTATTATTATTATTATTATTATTATTATTATTATTATTATTATTATTATTATTATTATTATTATTATACTTATTATTATTATTATTATTATTATTATTATTATTATTATTATTATTATTATCATTATATAATCATAATAAATTAATATACACCATACAATATAATAGAATAGTTATTTATTCTTACAATAATGTTAACATAAACGGCTTTAAGTGTTATGCACTGATATTGTTGGGCGTGGCACAAAAATCCGTTAGCTTGGCGAATTCCTAAAACATTTCGCAAACCATATTATATGACAACCGAGATTTTAAGCCCTGTTGCGATTATACATATGTATTTGTTTGATCTCAGTGGACA
The DNA here is from genome assembly GCA_945910005.1 of Isoperla grammatica. NCBI lineage: Eukaryota > Metazoa > Arthropoda > Insecta > Plecoptera > Perlodidae > Isoperla > Isoperla grammatica. Next base: position 10,765,486 of record OX246738.1, on the reverse strand, counting down.
TTGGGGTAAGTGGTAACTGTTACATGGTTAGTTCTTTGTTGGTTGGTACTTGAGACTCAAATTTGACCATGCGTAATGTTAGATGCGTATGAAGCGCATGGTGACTATCTTTTTGATGTAAGTTAAATGATCATTATTTTTGTTTTGTAAAAGATTAAACCAATCAGTACTTGCTTTGAAGTTTGTTTCAAAATAACAAGCGATGTGCATTAATTGCTTCAATTATCGACAGCCAAGATAGAAATATCTCAGACGATTCAGTTGCCGGCATGTTGGTGAAAGAGGGTTGGAAGGGTCCAACTTGTTGATAGACAGTGTCTAGTGCGAACGTTCACTGTTTTCGACGATTTCCAGGATGATGAGTTTGAGACAAGTAGCGTTCAGAATGTCAACTTCAGCGTCAGCTGTACCGTTGTACAAACGTGACTGCTGCTTAAAGTGTCCAGCTCTCTTTCTGTGATGAATGCCTCTTCTGATTTGAAATTCATACATCTGTCGGTTATATATATATATATATTATATTGCATACAATTTTTTGGTGAATACCGTATAAAGAAACAAATTAGAATATTAAATAACATTATATTTATGACGTTTTGTCGGGACAGCCCTCAACATTTTCAAATTATTTTTTAAATCTATACACAAATACAAAAAATCACACTAATCTCTCATCTATTAAAGAATAAATGGGTATAGAAAACCTGAGCTCATCTTAAAATGACTGAAAGATGGGTGTATTCATCTTTCAAACAATTTTGTAATCAAAATCTTTATTGAATATTCGGACAGAATCTGTAAAATTCGATCTACCATAGCACACGACTCAATTGAAGTGGGTGTGACATTACAGGGTGGATAAACAATCTTTTGTTAGAGGACTCCACTGTTGGATCTTTTTATGATTGGTGCATATTAAAGTTTTGTACGAACAAAACACGACCACATGGCTATTTTTGGAATCTAGGGCTTTTATCGCAAATTAATTTTGCACCATCCAAGTTTATCTATCTCTAAGGTATTCTGTCTAGAAACCATTGTTCGCATTTCCCTTTGCAGTTTATGAGCGACGATACGCAGTGAGTCTGCGTTTATTAGTGTTTAATATTTCGTTTTTATTAAACCTCTAGCGTTTGATTAAGAGCTTAATTAAACTTGGCTTTCTGCACCTCTTTGTAAGTGATCCTGCCGACATGTTGCTTGCCTGAGCAACACAAAGAGCGTTCATGATTTACCGGCAGCTTTATGCCTAATATAATAATCATGAACAAGTCTCCTAAGTGCTCTGAGGTGAACGAGTTATGGCCCGAGCTCTAAGCGTTCTTCGGAGGGGTCGTCGCTACTCGCTACTGGCTCCACGTTGGTTCTGTCTCATATGTTATGCTGTATTTACAGCAACTAGATGCATCATACTTTAGTATAATTATCTCATATTATGCAATTGAATATTATTTACAGTGTTCAAGTGCAAATTTGAGGTCACTTCGAGTTTCCAAACGAAAGTGCACAAGAAATGAGCACTATTTTCCACGGGTTCGAAAGTTGTGACTTTACGCTATGACTGTACAAACAATACTCAACAATCTATATGGTGGACTTGTATAAAGTTCATTGGTTATTCTGTGATATTTTAAATTGGTTTGTAGTGTGTGTTACGTAACTATTAATGTACAACGGAATTGTCAAAACGATGTTAAATCAAAATATAACGTGTCTGGGTCAATAGTTAAAAAAACTTACATCTGTACTATATTGTACTCACGTAAGAAATTGCAAGATTGTCTTGCGGTTTTGTTCCAATGTTTGATTAAATACAAGAAGTGGTGTGTGTATCAAACGAACGGTTTATGGTGGTAGTAATACGCAAAATTAAGTAAGTAACCAAAAACGTTGGATAGAAAAAAAATGAAATGTTCCTACTTTCATCTCACACTCGTACTTAACTGTTGTTACTATTGGGTTGAACTGTATTCGCCTCCATTTAGACGTAACATGATAACTCCAGTGAATTTAGAACGCTTTCGCTGGCGGCCAGAATGAGGGTGTAAAGCTCACTGTGCCATCTAAATTACTTTTGTATCCCCATTTCTTTCCGTTTCCTTTCCTGTATTCTTTATCTGACCTTTCTCTTCGCTTCTTTCGAGAAAATGGCTCTTTAAGGTGCTTACCAACCGGGAAATAGAGGATTTAAACTTTATTTCCCAGGGTTTGGCTTCTTATAAGAATTAACGTCAGCGCTGGTTCTGCCATTTCAGTTTAAAGGAAAATCACAAAAATCCCGAATGATTTAATGTATATTAACATACTTCTCCGTTTACACATACACATATCTAGTAATGAGTTACAATTAAAATACAAACACAAAGTCTTTTTAAAAATTCTTAAAAGTACTTTCAGCTGTAGAAACTCTGCAGGCAACTTCACACTGCAATAATCCATTAAATAAATAAATAAATAAATTCACATTTAGAGTCTAAACTGATTTGCAGTGGGGGACTTTAATTGAAAGTGACTGAACCAACCCTGTAGGCTTCGAACACCATCGACGAGTGAGCGATAACCAATCAAAGATCGATATTTCAAATAAGAAACATATATGAATCAGTGATTGGACAGTGCGAACACCTGCGGACAAATGCCAGAATCAACAAGGCCAATTCAGAACAACTTTGAATTTATTGAGTGCTTCGTTGCTAGGACGGCTCCAAAGTCACCGTTTACTTATTCCTAAGCCAAGAAGTAATGGAATTGAATCCACATAAGAAGTTAAAAAACTTCTGCCTGAAGCGGGATTTGAACCCGGGACCTACTGCATTGGAAGCAGGGATGCTAACCACTGGACCAACGAGCCACCTTAATTAGTCACTGTACACATTACTTTACATGCAGAAACAAGTACAAACGCGTTTATAACTCGTAAATTGAGTTGTCGCTATGCTTATTGATTCGTTATTAACTCAACAACCTAAATGTGTAGCCATTTCCTCAAAATATGTGCTTTTTTAACATCGTTATGTTATGTTTACTATATTTCAAATACAGCTTATAAAATAGCAACGGTTGAACTTGGACTATTATCAACGCGAAGGGAGAAAGTCTTTTCTGGCGACGTCTACTACACTATTTCATCGTTAAATTGCCGCCATGATTGTGATTAATGGTAGCTACACCAGACTGAGGGAATGTAGTTTATTACATCATTATTGACACGAAATCAATGACTACATGGCATGTTGGAAACAACAACGCAAGTGGATACTTCCTAGGTAGATTTCCGGCGTTTTGATTTGCAGTCAGGCAACAATTATGTAAGGAGTTATAAAGTTATTCACTTTTTATTAAGCTTACGCAAACCTCCCAAACAAACCTTAAGCAAACCTCCCAGTTATATCTAACCAAAAATCCGTACATCCATAACGTCCTATTACTCGTTTAGTAACAAAACGATGAATATAAACGAGCTGATTGTGGTGTTCTTTCAGTTGTATACACATTTGCAACTTTTAGCATATACGTCATTAACAAAAGAACTGTATAAAGCGGTAGGTAGTTCCATCATGGATAGTATATAATATCACTATTGTACTATTATTATTGTTGCTGTTGTTAGTGTTTATGGACACACTTTACATTATGTCCTAATATAGTTAATGCAAGACAAACAAGTCTTCAAAATAACCAGTTTCTGAAATCCAGTATAAACTGATACTGATAAATGAACTGATATTGATGAATGAAGAATGCGAATAAGAACCACAAGAGTCAATTACCAATTCTGGACGCTTTTGGGTTCAGCAATGGTTTCAAGGAGATCAATGCTATACGCATTGATTTATTACCACTGTTCTTTCGGTTTGACGATGTATTAATATATTCTTATGTAAACTGTATAAACCATCATGCCGTGTCTTTTCATGTGAATGCCTGCACGCATGTGGCTACTGACGAAAGCAAGAAGGAACACTTATATAATTACACTTGATTTTCTCCTTTCTTCGTATTCGGCATTCATACTAGCTGTTATTTCTCAACTGGCACTCACAATCGTCTCTGTGCGCCAGTAGGTTTCAGTGCTTCAGGGTAGGTTTCAGTGCTTCAGGGTAGGTTTCAGTCAACAATATATTATACCCCCCCGAGGTCTCACACATTTCGCGTTTCTCCACATTTACTATACTATGTTCATTATCTTAATTATGTGATTCTCTAATGTATCAACAATCAATACTTAAATTATATTTATTTATTCATGTAATGCATATCCTATTTACTTATAAAGCTGATTCACAAAGGAGGACAAACAGAAGTAAACAATCTTAGGAAACAGTAAGAAAACAAAAAATAATACATAACAACTTTACAACAAACCAAAATACTGTATAAAATAGAAAATGAACAAGAAAAATTGGTCGTAAGGGAAACGATATTGTTACGTATCGCGGTATACCAAACAAAAGCCAAACGCTCATCGTCACAATGAGGGCCACTGCTTGAATACGAGACTTCTAATGAAATATAAATCAATACAGCAAACATTTGACGACGTTAGTCTGTTTATTCTGTTAAGCCTCAAGTCATCGTAGTCTTTCTTTACAAGTAATTACAATCTTTTCCGAACAGATCCGCCACGGCAAAATATTTTCTTTCAGTATTCAACGTTCACCGAACGTATTATGGGGAAATTTGATTTTTGTCATTAATTTGTTTCCGTTTTGTGTATGAAGATCACGTTTTATTAATTATTACTTTTTTTTTCTTCAATAAGACTTGCTTTAATGTCGACACTTTGACGTTGCTCTTTCATTACGCGTTCTGAAACTTCTTGGCTGGATAAACAATACACAGCTTTTGAAGCCTGCGTGGAAGACATGGAATTAACTCAAACGTGCATAAAATAAATAAAATGGTCGTTATTTATGAAAGTTCTTCAAGTAAATAACACGGTTGCGAATATCTTTCGTACAATGCTACAATTCACATACGTATAAAACACAATAAAACCATTGGAATAGATTGTATTCGGAGTTCCTTGGTTTATTGGCATGTGTGTTCTCCAGTCAAGTAAAAATACGTTTTTACGAACAGTGAATAGACAAGAATATCACAAAGACTATCATTTTAATTATAAAGTCACCATTAATGAATAAACATTGCAATAGCTTACTGTTTTAGAAACTCATTTTATACAATGCTTTGAAGTTAAAAAGTATTTTGAAAGTCAATTATATAGTCACCATTAATGAATAAACATTGCAATAGCTTATTGTTTTAATAACTCATTTTATACAATGCTTTGGAGTTCAAAGGTATTTTGAAAGTCAATAAGCTGGCTCGTATTCACGAACCTCGCTGACACTTCGAGTATCATTTGAAGAGCAATGAATAATGCAGCAGTGTAAGCTACAGATGATAATATAAATCAATTGCGTGAAGAGTTTTCCTTGCTTTTAAGCCCCTCTCGTTTTGTTATTACGAAATGGTGCAATATGTGTCCTGCATAGCGAGAACGCCAGCCGTGTTTGCTCCAAACAGATAGTAATAACAGGTAACAGGTTGCGTAGATAAGGTATTCAATTATATTTTTACAATTTATTATTTTTTTGATCAGACATGTGCCGAAATGATACAGCATTCTTTTCCCTTCAATATGAGTCAGATTTCAGAAGAATATTAAGTAAAAATTCTCAGCCACATCACCAGAGTAGGCTAAATCTGAGAGAAGTTTATTGATTTTACATTCATAAACAACGAGAGATATTCAGTGTTGTGACAGGCTTCAATGAAAATATCTCATGTAAGAATCAGTTACATAGTTTACCGCTGACGAAGAAAGAAAAAATTATGTCATAATGGCTGTAAATAATTATCCACTTCTACGGGACGTAATATCCCATTGCCAATTAATTTCATTTATATATTTTAACAGGGTTACAAATTGAAAAAATTACTGTAAATCAATTGATTTCATTAAAATCCAAAACAAATTATGACAATTTCAGTAGTTCAAAGAACAACACCAACAACAACAAAATTATTAATAAGTTTGATGATAATAATAGCAATAGCAGTAATAATAATAATAATAATAATAATAATAATAATAATAATAATAATAATAATAATAATAATAATAATAATAATAATAATAATAATAATAATAATAATAATAATAATAATAATAATAATAATAATAAAAATATTAATTTTATTATTTATGATGTTTTAAATTATTTCTGTGGGTTTTGCTTGTTGTTTGTCCATTCACTTTGGAAAAGAGGACATTTTCTGCTGATAGAAATGATCTACCTTCACATTGTAACTGTGATGTGAAATAAATAACAAAAAAAAACAATAATAACAATACCTTGTATTACTAACTAATTAATTAATATTAATTAATATTACGTGACATTGCATCCGTAATTACCCGTATACGGTATGTATAATACATACACAGAACTCAATTTAAATTGTTTTAATTAAACATGACTTGTATTCCATTATACTATGTAATCAAATGTATAAAGTGTAAGAGTAGTTGAAGTAAATTAGAATTCTAAAATTTAGTTGTTTCCTTGTTCTGCAAACCAACTATGGTGTAGGCCTAGTTATTCCCGGGCAAAACCCATTCAACGCATATATACGTCACAAAGCTGTAAACATTTTAATGGAGAAAAATAATTCTTGAAGTAGCCCAGCCAAAATAATGGAATAAACAGTTTAATACGGTCGAGTTGTGAGGAATGCGTTGAGTGCCTAATATGGGATGTTTCTTACATCTAGGTCAAGGTCACTGTCAGTTTTGATGCAGTTTGCCAAGTCAAACGTGTTGGTGCTGCTCATGTTACAGGAATAGTACCACTTACACACATGTCACGAATTGGCCATTAAAATTATGATGTCATAGTGCGAGACTACTGCGTGAAAAGTGCATTCTCGCGCTTAATTTAGTTCCTTTGGTCTGTTTTGTATAACTCTACGTTAATCACAGAAAAAAATTACCAAAGTTGTCAATGTGACATTTGGTATTGTTATTGGTATCTAATATTAATAATAATCGAACTATATGTAACTAACATGTATTTTATATTCTATTACTAAACTATTTAGTATGGGACTGTACGGTGGTATGAATGATATGGGTTTCAAATAAATTAGTTTAAAACTATAAACCACCTAGTTACTTTAGAAATTGGCAACGTGACATGTTCCGATACAAATTTGCCGAACTTATTGTCTGATTACTTCATGTAAATTTAAGTGATAGGAATATGCGCACGAATTATTGTTGGTTGTTTTTACTAATTAAGATGGATCGTATTCCCACATGCTGTTTTAACATAGTGTACATAGTAAAAAATCAATACCAAATTGGTATTATATGCTGATATATTTTGCAAGGAAACACCTTTACAACTGGAAGAAAACTTTATCCATGTTGTTGGTTTGTTATATATGTTGAACTGTACCTAATAAGCTGGATGGATGGATGGACGGTCATAATTTCGTTGTTGTAAGTTTACTATCTTGATTGATTTTACTATTAGACTAATTAGACTATCATGTTGCATTCTCCTTATAAAAAAGATTGTACTTTCACACAATAGACGTCTACCGAAGTCAGTTAACAATATTTCAAAAATATTGTTGACAACACTGTCTATAAAACATTTTCCACTTCGCCATTCACGACAAAACAAATTCTGATAACGATTTGATCAACGATAAACGCAACCTAAGTTATCGAATCAACATACTATTCGTGTGCAAGAGTGTAAGTAAGAGGATTCTTCACTGTGCTGGCGCCGGCATCCAACGTTATTGTGTGTTCCGTTCATCACGCCGGAGAGTATTTCAATCCCATTCCCGCCTCCCGCCCACTCGCTTTCTTCAAATGTGACAACTTCCACGGCTATTGTACGGGTAAAGCTTCAAGCACACACATTCTCCTCAGCTCTCTCATATATGAGTTGGCTCGTTTTACAGTTGGTTGATATTCACGGTCGTAGTTTTAGTTATACGACCATTTGTGACTCGTGGTTTGAACATAACGTATTGTTTTAGAATTTAGTGCATACACATTCACCGAGATATTCCAGATTAAAAGTCTTATTCGCATCTAACAGATACAAAAATCCACGGAGGGCTTAGTGGTGGCACTGCAGTGTATCTGTGGGGGCCCTATGCCTCAGACACTCATAAAAATTATCGTGTCGTGAGTCATAAAGTTGTCGCTTAAAGAGTTTCTGAGCTTTTAAAATGATAAACGTAAACCAGTGGCTGCATTGATTCCCCAAACCCGTTCCTTATTACAAAACCTCATTCACGGCTAAGATCCACCTCATCCCCCTTCCCGCACGAGGTACGCCTCTATAGGTTAATCATACTGATAAATGCAAGTCCAAAGAGCATGGAGACTATATAGACGTGTGTATTCAACTCTCTCATAATTACATGAATTGTATAGAATATTATTAGATAGATTATAGATTAATAATTAAACTATAATCATTAATAGAAAGATTAGACAAATATATTATTGCAATAATATATGCTGCTGCCATAGCAATTATAATTGTAAGTTTCATGAAGGCTATTTGCCTACGAGCACATGCTGCACCCATTAGCAGCAAAATATATTTATAATAATTATTGTATTTATTTATAAGTGTAAAGAAACTTGTTACCTCAAAACATAACTTTATATTGCATTTATGCCATATAAAAAACTTTCTTCAACTTATAAACCTGATATTATTTCGATCTCGTTCACTTTCGCTCTATAACTTTGAGCCACACCAACATAGGCCACAGTTCAAAATCCTATCATTGCGATTCATATCGATAATACTTGGCAATAGGTCTCCGCCATTATTATCACTCTACGCCGTTGTTAATAACATTCATACCATGCCAAGAACTTCCATCAACTTTCAAACTTTGCCTCTCTACCGACCTCATCCAGAGTCTCTTCCTCCAACTTCGGCGCCCGCACCAAACCCGGACAAGTTTCGTGAATAATACTGTCGAGACTCGCAAAGGTAATCCGGCTCCTCCACCACAATTGTACCCACGTCTCGTGGTCGCGTCGTATCAACGCCGTAGTTATACGGGGGCGCGTGATAACCCGGCGCCTCCACCACAATTGTACCCACGTCTCGTGCTCGCGTCGTATCAACGCCGTAGTTATACGGGGGCGCGTGATAACACGGCGCCTCCACCACAATTGTACCCACGTCTCGTGCTCGCGTCGTATCAACGCCGTAGTTATACGGGGGCGCGTGATAACCCGGCGCCTCCACCACAATTGTACCCACGTCTCGTGCTCGCGTCGTATCAACGCCGTAGTTATACGGGGGCGCGTGATAACCCGGCGCCTCCACCACAATTGTACCCACGTCTCGTGCTCGCGTCTTATCAACGCCGTAGTTATACGGGGGCGCGTGATAACCCGGCGCCTCCACCACAATTGTACCCACGTCTCGTGGTCGCGTCGTATCAACGCCGTAGTTATACGGGGGCGCGTGATAGCCCAGCGCCTCCACCACAATTGTACTCACGTCTCGTGCTCGCGTCGTATCAACGCCGTAGTTATACGGGGGCGCGTGATAACCCGGCGCCTCCACCACAATTGTACCCACGTCTCGTGGTCGCGTCGTATCAACGCCGTAGTTATACGGGGGCGCGTGATAACCCGGCGCCTCCACCACAATTGTACCCACGTCTCGTGGTCGCGTCGTATCAACGCCGTAGTTATACGGGGGCGCGTGATAGCCCAGCGCCTCCACCACAATTGTACTCACGTCTCGTGCTCGCGTCGTATCAACGCCGTAGTTATACGGGGGCGCGTGATAACCCGGCGCCTCCACCACAATTGTACCCACGTCTCGTGCTCGCGTCGTATCAACGCCGTAGTTATACGGGGGCGCGTGATAACCCGGCGCCTCCACCACAATTGTACCCACGTCTCGTGGTCGCGTCGTATCAACGCCGTAGTTATACGGGGGTGCGTGATAACCCGGCGCCTCCACCACAATTGTACCCACGTCTCGTGCTCGCGTCGTATCAACGCCGTAGTTATATGGGGGCGCGTGATAACCCGGCGCCTCCACCACAATTGTACCCACGTCTCGTGGTCGCGTCGTATCAACGCCGTAGTTATACGGGGGCGCGTGATAACCCGGCGCCTCCACCACAATTGTACCCACGTCTCGTGCTCGCGTCGTATCAACGCCGTAGTTATATGGGGGTGCGTGATAACCCGGCGCCTGCACCACAATTGTACCCACGTCTCGTGGTCGCGTCGTATCAACGCCGTAGTTATACGGGGGCGCGTGATAACCCGGCGCCTCCACCACAATTGTACCCACGTCTCGTGGTCGCGTCGTATCAACGCCGTAGTTATATGGGGGCGCGTGATAACCCGGCGCCTCCACCACAATTGTACCCACGTCTCGTGCTCGCGTCGTATCAACGCCGTAGTTATACGGGGGCGCGTGATAACCCGGCGCCTCCACCACAATTGTACCCACGTCTCGTGGTCGCGTCGTATCAACGCCGTAGTTATACGGGGGCGCGTGATAACCCGGCGCCTCCACCACAATTGTACCCACGTCTCGTGCTCGCGTCGTATCAACGCCGTAGTTATACGGGGGCGCGTGATAACACGGCGCCTCCACCACAATTGTACCCACGTCTCGTGCTCGCGTCGTATCAACGCCGTAGTTATACGGGGGCGCGTGATAACCCAGCGCCTCCACCACAATTGTAACCACGTCTCGTGGTCGCGTCGTATCAACGCCGTAGTTATACGGGGGCGCGTGATAACCCGGCGCCTCCACCACAATTGTAACCACGTCTCGTGGTCGCGTCGTATCAACGCCGTAGTTATACGGGGGCGCGTGATAACCCGGCGCCTCCACCACAATTGTAACCACGTCTCGTGGTCGCGTCGTATCAACGCCGTAGTTATACGGGGGCGCGTGATAACCCGGCGCCTCCACCACAATTGTAACCACGTCTCGTGGTCGCGTCGTATCAACGCCGTAGTTATACGGGGGCGCGTGGTTGAACTAACACGTGTAGTTATCATTTCACAGACGAGTCAAGCGCGTAAGAACATTGTATACTGTTTCCAATTGTGTGTAGCAATAACAATTTGTCTGGGTAAATAATGTTGTATACAGATTACAAATCCGAGTAGGGTGAGATTCAACGAGCATCATACAAGAAACAAGCGACGGTGAAGGCTTATAATTTCCTAGCAAGTTATTAGGCGGTTTAATTTTAATATCTCCTCCTTTTCGCTTCAATCTTATTACATGGGCTTGTGCGTGAGAACCAAGAATCGACTTTCGCGGGAACTCTAATTGCACTCTCACTAGATTAGAACGTAATATTTTTCCAACGAGAAGCGTTTGAAATTCATTTTCGGAACGGGAGCAACTCCATCTTGTGATCATTGTGAACAGCGGGCTGGGCTCAGCTGGAGATAATTAACATGTTAGACGTATTTTAATAAATTAACATTTTTTGTAACTACACTCGACCACGATTTGTCAACTCAAAGTCACGGGGTTTAAATTAAAAACAATTTCCACGAAAACCGTCGTTTCGCAATTTAATTAGTAACCGTTATTGGATTTACGAAGGCAAAACATTATTTCACTAATGAAACGCACAATTTATGAACGCGTGATGAAGACACAATATACGATAGATACATGTATTATATCTGGGAAATGATTTCAGTGTCAGTTTATTATTTTATTATTTATCAGTTTAATTATAAAACGTTATTGAACTTATCATATACATAAATATTTTATGATTAGATTATTGCTAATGGTATACTGAACAACGATGTTATCTATAACGTCGGCCCTAACAGTCTAATTGAACGATAGGCAGATGTATACTCTGAATCTTTACTACCGCGGGCTGGACGGGAGCTTTGTTGAGAAAACGACATTGGCGTTCCACGTGTCACTCCCGATAAAAGAAGATTCTCTAACATGTGTCAGCAGGTAGTGTAGTCAAACCGCCAACAACCCCATCTGTCGGCTTGTCGAGTTACTAACGCGTTCCGATAAGTGTGATCACTCCGTGCTTGTCAACCACATGTGTGTGTTTACATCTTGACAACATAATCATCAGTTTTCACAAAAGATCGTTCTCGCCGAGCCGTGTCCCGTCGCCACCCCAATTGCGACCCTTGCGGAGGACGACAGAATCAAAGTGAGTTGCGTGTTGATCGACTTCGTACCGAACTCTTCGGCTCGCGATAAAGGGGGATAGAATGATAAGAATGAGTAGCTGGGTCAGTTGTCTTGTCGTGTGGCGTATTGATCTTGTTGCGTCGGAAGGGGGGGGGGGGGGGAGATCATGGGGCTGCCACATAGTAATCATAATGCACACGTTAACGGCGGGATAAGAGAGAAAAAGGTCAGAGAATCCAATAGAAAAGTAGGTCACGATTCACCCGAGGGAAACAAAATAAAGAAACTTGGATCGAGACGAGGGTCCGTTAGAAATGTGGCTAAATAAATTGTGAAAAGAGAGAAATTTAAGAATATGAAGTAAATAAATAAGGAACTTGCAGCGTATTTTGAAATAAAACTCCTCAAACATAGCAGCGCCGAGGAAAAGGTATATTTGGTTTCTCTCCGTGCGTGGAGAGAAACGTAGAAATACGTCGGACTTATCAGTTGTAGCTCAAAACGTTATGTTGGTTAAATAAACTTAGTACAAATACGTTTGTGTGTTGACAAGCGAATTAAAACATCGGCTGCAAAATGAACAACGTTTTTTCTTTTTAAAAACTCTCTCATTTGCGCATAAAGATACGACCATGACATTAGGCTACGACATAATCATTCTAGCCCCTCTTATCCAGTCCATGTCTATCAATGTACTTCATACAGTTACAGTTATTCAGGACATTCATAAACAAGACCTTTATGTGAATTAACAATTCTCATTAAAGAAAAAAAGTTAATGGCCGCCATCATGCAAGTTAAGTATCAGTTAGTGAAGTTACTACGTCAGTCTCATGTGCCCAACTGTTATAATTTATCAAGTGTGATATTCGTCTAAGTTGTCAACGTCAGCAATGACATAGAGGGAAGGAGACCCATCAAGTTGCTCCGACATCTGAGTCGTTCGTAACGTGGCGATATGTCCTTGAAATGAAGTGAACCGCAGGCTAACTTTATTATGTGTTCTAATTATTTAGTCGTCGTTATATAAAACAAGGGACTCATGGGAGACAAACTGAACCTCTGTAAGCTCGATCAAACGTTAATCTAGAAAGTGATAAAAATCCAGCAACTGTCGTAACACAGAAATGTGATCTACAGGTATTTGGCGAAGCCCCACTAATTCCAGATGACAAATCACTTAACTAAAGTTGAGGTTGGAGCAAAATCGTCTTAAAATGATAAGTTTAACTTGTTAAAAAGTTCGACGTGTTTTACTTTGCATTTCAAGTTTATAGTAGGGAGCATAAAATCAATAAATAGCAAGTGTTGTTCATCATAATTTTTTACAGATTCCAACATTCCTTTTCAGTGTTCCACTAATTAATGTTTACAATATTCTTTCTCGAGATCAATCATAAGGCTTCACATTAGCTCTAGCTTGAAGTATTGCTGTGCGCGTGTTGCCATTGTCAAGACTGTAAAGAGAAACGTGTCAGTGTTTAAAAGCCTCCCCCTCCCCCACCCCCGCCCCCGCCCCCGCCCCCTCCAACCCCTAAAACTCTCAGAGTGAACCGCATGCAACGAGTAAATTACCGCACACGACTCAACTTCACATTAAGCTGCGCAAAACAAAATTAATTACTCGACATTTTCCGTGTTTGTTATCTGTACGATGCACTTGATTCTTAAGTTAAATAAATCCATTAGTAAGTTATACAATAGGACAGCAATAACACTCGTAGCAAGTGGCACTCTTAACTTCTGGAATTCGTGTAGACTGTTGAAGTGAGTTTATGTGAATGTTTTCATCTGGTTTAATTAAAAACTGTAATTACACTTTAAGTTTTGTGTACGCGTACCTTACTTATTAAATCGAGTGAATCCAGATGATTATTTCGCGACTAGTATGATTTCTTCGTGTCTTCATACTTAATTCACTTCACACGCCGATTGCTTTCATTGCTCAATTTAACAGTCTTCAGTGTCAAAGTCACTCTATGATTAAAAAGGTATGGTGCTCTAAAGATTCCTTACAACACGATGTGTTTTAGAAGTCCTACACGTGTACGTTTTAAAACGTAACTTGTATTTTGAAACATATAGTAAGTAGTACGTGTTTTTCTTCGCGAAACATGATTCACGTTTTTACCAACAAAAGCGTTATTATTATTATATTACTATTATAATAATAATAATAATAATAATAATAATAATAATAATAATAATAATAATAATAATAATAATGCCTTTATTTGCAAACAGGATATCAAAATCCCACTAGTGCAAACATAATACAATACAATATTACACCCATGAGACAGTATTATTATTATTATTATTATTATTATTATTATTATTATTATTATTATTATTATTATTATTATTATTATTATTATTATTATTATTATTATTATTATTATTATTATTATTATTATTATTATTATTAATATTATTATTATTATTATTATTATTATTATTATTATTATTATTATTATTATTATTATTATTATTATTATTATTTTTATTATTATTATTATTATTAATATTTACGTTAAACTTTATCAAAGATCGGCGTCAAGATTTAAAAAAAGATGATGAGTCTACGCATAAAAACATATTTCAAAACCACAACTAAGTTGTTATATATTTTTTACATTTAATAAAATGCTATGATGGGATAGCCTCGTCCAATGTGCCAATTAGTTAAACCTTGCAAAATATACTTAAAAATAGTAAAATTTGTGAACTTCGCTAAGTATGTACACAGTGATGTGATGTTTTGCTTTACAGTAGGCTACATTATACGATGTATTACGTGAATTTCCGGTAAGAATAATATTACAGCTCTTGACGCGTTGAGCATTGTACAACGACAACTGAGGCGCATCATTAAATTGGTAGTTTTGTCTGCGTGTTAGAGAACGGAAAACGAATTATGTATTAAAGTGTTCTCAGTGTTGTTGAGAAATGGTAAGAAAACGTATTGACGAAACTTTGACTAAGGAAACCAACCATTTATCTTTAGTGTCTCAAACAGTTACACCACTCAACTACTTCCGCAACAGACACAGCTACTGAAGGGGGTTGGCTTGCGTTGCGTGCTGGAAATAGGTTTATACTTTTCATTTTATGAAAAACGTGACGAGTTTTTGTTTTTCATGAGCTGTGTCATGCTACGAGCTTCCACAGAGTTATATCTTTCAAAAAACAAATAAAAGCAAGTAATCTTTAACTACAATTTACTGAGCTCATCTTAACAATACACACAATATTCATTGCATGAAGTTGTCCCTTTGTAAGTACTCTCATGATTGCAAAATAGACTATATTGTTGGCGCTGTGGTGCGAACCACTCCCGCCATATTGCATGGTTGCACAAGGGTTAAAAAATGCACTAAAATGAATATATGCATGAATGGTTTCCATCGATAACGATGGCATTGTAACTTATTGGGTTAGCAAACACAAAAAATTGGAACAATACACGACTAACCCCATTCATAAAATGTTTAAATAACTTCATTCATCACGTGTCATAATCAAATTGAAAAGAACTTGTAGATTTAATCGACCAATGTTGCGGATTTGGATGAGTGAACAATGACCGTCACGTAACCACATTGTGTTGGGACGATAAATATAACCACAGACAATGAGGTAGACATTATCAGCTCGTATGGTTTATCTTTGCAGCACAAGACCACAGCCCACGTGACACGCGTGACGTCATGACTGTCTAGCCGAACGAAATATGAAATACGGGCAGTCACGAACGGTCGTTCGGCTGTGCATGGCCTGACAGCAACGACATTTTAAGAACCGATGAGCAAAATTGAATATGGTTCAATGGTCGGACATTAATTTTCCAGTTCGTAATAACAAAAGAGTATTGTTATTGTAGCGTGTCTAGAATTTCTCATTGGCTAGCGGACGCCTTTGCCTGATGGAAACTGAAGGTAATAGGTGAATTACTAGTGTGAAATAGAAATCGTGTATCGTATTAAAGGTATTACTTACCAATCCACCAGATGACATTCATCACTCTGATCAATGTTTTGAAGACATGGAGGACACTTTGTGTTTTCAGCATCTCAAAACATCGCAATTTAATTTACGAATTTAATTTTTACTTTACCAGAATTAATCTACCATCGTACAGGAGATTGGCTTACATTTTTCGCATGAAGTTTCTCTTTTCTAGTTATTGTAAGAAAAAAAAGACGTATAAGAGGAATTATTAAAATTAAAATTATTAAGTGCCTGAAACCAAATAGAAGAAAACTGTAATATTTTTGTTTAAAATCCTAGTTAAACTCGACCTCTTAAATGAGAATGAATGTAACACATGGACACCCCACTACCAGGGCTCGACGAGTGAAACACATATACGCGATGTACCTGGTCAGCCGTAGTAAATATCCACTGGGCCGATAAATTACCAAATCGATTTCCGTGATTCATAGCAACCAAGCGAAAGTTGGTCGAAAACACAGATTTACCACAAACTGAAAAATTCGTTATTATAATATGCATGCTAAAGTAAAAACCAGCAAATTGTACAAACAATACTATTCCAGCAATCCCATATTTGGTCCGGTGATTATAAGCATCACTTTCAATCAATTCAAAATTGAAACAAATATAGCCAATTGTTCGCAAAACAAAAATGCGTTTATTCCACATCAATAACTTGAACAAGCCCGTTTTTACTGATTTTACTCCCATTATACATATCTCGTAAGCTCACGGTTACTACGTTCCTAACTAAATTGTATTTAAACACGTTTTGTTAAACTAAGAGTACGGTCCATTAATTGTTATTTGTAATAGGGAAGTCTCATCAAAAATAAATATTCCTCAAAGTACCTTAAAATGGAAGATCATTATCTAAAAATACGGGCGGTATAATTTTTATATCCGAGAAGCGTATATTTCTAATTCTATTAGCATTTTAAGTTTGAAATTTGGAGCTTCCCGTTCCGTAATTGAAAAACGGCTCTTGACGTCATATGTCATGTAAACAACTGCCTCCTTGAAGTATTCTTAATGGTATCAACGATATTAAGTTGGACATTTTACAATATCTAGGATGCAGTGACTTTACAACAATGTCTTTTATACCACTGTTTTTTTCATAAAATACATTTCATACAGTATTTACCAAAACGTGTTTAAAATAATGCAATTATTTAACATATTGTTGTTAATTAATGTTGAGAAGTGTTCATTTACTAACTATAAATAAACGTTGGTTCAGTTAGAGTCTTATGAGAGCAATAATCTTCTAAAGGGTGGAATTTCAGTACTATTTGTATGATATAAAATTACTGTTTACTGACATATGACGTCAGAACCCTGAAATCACGAGCAAGATGGCGCAGGTCCGTTTCTGAGCGTGTTTTGACAGCAGTATCTTTGACTTGCTGTTAAAGCGATGTTAATGCACCTTTCGAGCCGAAACCAATTAGTTCCCGTTTATTTTAACTTGAGGTAACTAGTAAGCAAATAAAAAAAATGCGTGAGACTTCCCTATTGTATGGGTCAACATTGTTTAGGACTGCACGGGCTTACTTTCATTATTATCGTTTGATAATTATACCTGGCAACAATAATGCAAATTTTGCATGTTCTTATTATTGAATATTCGAACTGATGGTTTTAATTATGTGTTTCAAGTTATAAACGGTGCTCTATATGAAGAACGTACTCTCACCGACATTAGTAAGTCAAGGCCCCGACAGGACATGGCTTTACACTCTAACCACTTTCCTGCACTCATCCTATTATTTCTTGTCCCAATTTTATTTGTGAATCTTCAACACGTTGATGGGAAATAATTATCAGTATTCAGTATTCATATCAGAAAACAATGAGTGCAGAAGAGTTAGGGTAAATAAATGTTTACACCTACTCTTCAGTTGCTTATGTCGCATGCCGAACAAGTCTATAATTGATACACACAAGCTTGTAGACATGAGCCTTGTGGAAAAACATCGTTGACATAATTTGGTGTAATAGGAAAGTTGATATGAAACTATTTAGTGCGTGATTGATTCGATGATGGCCGACGTTGCCAAATGTTGACGAGACGACGACTTATGCCTATTATTACTGTCGTTAACCCATGCCTGGATCGATCGTTACTTTGCATGCGAAGCCGCCTCAGGCGGGGGAGAATCTAGAGATCAGAAGACGATGTTCGTCCAAATCGTGGCAGAACCCACCTACTATACCAAGTAAGATAAGATGCGTATATATATGTGTATGTGCAACCGTTGCAACTTACGCCCGGGTTACGGAATAGGGGCACAACTTAATAACCGTCTACAACCGGAATGAGGGAATGAAGGCCTTTAATATGGGCACAAATTGTCCTTGTGCTGTTAATCTATGAAGAATGTTTATAAATGCGCAGATATCTTCCTTAGTTTCAAGTTTGAGCGAACTAATGACTACTCACTAGAAATGACGATGTGACGCACCAGTAGCTCTCTTGCTTGACACCTCGAAGGGATGTCTAATACAGACAAGCGGAAACAGCGATTACGTCATTCAGCTTGGAGAGGGGTGACACCCAAGGTATTGTGCGTCACAATCCAGTACTTGTCAGTATTTTGCGATGCCTGGTTGGTGAGACTGTTTTAAGCGGCAACAAATTCACCTGAAATTGATTAATTTTGTACGATGAATTTATTTTGTAACATTTTTATTTGCTATTGTTACATGTATTATAGCACTGATTGTTCTGTTTTTAAACAAAGTAAAGTTTTGTATTATAATTTATAGAATTGCAACTAATTGAAACACCTAAACATGGTTCATTACGCTTTGTTAACCTTATATGCACATAATTAGAGTAGTAAATTTATTTCAACCAAAATATTTACAGTATTTTTAAATAATTTGTATAGCTAGCAAGTGCCAATACTACTGTACAAATAGTCCTGTTTCAATAGTTATCATCGATCTAGTATCGGTGTATAGTATCGATCATCGTATACAATAACAAAAGTAGGTTAAACCGGTTATCTAAAGTTTAGGTCGCGTATTGAAATAGTTAAATAAATTAGCACCCTCGAGAGTCCGTATCGCGAATGTTTCAGTAGCTGTTGATCTTTGAGCGGTTACTGACTTACTGGTGCAAGTAGACGCGCATTGCGGGTCTCATAGCGCTTCACGCTCCAAGTCTTCCTAATTCGAACAATGTATCTTATTCGTCTTAACCCGCGATAGATGTAACCGAATCTCTTGGGTCTAGGGTGAACATGTGGACCATCGAGATAGCTCTCATTTGAATAGCTTTGAATTATACATGAGACGGCCCAAGTTAGGAAGTATACAAATTAAGTTTTATCATATATTTATCCAATGCTCTCTTATGGTGACGGTGCCCTTTGATGCTGTTGAGCCGCAACATCAAAATAGTTTCATTCCATATGTTTTTACTTGGCCCTATTGAGTGATTTCTCATTTGAAACTATTAACCTAGGTTGACATTTCAAACATTTTGTGACGTATTTTTCGGAGACGCCCGCCTGCAAGAGCGTCAGTTATTGACACACGAACAAGTTGGGCATAAACATTGTAAACCTGTCAGTATGTCGTGTCTGACGATAACGCAATATGTGTATCCGAAAATGCGCTCAAACTTCGCATACTTTCATTATAAAACATACATTTACTTGCTTATCATATAATGTAAATGTTCATGCTTCTCGATGATACCGACTCGTTGCATCTACAGCGGAGAATTAGCGTAGCTGTTTTAGTCTACTCGCGACAAACATACTACATGGAACATTATTTAATAATTAATTACTACGTCTAGAGTAAACTACAGCTGGATAATGTATAAAAGTAACTTCCCATGCGTTCCCATCTTCAAGGGGGAAAATATTAAGTGTAATTGACGACGAAAGAGTTATTCGTACGAAATCTCCCTGATTGGCTGAAAGTATAATTAAATTTAGTGCCGTTCTAAGGGAAGATCTCTTAACTTGGTAGGAATACAACACGACAGTGTTAAGTCCTAGTTTGTCATGTGAACTGTGACAAAAGCGAAAAGCATGAGTAGCTACGTCACAATTGAATTAAAACGAGGCTTCGCACATAGTGTTGATAGAACCGTCAACATCAACACATCTGTCCAGACACTCGTTTCACACGGTTTTTATTTTCGTTGACATAACTTGTGATAACTCTGCACTCTGACTGTTGACTCCCGTCTGAAACACAGGCAAGATGAGTTGTTGTGAAGCACATCTGTGTCTTCATTGTTATGTGTTGACTTTCAAGAGTGACGCTAGTTTATCGTAACAATTATCAGCCTTTGTCGACCATCGTCTTGATTGACCTCATTGCACGAACCGAGACGAAAAGTATTCACATAAAAACAAACTGAATGCAGCTTCATTGGTTGGTTCTCAGATCGATGTACGTGAAGATAGAAGTACTCGATGTACATGTTCGTTGAGTGATATCCGTGCGATACACAGAGTGGTTTTGTTGTGACGAACTATAGGACGGCTTATCGTTGAGATGCAGAAGAAATGTAAAAGCATCTCGAAAAGAAAGATTCAACTTGAACGGTAACATTTCATTTCATTTAAATAACTTATATTTATGGACTTTATAGAAGACATGAATCGAAAGATGCATGCAAATCTCTTCACGCTGTTGCCAAAATATGTACATTCAAAGTGGTGCGAACAAAAAAGAATACAGCGCTGTTTCTCTTCGTCGGTTGTTTCACGGCTTCGTGAAAGTTCTGCTGGGTTTGTGTTTGTTAAATAATATCGTCATTACTTGGGTGGTGAATTAACAATGTTATTATTCAAGCTCCGCTTTATTAAGCACACAGACTAAATCCTTTTTAGAGAAAAATACATCAAAACATGAAAAAGCTGTAACTTTTGCTGCGTGAGTCTCAACAGGGCAGAGAAGCAACGAGACACGAGTTCACTCTGAACGAAAACTATATCAGTGCATTTTCAGGTTGTGATGGGAAACATGTCCCGCGTTATTCGCTAACATTATGAGGACTCATGAGTGAATATTACATTATTATAGATGAATGATAATATATGTATTGATTTATATGTATTGATAATACATCTAGAGTAAATGTTACTATTATATGTCTTGCACCTTCCCGATGCGTGTTTGACTTATAAATACAGTTTTATTTTTAAATCAAGTGAACATTGTTGTTAGCGCGGGGAAGTAAAGAGAAAAGATTGTATAATAAGAACTGAAAGTGGACTGTATATTTTGAAATGAACTTACCGAGAATGCAGTGAAGTGGAGAATAGTGTGATGCCGAAGTGCAGAGACTAGTTGTTTGCTAGGTAAAGAAAAGAATAAAGAACCCAGGGTTGAAAGGAGAAGAAAGAAAGAGTAAGAAAAACACCTCAAGAGAGGCTCGAACCACAAGCAGCAGCGGGTAGACAAAGTTGAGCTCGACGCTCGGAGTCCGCCAGCGGTTCGAAGGAGAGATGACACTCGTAAGAGAGATGAGACCAGACAGGGGACTGCACATTGCAGCTCAAAACACGAAAACATGCATACGTCACAAGGGGAGGGGAAATCGAGATAAGAGCGAAGGGCGTAGAAGGACGTGACGTAAACAACCGGAAGAGACTTAAACCTATATATGAAATTACAAACTAGAGAGGTAGGCGCGAACATACCGCCCACCAAAAAATGAAAAAAATCATTTTTTCTAGAAAACGAGAATGCAAAACGAAACTGATATAACAAGTAAAATGAAAGAAGAAACGATACGAGAAGCTCCTTCGCACCTAGGTAGAGGGGAGCGTGACCAGTTTATTGACTGGTCGAGTGTGAACCCCGGACGCCGTACGAACAGAGGCGACGCGGGAAACACCGTCACGACCGGGAACGAGAGCTTCCACTCGCCCGATCGGCCAGGAAAGGGGGGAAGTGGATGCCGAGAGTGAGAAAACGACATCTCCTACTTTAAGGTTAGGACTACCACGAACCCACTTGTTCCTTTGCATTAAAGTGTTGAGGTACTCCGAGCTCCAGCGGTTCCAAAACGATTGATGAATTTGCCGAACACGGTGCCAACGAGCAAGGGGTCTGACATTGACGTCAGGGTCAGAGAGATGCTCGGGGGGAGCAAGCAAGGGAGCGCCTATCAGAAAGTGCCCGGGGCTGAGGTAGTCGACACCTTCGAGGGGGTCCGCGGAGGGGGCGCATAGAGGGCGGCTGTTGAGCACGGCTTCAATGCGTGAAAAGAGGGTGGCATATTCTTCACATACGAACACGCACAAGTAACCTTTGGTGAGTGGTGCGTTCCGACGCATGCTGGTTTTGACCATGAAGGGCCCGGCAAAGTCAGTCCCGACATGATAGAAGACCCTGGAGCACTGCACGCGAGGGGCGGGAAGATCAGCCATCTGAGGTGGCAAGGGCTTTGCACGGAACTTGTGGCACGAGAGGTAACGATGGATGCGCTGTCGAAGCAAGCCACGCAGAGACACGATCCAATAAAGTTGTTGAATCAGCGCTTGAACAGTTCTAGGGCCGGAATGGAGAGAAATCTTGTGGTATTGATCGCAAATGAGCACCGATAAGTGCGCCTCCTTAGGGAGAAGGAGGGGGTGACGAGCTTCTTCAGCAAGGGAAGAATGACGTAGTCTACCGCCCACCCTGAGAAACCCGGAGGGGTCGAGGAAGGGCTTGAGAGAAGCGAGCTTGGAGGACACTTGACGCTCCTGGCTCAGTTGGCGAATTTCCGCGGCGTAAAAGTGATGTTGAGTGAGACGTAGAAAGAGATCCAGAGCGTCCTTGAGCTCGAGTGGAGTGACAGTACCACGGAGAGGGGAAGCATGTGAGCGTCTCGCGAGAAGGAGGCGAGCGAAGCGAAACGCCCAGGCGAACACACGCTGTGCTTTAAGAAGTGTGGAGTATTTCCGGAAGTTCTCTAGCAGAGGGTCCAAAGCGTCGACGTGCGCTACGAATGCGTGTACTGAAGGCTTCAGTTCGGGCAACTCCTCACAGGAGTCGAATGAGGGTGATGTCCGAGACCACAACTCTTGAACAGCATGCAGGAAGTTGGGACCAGAGAGCCACAGAGGGTGCTCAAGGAGCTGAGTCGGGGTCAAACCACGAGATGCGCAATCGGCAGGGTTTTCTGCGGACGATACGTGATGCCAGTCGACAGGAGAAGTGCTCTCAAGCACCTCGACGACGCGGTTGGCGACGAAGGTCTTGAGGCGATGAGGGGGAGTGGACAGCCAGGCAAGCACGATTCGTGAGTCGGTGAAGAGATGAACAGAGCTTGAGACGAGGGGGAGCAGCGAGGGCAAGGTGTCACGTAGCAAACGAGTGAGCAGGAGAGCAGCCGATAGTTCCAGTTTCGGAATAGTCAGGGGTTTAACTGGGGCGACCTTGCTTTTCGCGCGCACGAGACGAACTTCACAGGTGGAAGGGCTGGTCTGTGATTGCAGATACAGCACAGCTGCGTAGGCTTTCTCGGAGGCGTCGCAGAAGCCGACGACACGATGAGAGTGGCCAACACGAGGGAAGGCGCGAGGGACATGAAAGTTGGCAAGGGCGGGAACTTTAGCGACTGCCGAGAGCCAGTTGTGAGAGAGATGATCGGGAAGCGTATCATCCCACTGCACCTGGGACAGCCATAGTTGTTGGAGGAAGATCTTCATTGAGCAAACGAAGGGTGTGAGAAACCCCAGGGGATCGAAGATGCGTGCGATGTAGGACAATGCCGTACGTTTTGTGACAGTTCCTTGGAAAGGTACGGTGAGAAAAGAGAAATCATCCGAGTTGGAGCTCCACAGTAGGCCGAGGATCTTGATGCCTTCATCTTCGTTAGAGAACACGAGTGGAGTCTCGAGATGGTCTTCAGGTAGAGTGGCCAAAGCAATACGATTGTTGCTCGCCCACTTACGAAGCTCGAAGCCGCCGCGCGCAAGGAGAGCTTGCAACTGTTTCTGGAGGGCGATGGCTTCAGAGAGATTTTCAGCGCCAGACACGATGTCATCTATGTAGGTATGCGACGTGAGGGCATGTGCAGCCAGAGGGAACTGTTCTCCTTCGTCACGCACCAGTTGCTGCAAAACACGTTGGGCTTGGAAGGCAGAGGGGGTTAGCCCGTACGTGACTGTGTTGAGCTCGTATTCTAGGACGGGAGAACTGGGGGAAGGTCGCCAAAAAATGTGTTGGACGGCCCGATTCGAGGAGCTGACAAGGATCTGGCGATACATTTGACGGATGTCCGCACAGATGACGATAGAATGGGTTCGGAAAGAAGTGATTACACTGGAGAGGTCACGTTGGAGTTTCGGTCCACTGAGTAGGAGTTGGTTCAGAGAGACGCCATCTTGGTCCGGTGAAGAGGCGTTAAAAACAACTCTCAGCTTGGTACTGGAGCTCGTGAGTTTGTGGACACAGTGGTGTGGAATGATATAGCTGGCAGGGGAAGAGACGTGCTGCATATGCTGGGCATGTTCATAGTTTTGCATGAACACTTGATAAGCAGCGTTGTGCTGAGGGTTGCGTCGCAAACGTCGCTCTAAACTCAGGTAGCTCTGGAGTGCGGCCTCACGGTTGCTTCCGAGTGAGGGACGCGACGGTTTGAAGGGAAGAGCTACTGAGTAGCGTCCACACGCGTCACGTGAGTGGGTGTCCTTGAAGTGACGTTCACACCATTGATCTTCAGGATCTTCTTCAGGGGGACGAGGAACTTCTTCTACCTCCCAGAATAAGCGCAAGTTGCGCTCGAGGCTAGAGGAACACACAAAGAGAGAGACAGGAGGGTCGGAAGGTGGTTCCTTGGACTGAGTTGGTCCCATGACAACCCAGCCAAACATGGTGTTGAAGGCCGTAGGGTTGTTGCCGCGGATCGTGTCACCTGACCTATTCAAGATTTCGGGGTAGAGATCGGCACCCAGCAGAAAGTCTACTCGGTCCGGGGAGCAGAAACGGTTGTCTGCAAGACACATTCCTTGGAAACGTTGGAAAACGTCACAGGATACTTCACTGGTCGGCAGGTGACTGGTTAAGTTCGGCAGAACCAGAGCTCGAACCATGAGTGTTTTGAGAGAGGAGAGGCGCGAGGTAATGGAGCACTGTACAGTGCCACGTGCTTGAGTAGCAGCAAGGCCTATCCCCGATAACTCGAAGTGTGTAGGTTCAACTTTCAGGCCCAGCTTCCTGACCAGCGACTGAGATATGGCAGAGACTTGCGAGCCGGGATCCAGCACTGCGCGAAAGGGTTGGTATTGTCCGTGAGAATCTTGAATGAGAGCGCGTGCGGTGCCTAACAGCACAGTAGGTTGGCTGCGCGTGGTGTCTCGGAGATGACAGGAGAGAACGCGATTCGAGGAACCGGCTTCTTGAGAGGATGAGCTGACGTCATGAGAGGGATTGACGTCACGATCTAAGGGAACACTGCCATATGAATTGTCCTGGTACGCGGAAGTACTCGTGGAGTGTAAAAAAGAGTGATGATGCTTACTTCCGCAGGTGGAGCAGGCGTTCTTTGAATTACACTGCGACTTCATGTGAGCGCCGAGACAATTGAAACAGCGTCGCAATTGGCGCAAGGTGTGATACTTGTCATCAATGGATTGCTTGCGGAATGTCTCACACTTATAAAGCGTGTGACAAGATTTACACACGGGGCAAGATGAATTGGCGTCGGAGCGCGAGGGTTCAGAGCGCTCACGTCCCGAGCCAGAAGAGGGGGTGGCTTGTTTAGTAGCGATAAATGAATTCAGTTTCTTCACAGGGGAAGAAACCTTGGTAGGACTGGCAATAGGTTTACCTACAGAGCATAATTCGAACGTGCGTGACTGTTCTTCGATAAATTCTATCACCGAACTGTAATTAGGAGTAGTGTGGGAAGACTGTTTGTTCTCGAATGCTTTACGAGTTGAACTGTCGAGCTTAGCCAAGGTCAACGAGAGTAACAAAAAATCACCTAGGTCGGGTAATTCTAATGCTTTCAATGCATCAATCGCGTTACGATGCACGCTGAGAAAACTTTGCAAGCTAGCATGTGACGCAGATTTCAGAGGTGTGAAGTCCAGCAGTTGCTGCACATACAAACTAGCCAGCAAACGTTTATTCTGATAACGGGATATCAGCGCCTGAAAGGCGAGAGGGTAGTTTTCATTGGAGATTTGAAAACCGGAAATAGTAGTCAGAGCAGCGCCTGACAACGAAGTTCTCAAGTAATGAAACTTTTGTATGTTGTCGAGTGAATCATTTCCGTCAATTAGGGATTTGAAAAGAGAATAAAATTCGGTCCATTGCGAAATATCTCCCGAGAAATTGGGAAGATCGATTGTGGGTAGATTAATATAATTCTTAGGAGAAGCTGTAGCCACATCCGCGGGTGTAGCGCTATTTTCACTTAATTTGACAGCAGCAAGAAAACGAGATTGTGCTGCGTACAAAACTGTCTCAAAACTTTCAAACACCTTGTCAACTTCGACGGGTTTAGCAGGAGCAGTAAGTTGTGAATTTATGGCCGCGATGGCCAATTGTATCTGCTGAAAACTCGAGTCAAATGTCGACAACTTCTCGAACCTAGGCCTATTTAAGTGTAGGTTATCAGGTGTTAAATTAGCGAAGGCTTTGTACGTACGTTGGACAGACGCAAAAATGACTTCGCGCTGAGCAACAAGCTTTTCTTGTTCAGAAACAAGATCATCCATAATGAACAGAGGGGAAAACACAAGAAATTATGAAGGAAAAAAACGCGAGAGAAATCCGTCAACACAAGCAGTGTTATATGTAAACCCAGCTGAATGTAGTTGAGCACACTGACCTTACTGTCAAAACAACAACGTGTATTGTTGAATACGTCACTTGTATGACGAGTTGCAGCGCGAGGGAAGAGAGTGACGTGTCCGCGCGGGACGACGCAACTGACGAGAGAAAAAATAAAGAAAATGATAAAGATAGCTTTGACTGATGGAATAACTGGCTGAAGATTCGGACGACGGAGGACCAAAAAATGTTAGCGCGGGGAAGTAAAGAGAAAAGATTGTATAATAAGAACTGAAAGTGGACTGTATATTTTGAAATGAACTTACCGAGAATGCAGTGAAGTGGAGAATAGTGTGATGCCGAAGTGCAGAGACTAGTTGTTTGCTAGGTAAAGAAAAGAATAAAGAACCCAGGGTTGAAAGGAGAAGAAAGAAAGAGTAAGAAAAACACCTCAAGAGAGGCTCGAACCACAAGCAGCAGCGGGTAGACAAAGTTGAGCTCGACGCTCGGAGTCCGCCAGCGGTTCGAAGGAGAGATGACACTCGTAAGAGAGATGAGACCAGACAGGGGACTGCACATTGCAGCTCAAAACACGAAAACATGCATACGTCACAAGGGGAGGGGAAATCGAGATAAGAGCGAAGGGCGTAGAAGGACGTGACGTAAACAACCGGAAGAGACTTAAACCTATATATGAAATTACAAACTAGAGAGGTAGGCGCGAACAATTGTATTCGTCTGAGTCTAAAACGGAAACACTTTCAGTTCCATACTACGTCGTTAATACAACTTTCCCAAACAAACGTTAACAAGTTTAAAACAAAATGTTACCTAGTAAATTCAGCAACATAAGTATTTGATCGATGTTTCGAAAAGTTCGGATGTTTCCGGAAGAGAAGGTTGTTGCGGCTTGCCTAGGGCTGGCATTGTAGGCGCCACCTGCATCGAATTACACGCGTTGCGTGCGTGCGCACACTTTGTCACGCAACCGGCACGTGGCCTGTCATGCGAAATCTTGCCATCGTGATTTGGACTAAAATGTGTTACGACTTACGAGATTAATTTCTGTTTGTTTTAATCATAACAAGGCATATTATAAACAATATTGTTACGTTTCGACCAAACCAAAGAGAATATGAATAGGAATTTAGGTATATAG
The DNA here is from genome assembly GCA_945910005.1 of Isoperla grammatica. Lineage (NCBI taxonomy): Eukaryota > Metazoa > Arthropoda > Insecta > Plecoptera > Perlodidae > Isoperla > Isoperla grammatica. The sequence continues at coordinate 10,737,370 of OX246738.1, read as the reverse complement.
AAAATATGATACGAGTCTGTAAATCTTGTACTGAACGGGAGTTCAACGTCCAGTTGGCAGTAAAAGGTGTCTCTACTCAGTATAGAAGTGTATGATATATATATATATATATATATATATATATATATATATATATATATATATAAACTGTAGATAACAGCCACACATCGTGTATCACAGAAATATGATAATCCCAACATTTGAAATGTATGGTTTAGTTCTGTCTTCACACTTTGTATTAACTCAAAATTTTCTCCAAATCGTGTATCAGTTCGTGTCGGTAAAACAAATAGTAATCTAACTCTTATAATCAACTCTATTTGAGTTTCACGCGTATGTTGTTGTGTGCATACGGGCCAAACGATATTTCACATTGTTTTATACTATGTATTAAGTGTATAACATTGTGAACAACAACCACAACATCTGAGCAGAAATTGTAAATATTTGTTGCATTTGTTGAACATTTACTGAATGTGTTTTCTTTATATTACCGATAAAGTATTTGTTCCAAATTCGACGATTGATTGGATTGTGCTGTGTTCCGTAATGTTCAGATCTCTGATCGGTTGGGGACATGCTACAGCTCCCAGTGTTTCCTTCATTTCAGCTTTTCATCTAGTCAGCTATTTCAAACCACAACCTTCATTATGTATTTTCTCTACATATTCCAATCTCCATAAATAAATAAATCAAATTCAAGCCTACCCTAAGGAGGGAAATCTAAACCAGTGGATAGTCAACGTTATTTCTTGAGATGATGAAATTACAAACCCAATTACTACTTGAATAATGACCAATGAATATACATGATAGTTAATGGTATTTTGTGAATGAATGGATAATTTGCTTCTTTCTTAGCACGTTGTTTGTTGAACGCTCCGTGTACATGCATTTAAGTTATTTCAGTCAGTTGTAACAGTTCTAAATACATAGCAAATAATAATATATTCTTTTAATATTTAGTATAAAGGAACGTATATGAAGAGTGAACCAGTGAACCTTAAATAGTTAAGTCTGGACAAAACAGCTCTTCCAATTTTAAATTATCTGTGGATTGCTCTTTTTCACGAAGGAACAAATAGACAGGAGAGATGAATAACTTAGCCAACAATTATATTCTACCTCTTCAAATAAGTCATAAATTAGGGATTCTGATTTAAAAATAAAACGAATAAAGAAAAACACGCCAAACTGGTTGTGCAGGTCAAATGAAGAGAATATTATCGTCAATAAGCTTGAGTTGAGTAGCCGCTAAATGCACGTGGGCCTTCATCGCCTACTGCTGTATGATGACGACACGAATACTACCTACGTTAGTTACCATTGACATTCTCTCGTCTAAAGTCATCCCATCCCATCCCAGTCAAGGCGAGGACTAAAATAGCCTTAAATGTATTCATTGAATTGACCTCATAGCACAGAAAAAGTGTCTCACGTCTCCGTTATTGCTAAGTAAGCCTGAAGCAGCTGACGCGACGCTCGCGGGCTTAGGGCTTCACGCGAACAACTTGTACAGCTTCGCCGCTACATCAGGGCATATCGCTGCACCCTCTCACTGTTTACAAAGATGGAACGGAAAAACAAACAATAGGTTATGTTTTGAGTAGAAACCATCACTATTTACGAAAACTGTAAACCAATTCAACTGTGGGTCTAAATGCTGCGTTGGATGATTGGTACTGTGATAATGGCGCTGGTGATAGATGGAAGACATGTATGATTTAAGCCCAAGGCCTACTGGTACGTTGAGAATCCATTCCCTCTAGCCGGCTGTAGATTGTAGAGGCAAACCTGATGGGGCAGTAGCGTGCAGCCACTTCGGTTATCATTTTGCATTATCGTCGAGTTTTAGGATCAAGTGCTTTCATATTGGATAAATAAAACGGCGGCAAACTCAAGTGTTAGATAGTGTGTGCAAGAGTGGCAATTTAAATGTGCACGTGAGAGTGGTGGAACAACCAATAAAGTCTAAGCTATAAACACGGTTAGACATGCCGCAAATTATATATGATTTGGCTGATGGTTTTTATTGGCATTCATGAATTTTGGACGTGGAAACGTGCTTGTTAATTCTACCTGCCACTTTCACGATCGCCGTCAGTATTTTCACTTGTGACATATTGTGTCGTATACCCACTCATAATCTCTTGAATATTCCACTGGTCTACAATATGTACACATAACTTCATACAATTTGACGGGACATGTTCCCTCTCAGGTATGCTATATATATTGTATTATTTATTGCGCACTTATTCCCGATCCAATAGTTCACTAAACATGATAATAATCATTTGTGTACCTCTTCCTGGGTGGTGGGGAGGGGGGGGCGGGATGTATCCAATATTCAGACACTTATTGAAATAAATACAGAACACAAAAGTGTTACTGAGTAGAGATTCGAACCTACGATCTTAAGGCTTCATTGTCATCAGCTCATTATAAAGGTGTAAACAGATTTCCTTAGAACTTACAATTCACCGCATGTTATTTCCGTATAGGTAAGGTAAGTTTTCCACATGGCTTCCTAACAACCCGCGACCAAATTCAGAGAAACGGAAACTGTATATTTTTCTGGCACAAAATCAATTATTGGACGTCAAAATAGAGATGCCCGCCAGAAACTTGTGACACACAATTTATTGACATTTAATGACAAACTTATCAGAAAATCGTTCAGCCAACGAAAAGCCTGAGTTGTGAGTCTTTCAAAGTAAAATGTAAACTGAAAAATGCAAACTGTTGATGTTCATCGCCTTATTCCTGGCATTAATAAATAATGACAACAGCAAACAACCAGTTAATGGCACGGGTCTTAAATCGTTTGGCAAACGAACTGAAATCCTCACAAACAGAATTCCTCTTGAATCCTCCGTTCCTACAAGCAAAACAGACGTTTGGCTTATGAAGGAGTTGATTGCTCTTCACAAACCTAAGACGATGGCTACGTCGTACTTTCGACAGCCAAATTTTCAGTATGAATTTTAAAAAGACACAATTAGTGCTCCCTATTTTCGTAGGGTCTTAACGGTTCAGGCAAGAAGACCAGACGATAAATGTTACAGGTATACAGAATAATAACATCAAAGATTTCTAGAAGGTAAAAACACATACGTTGGTAAACATTAATAAGTGTTTAGGAATCTATGCAAAATTTTTAAGTGGAGACAATTTCGATGTGTTTTTGTCAGTTAATAAAAACACAATCTGGAATATTTAATGTTCATCTTTTTATGATGGCAAGGTGCAAGCGAAACCATTTAAAACGGTTGAGTGAATAGCTTCAACAGATTTGTAAAATAACTAAGATTATTCAATATTCAATACTTGACATTCGTAGTCTTGCTTCAACCAAACGACTGTATACAACTATTATAAAGTACCGTGTGTCAGCAGCACGGTCATTATTTTTACTTATCTCTCCAGATTAATATGTTAATAATAAAAATAATAATAATAATAATAATATTAAAGGGGTTCTCACCGGCTACACCAAAAAAATATGTTTAACTAAGGCTAATTAGCTATGAAATTAGCGACTAAAAGACAAAAAATCGGGTTCACCATAACCCGGGGAAAAAATATCAAAGTTAGTGATTTTCGAGCTAGGTCCCATCGGCGAAAATCTCCCATAAGAAATAGCATTGGGACGACCTGTATGCCTTGGGACCTTGGAGGATTCTGCTCCAAAAAAAAATGATGTAATACTTTTCGCTGCGTCTTTCTTTTCTGCGTATTTCGTATATTTTGGTTTTGTAATCGGAGCTTCCGTTCAGGTACAAAATAAAGATGTGTAATCGGGTGCTCCATTTCGTTTTGAGCGTTGCTGTGCGTTGCTGTGCACGTCGAGTCGGCGGGTGTCGACTGTCGAGTCACACGATGCTCCGAGGAGGGGTAACGAGTGGAAGGAGGGGCAGGCAGGCAGGCACGTGTCGTCAGTCAGTCAGGGTGACGGGTTTGCATTGCATCGTCTCGTAATTGTAACACTTTGCGTATCATATTTCTCGATGGCTACTGCTGTGGAGCAGTTTGAGCCCGAATATTCTGCAGAAGAATTGGCAGAAATAGAGAAAGCCAAAGAGTCTATTGAAAGTATTAGCGATGGCGATAGGAACAATAAGGAAAATTGGTGCAAATGTGACGAATGTTCAGTTATGCCCACAGTCGCCGAATGTATTTGTTGTGCGAAAATACCGGCTGTGAGAAGTATATTAGAAGACAACGTGTGCATTACGGACCACCAAATATTTGATAACTTAATTTTGATTTCATACTAATTGCAACTGAAAGAAGTAAAAAGAAATCGTATTCTATCGAACCAGTACCAAACAATTTATGGCGGCATTTAGCGTACCGACAGTTTGTGTATTGGATTAACTCAAAAAAAAAGAGAGAGAGAGAGAGAGAGAGAGAGAGAGAGAGAGAGAGAGAGAGAGAGAGAGAGAGAGAGAGAGAGAGAGTAGTAGTATTGGGAGGGGAAATAGTCAACGCATGCACAATGAACGCGGCCTGCTAAGCGGTGTCGAATGGAGTACACTCGCACCAAAAGCCGGCTGACACCAACAGTCGCCGCGGCAGTTAACCAGAAATTTCATTAATTAATAACAATTCACAGGTTTCAACTGACGAGTTGTAATGGTTCATTATCGATTGGTGTGGTGGAGTAGATCATATGGTAAAAAATAAATCTAGCGGGTGAGAACCCCTTTAATAATAATAATAATAATAATAATAATAACAATAATAATAATAATAATAAAAATAATAATAAAAATAATAATAATAATAAAAATAATAATAATAATAATAATAATAATAATAATAATAATAATAATAATAATAATAATAATAATAATAACAATAAAAGTAAAAATAATAATAAAAATAATAATAATAATAATAATAATAATAATAATAATAATAATAATAATAATAATAATAATAACAAAAATAATAATAAAAATAATAATAATAATAATTATTATTATAATTATTATAATTATCAGCATGCGTGATCGTAAAGCATCCACAAATTAACATAATATTAATACCAATCAACACTAATAAGGTTACTGTAATTGTAGCAGAACTTCTCTTCAAATTTTACTCTGATATGATCAAAAGAAATCACGTATAAGTAACCCAAGGCAAGGATGATAGGATCCCGTTGACCTTGTGGGTTTGTTCCTGTTTCTTGAGTATCGTACATTATGGTATCGCATGTTTTCTACCACAACAACGGGGATACGCCAGCTATACTCATAACTCAATGTTACATTTTGATCTTGATTTTTAATACATTTTTAATTGTATTTTAGTGTATTAGAAGCTTGACGACATACAAGTATGGAACCTGTATTTTAAAACTGGTACCGTTCTCAATAGTTAATAAAAAACGTTTAGGCCTATTTAGATATCATTATAATTAGTTAAGGTTACTTTGAGTTACACATTCATTTTTCGTCGACCATTAATCATGTCTGAAATGTGTGAGTGGACCAGCAGTGTCTTACAGAGTTCTCTATGAGAAGGAATTAGCGTTATGATGAGACGCCGTTGCGTACCTAGGTGTGTTCGTCCAATGTCGGGTCCTGTCGTTACTGCAGCCCCCCCCCCCCCCCACTCAACTCTCCGTCCCAGAGGTCGTAATTAATGACACTAATGACTGTAGCTTCTATGCGCACAACATTTTTGACATTTTGAATTTTACGAACCTGTGCAATGGTTGATTGATATCCAGCATTAAAAGGATTTATTAATAACACTTGTTCAAGGAGATTAATTCAAAAAGTCATAATTGTCAATAATAATAAACGGCGCTGTTAATCGACATAAACGTGACGCAGCGACCGGTTATGATTTGACATTTGGTTTTGCGCTTGAATGGTCGGCTGGTGGCAAATAATAATTCATTTCGTGGGACTGCAATAATATTCAAGACCCCGCAAAACTATCTTGGATATTCAGTAGTAAAATCATTTGATGGTGTGAAAACATAGTCGAATCCATAAACGCTCACATTTATAGAAGAATACAAGACGCATGCGCTCTGGGCAAGAGAGCGATGGTAGAGTATATGCAGATAAGCTTGTTCAGGTGGACTGCTGACTGGGAGACCACAAAGTGGCAATACCAATGTGAGATGGTCAGAACAGTTGTCGGGAAGAACATTAAAGTGTGCTGTGCGCATACATTTAAAAGAAAAACATATATATAAGGTAAACACATAAAAAACATACACCCAAAGCGTTTTGGGTAAGTTATATTTGATGTCACGTACACGGATAATCCATGCTTTGATTGCCGGACGTTCGAATTCTTTAACTTCGTTTCGTTACGATTCGATTAAGAAATCTCGGTGTGGTAACCACGGTTCCAAAATAATAAAGTTTGAATTAAAAAAAAAAAAATTTAAATTTTTTTTTAAATTTTTCTTGTGGGAATAAAACAAGTACGCGACATTCACCCCCGAGCAATTCAAGAAAAGTAAAACAGATTGACTTAATTGCGTCTTTGTTATGAAAATAAGAATCTCTTCTTCTTATCAAAAATGAAATGTGTGTTAAAATATTGCCTTTGTTTAAGAAGCCATTAATTTGTGTATGATTTAATACAGTTCCCGTGAAGGTTATAATTCTTATGGGCAGTTAAACATGCCTTTGCTACGCGGGGTGTGTTACCGTTCGAGGAGGCTCAACTACTCTACTGCAGCATTGGTGTCAAGAAAAACTCTTCTTAGCAGCCGCATAAGAAGTTGATATTTCAGTTTTTTTGTTTTTTCTCCCATTGTACGGACCCACAATTGTTTGTCGTTGATATCGTGGATTGCTCATCCTCTTCGACATAAGACTGTTTATTGTCTTGCCTGAATACCCCTTTAACAGGGACGGATACCTCTACGTCAAAAACCGCATAAAATTTTAAATTTTAAATTATCTCAAGAATGGACTTCGAAATCGAAAATCTGAATCAACAGTTCACTGTGGTGATAAACCCTACATACTGAATGCTCTAAATTTTGTCTTACATAATAATTGGTAAGTTTTTTTTCTAATTAATTTTTCTATTAATTATCGATTTAACATTCAAAATAACTACGCTCATGGTTATAATATTTCATTCAGTCTGTAGGGCTTATCAATTAAAACATAGTGCGCTGTAGACTCAGATTTTGTATTTCGTTTTGCAATCTTGAGATTTTAAAAAATGAAAATTTTCTGCGGTTCTTGACGTAAGGGTACCCTTCGCTCACATACTTGCGAGCGGGTTAGTGTAGGCCTACTCAGCCCCTGAAGTCGACACACGCGAAACGAGAGGTCACGATGGAATCTTGTGCGACAAGTTTGCGTCCATTAGCAAATCAAAATGTGTTGCACTAAGAATAAAAGTTTTCTAGTCAAGCTGGCGTCTTGAAAAGCGTCTGTGACTAGCGAGATCTAGGGGCAAAAAACTTCAAAAGAAATAAACCATGCTGATGTATTCAGATGGGAATTTAGTAATGAAACAATAATCAAAGTGTACACGGATAACTTTCAATGATGACGATAAAATGGGTTTAAAAAAGAGTTTCAAACTTCAAGCTAGAAATTAATTCCACATTTAGCAATACAATTTTGAAAATATAACATTTATAATAAAAAATACTACCTTCAAAATATAATTTTTATATTTTATATATTCCATCCGGTTACTCTGCCACGTCGGTCAAGTGATGAAGCGAGTGTGTAGATGGGCGTATATGAGAGTTTCGTTGTATTACTTACATGTTTATTTCGAAAATACATCACCTCCTGAGCAAAACCCTCTATAAGCGAAAATTTTTAACTACCCTCTGGCAATAATGTAGACTCCATTAACAAACCTGCGGATTTTCTTTACCAACGTAAATTAGAAACAATAATAAGTAATATCTCCAAAGTTCGAGCAAATTTATTTTTTAGACTATAATAATCAGATACCATTGAAACGACTCGTGTTAGTTTTACACGTGGCATTAAATGAACTTGAACCGAGCGTGAACCCTTTGATATGGTTTACCAGAATCCTGATTAATGAAAGTCACGACCTGTACACCAACTCAAATTCAAGAGAAATCCACTAATCATGTGCTAATTAAAGACCCCTGTTGACTGTTGTGACCGTTCAATTAATAAACATAATCTGCTATTTCCCGCCATAGTTAAAATGATTAACATGCAATACCTGCTCGTGTAGGTTTCTTCTTTCTTTCGATGCAGAAGATCCATGGTTCGATTCCCGGTTCGGGATGGGTCTTATTCACTTTTAAACTTGACTTTAATCTATATCATACTGGTGTACATGTAAACGGTGACTTTGTAGCCGTCATAATAACGAAGCACGCGCTAGATAATTGTTTAAATGCCCCTCATTGAAAATCAGTTCTTGTAACAGTGGGTATGGACTATAAATGCAGAATGTGTAATGTCAAACAAATAATTAGTAGTATAGTAATAGAAGCTAGAAGTTAAATTGTATGTACAGTTTAGGTACGAAGCTTTAGGCTCTACATTGCCAGGTGCTTCAGTTCGCTCACTCTGCGAATGTAAATGACAAACACGGGTCTTCTCTCGAACAATTATTTACTAAAGCAATACAACATTGCATATGTGGGGTTTTATGTAGCGCAATGTGTTTTTAGACTGAAAACACAACCATCTGTCATTGTTGCCACAGAAGTGTGGGCTTGTGAGTTTGTGGGCTGCAGTTCGGTCTGCGGTCGGGATATGCCTACCCACCTAGATGAAACGGTCCGCCTTCAATCGCCTTCATCTGTCCTCACAACATTAGCTACCGACCGTAATCGAGTAAATCGAGGGTTATGTGGTTTGGAATTCTATCATCAACTCTCCAACATCTGGGCTTCCATGCCACGTACATATATTACACGGGTTAATGTCGTTGACATTATCTATGGGCATGGTTAGTTATATGATTAGACAGGCAAGTGAGAGTGAGTTTTAAAAGTTTAACATTATTATTCTAATGCTGTATGTAATATGTTTTAGATTCAACTTTTTAATTACAATATAAAAATGTTCTGGTGTTCTTATTGAAGTCATGTAAATAAACTAGTCAATATTATGTTTTCAATTAAAATGCAAGTTTCTGCAACTGGAACTCAAATCCACTTGCCATTCAAATATATCATTCCATCATGTTCACAAAGCTAGAGTTGGCTTCAGTACTAACTCGTTTGTCTATTAGTTGGTACATGCTTGTTTTGTAAGGATATTATCACGTGTAACTCCAATTAGCTTGGTAACTGCACACGATATTAAATTCACCCGATAACGTAATGCAATTAGCATGTAGCTAGGCCTATGGGTGTAGCCATGAAGCAAAAGCTGCATACATTTTGAAAATGCCACATGTGATGGTGACATCATAACTAGCAATGCTTCACACCGGGAATAGAATGTAAATGCCACTCCTATCATGCTTCGTGCTTCCATGCCATAATATCAATCATATAATGTTAAAACCTAGGGCGAGCCATAGGAAGAGGCTTCCAGAAAACCTATAAGACACATTCAGGGAACGCGCAATTCCCATCCGTCATTAAACCACACCTCATTTGGTTAATGAGAGAGGTACAAGTCTATAGAGATTTACAGCCTCGAGGTCCTGCATTGCCAATAGCTTTCACAGCGCGGCCCCACACTGACCCATCGGACGAGCAAAACAGAGATTGGGATTACTCTTCCCATCCCAGCGGTCAGATAGGCTTCCCTGCACAGCAGACAAAACAGCGAGGATGGATTGGATTGTTTATTTTTATCGATTTTCACCTGTTATCGTCCTTGTCGAAAACATATACATTCATTTTCTTTCATTTAAACTAATCACACATACACAATATACAAAAATGAATCTGTTTGAAGTAATTTAAAACAATGAAATAAAATAATTTAACCCAGGTATGTATGGGGAAATACTAGAAAGCTGACACGGCTTACTAAAACTCACTTCCGTAATATTAAGAGCGAAGGATACCTCTACGTCAAAAACCGCAGAAAATTTTCATTTTTTAATTATATCTCAAGATTGAAACACAAAATCGAAAATCGGAGACACCATAGCACTGTGGTAAGGTTAGCCCTACAGACTGAATAATAAATGTATTTAACGTTATAATCAGTATGACTGTGATAACGATTTCCTCAAATTACTAAGGAAATCGTTATCACAGTCATACTGATGATAACGTTAAATACATTTATCATTCCGTGTGTAGGGATTACCAAACCACAGCGCTATGGTGTCTCAGATTTTTGATGTTGTGTTTCAATCTTGAGATATAGTTAAAAAATGAAAATTGTCTGCGGTTTTTGACGTAGAGGTATCCTTTGCTCTTAAGCCTTCAAAGCACCCCACGCACGCTGTATGAACGAGGTTCTTAGTTTCCTAACAGGAGGGACGGGTAAAGTAAGTATTATAATATACTCTATGTTACTCAGCCGCGGGACAGGCGGAAAAACAACGATAGTATTCATTCATGTCATGTCTTGCTGGTTCGTGTGAGAATTTCAGTCGTTGGATATCTCTGCAGTTAATTCTTTCACGCCCCTTTCAAATATTAATTAGGATCTTTACCGCAGCGTATGTGATGCCAAAAACAGTTTTTAATGGAAGCAGAATTGGTATGATAACTCAATTAAAAACTCGGACAAATACGGATAATATGGTAACAGGAGATTATTTCCATGGCACAACCAGCAAGCGAGAATTTAATAGAGTTGCCCAGTCAGTTATGAAAAGAATGAAACAGAAAATTAATGTGCTACCCATTAAATGAGTAATTTAGATTAGAATCGATTCCGTGTCGTCTAGTCTAACAGCAAGAAGCGTCTTCGGATCAGTGGAAGTGGAATGTTGTGGAGAGATGGAATGAAGAATGGAATGGAGTACGAGTAATCTTGTGGAGAAAGTTATTGAACATTTCAGTACAGACTCAACGACGCTATTTACTTCATGCAAAACAACAGCTTAACTTAAGAAATGCTTCAATAAAATCCTAATCTAAACTTACTCATAATAAAAGGAAATATCATCATCTATATATCATCTATAGAGAATGATTAGATTACACACTTTTTGTGCAGGCAAATTCTCTGCGTAACGTTTGGGCGGTAACATATGTTTTAAGGGAACATATTTTGTGTCTAAATTTAAATGATTTATATAATAAAAATAAAAAATGCTATCGCTATTTTTGAACTTCGAAAAATATATTTGTTTCAAATATACACCCTATGGTTGAAATGATATGTTGTATATTAATAAAATCAGTACATTTCTGTGTCTACGCACTCAGTTATAATAACTGATTTTCAGAAAGGGGCATTCTACTATTTATTATGTGCTTCGTTGCTATGACGGCTCCAAAGGGACCGTTTAGGCCTACATGGGCCCCCATAGCGATCGATTAAAATCAATCTCCGAAGTTAAAAGAAAGAAAATAGCCGTAACCGGAAATCGTACGCGCTGAACCTTTTGCACAGGAATCAGAAATAAACCCACTACACTAACGAGCCACACAAATACTCGACAAAATACTAAAACAGTGCGAGGAATAATTTGTAATAACTATAAAACCTCCTAGGTTGGACCGAGTCGATCGAGTAGATTTCAGAAACCATTCCATGAATGAATCCGACGATCACAAAGAAATAACCCAGACCACCCAAACATACTATATACCGCCTCCTAAACCATCCGTAAAGGTGAACAAATCCAGTGAATGGGTTTAGAAAGCAAAAGCTCCATCCCAAGGGACCTTCAAGTGGGCCCAAGGAGGCCTCACAAAGTGCTCACTAAACGAAAATAGTCAGAGCATTCTACGACCGTACGACGTCCAAATTAAACCAACAACCCTAGCAGCCGGGCGAAACATGCTATGTGAATTGATTTCTGGAACAGAATAGACAATATTATGTGTTGGGGTTAATTACAAATGTTCAATCGTTTCACACAGCACATGTTTTTTAAGAGAATATGACCCCACTTGAATGCTTGTTAGTAGTCCGCTAAAAATTAGAAGATTTTATTTTGTTATAAACAATCCTCATAACACACATTTATAATGGTTTTAAAATTTGTATTGTATTAAATAAATCAATAATGGTATCAACAAAATTTATACTACTTATTTCTACAACGTAAAATTAAATCATGGGTTACTGTTAGTTGGTTGCTTTGCTATATTACTAACGAACCTTCTATAGGCTACTGCCAACACAAACCACCATGTTCACAGCTCTAGCTATTAGCTACTGATGTTTCGTTACAAAGTTCAGGAGAGCGCATCTTTTCATATATACATTTACTGTTATGGCCTAATGTGTAATAATACGCAAGTTTGATCAAATATATATAAAACCAAAACATATTCTAGTTGAAGGAATATTTTAACTTGTAATTAATAGTTAGCTTGATACTTGCAGTCAGGAATTGAAGTCTTAATATAGCAGTTCAGATAAATTCTTGTGGAGTCAACCTTGGTGTGAAACAGTCTTTACCTTGACGTTGAAATAATATTTATAAAGGAGCATTTATTTGCTAATGTATCGTTCTTTGCAGGTAACTCGCATTGGGGAGTGATACTGATAGGTTACAAAAATAGAAAATCACAAATATTCACGTTTCTTAGTCGTACGAATCACCGAGGTATAATATTTATAAATGTACGTAATTATTCACTTGCAGATAATTAAGACAGCTTAGCGCCTGATCACACCCTAACTCTGTTTCTATAATATATTCGTGAGATATATTGTTTTTTGCGGTCACTGACAAATATGGGAACAATGTGAATCATTATGCTTGATGCATGTTATTGGTAATAAAGATAATGAGGTACTAGATTTAATCAACAGAGTTTATGTCATAGCTTTGGTGGTGGGGTATAAATAAGAGATGAGTTATCATGTGTTGTATTTGTTGGGCTAGTGTGGCCAGTGGTTGCGTGCGTCATTGCGGCTAGACTTCCGGGTAACCCTCCCTCCCACAATGGAATTGTGGACTACAACGCTTTGAAAGTGACCTACTGCAAGTATGCACACAAATCATGACACAATGAAAAAATTAGTGTGAATGATTATTATATGTATGTTAATAATTTAATGATTGTTTAATTATAATTATGAACAAAAATGTAAACAATTTGTTTTTGGAAAATAACTGTTTGCACGGGTAATGCTTGACTTGTGTGAATTTTTTTGTGAATACTGAATATCAAAAGGTTCCAAAAGCTGCCTAAGTCAATATGTTCCAAGTCTGGCTTATTTGAAAGTTAACTGAATGACAGTGTGTTAGTAACCGTAATCATCATGAAGGATGCATTAGTTTAACACTTCACACGATGTTAGAGTTAAGCACATTGTGGGCGCATTCCGTGGGAAACACATTGGTGTCACCAATAAAGGATTGGCAATGTCATATGGATATGCTCCCCCCCCCCCCCCCCCCCCCACCAACACACCCCCTAGCCGAGAGTTGTAGTTTGCAACGCTATCAGCCTAATATGTCAAGGTATACATGCCAGAGCAATTAAACTATCACAAGAGTGCGCATTCATAGAAGTGTACTTGCATTTCGTTGCGACAAGTGTATCACTGAAGAGTGAGGATTGTGGGAAGTGACAGCTCAGTCATATAAGGGCTCTCCTGATAAATTTCCCTCCCAGTGAAAGCGCACTTCACCGTTGATTTGCATACATATCACTTTCAGGTGCTTTAATTTGTATGGGATGAATTATGATACAAAACGCCGAGACCACATTACTTTCAACGTGTATTTAGTGGCAAATATCTGTATTACTGGAGAAGTGAGTGAATCATACACTCGCCGATATAAATACATAAGGGGTAGTTAAGATAGATACATTTATTATCAGCTAAGTTCGTGAGTTCCTGGTTGTGTGTACCTAGAACCCTTGCCTTATTTGGAGTACGTAAACTACATTAAATTATAAAGAAAAGAACATTATTTGTAAATTCCAGACTTGAAATTAGCATGCGCTAAAGTCAAAGTGCGTTTAGCGAAGGTAATAATATATGCCACACTTATTATCGTACTTATCGTCGTATTATTACTATCGTGCTCTCATTATAACAGCTGAATGTCGGTGCAACAAGTTTTTGTCGTTGACTGAAATCAATGTATCGATTTACCAGCAAGGATTTGATAGGCGTCGTTTCCAGTTTGTTGAACAGTGATTTATTTATCAATATCAGTTGCATTGCAAGATACTGGTTTCGTTTTTGCGGAGTGTAGGTTTGTTTTACTGTGATATCTCTCGGAGCCACTGGCTCTTGAAACAGTGTAGTTTTTAGGAATTGCTTAGAGCTATTTTCTGAAGATAGAATATTCGCTATTCTACTAATAACTTCACCGCTTTATTCAGTTTGGAGTAGTCACATATTGGTTAAGTCACATATTGTTCACACAGTGTAATAAAAATAGCATTATAATACATATATTTATTATTTATATTCTCATTATAATTATCTGTTATCAGCATTGTATTCGTTGCAGGTTTACCGTCAAGTTTATGCTTCCTACTACCAGTCGGGTGAGCACAAACCGATATCTATCTTGTAATATTGCTCGAAACAGTCTTGCTTTATTGCTTACGAATTCATACATATCCTCTATTTAAAATGAACAAATTGCTACTCTGAAATAATTCTGAAAGCACTTCTTGATATCCAATACATTATTAAATGAGTCATGCAGACTTTTACAAGTACGAAATAAAATAGTCTGAATGCGGCAAAAGACACGAGTGCGTGCCCTAATTCTTGTGCCACACATGCTACTGTACTAATTGGCCTGATGAATACTTAATACCTTACCCACTATCACGTCACCATCACTTTATTCAAGTTCACGTTTTCTCTTCATTGTGATTTAACTCATCACAATTGACTGAAATTAGCTGAAGAGATAAAAAGTTTTCATTTTCAACGCGTCTAAAAACCACTTAAATACGTGATTGATCTTTTCTCGATATGAAACTTATTTCTGGTTCTTTAAAAAGTCACTCCAAGATTGAACTCCACAACATCAACATGTGCACTGGTATGGACATGGATAATGTGGTTGCTCAACTATACTGACAACACTCGCAAGGTGTCTAATGTGGTATACAGACATGGTTTGAATAGCAAACGCAAATCGTGTTACGACTGACAATATTAATATGAGAGACAATGTCAACATCGGAATTATCAATCACTTCTCAATTCCGTCTCCGACCACTAAATTCCGTGATGCAATAACACAGCACTAGAATAGAGTTACCGTGTAAGGTCAGTCAGATTAGTTAGATGTACGTCACACGACAACAGTCCCACCTTTAAATCACTGTATTTCATAAACGATGATAACGTGTATAATGATCAAAATTATGTTAGTTACTTGGGGTGAAATGTCCTTCTTTACGAACTTTGTCAGAGAAAATTCGCCAGAAGAAGAGATCCCATCCAAATTAGTGAGATAAAAAATATGATATTATGTTTTAACGAAAATAATTATACAATGTGACTTTACTGTTTAAACATGTAGTATGAATGTAGCAACAGTACGACTGCGAAGTAGAACATTATCAAACTAGTATTATCTATTTTAACACATTCAAATTCTGAAATTCCCATCAAACTCCTGGTATGTTCTATAATAGAATACACCATACTCACCCTAAAAAAATATAACATCTTCAAAGCGAGTTACCAGTACACAAGATTATGAGGAGGATAAGTCGTTAGCAGACACGGTCATCGCCTCGCACTCGTACGAGAGGCAGAGTTTCCCTGGGCCAATTGTAACCCGGACCTAGACAGAGAAGCGAATAGTTTACGCACCGCGATGATTCCAGCAGTTTACATAACCACTATAATAACATTGTTTCCCTAAATATAATAATTTATAATTATATTATATAATAATTAATAATAATAATACTTATTAAACAATAACGAGATTACGTTTTACATAATTATTATGTAAAACGTAATTTCGTTTGTTCACTCGTTTATTTTTCTTTATTTCGTTTATTAAAACAGCTACCGGTAGTTCACTGAACTTTTGTTTCACCGTTTCTTTCGTTTTTCTGTAATTTTTCTTTCGTTTCATGTTTTTTCATTTTCAATTCCAGTAACCCATTATGTGTTTTTTTTTAGATAAAAGTGAGATTGCTTTGTTTTCAACATTATACTCAAGTTAGTACAATAACAAGCAGTATCCAGCTTGAATAAGAGGTAAATACAGTGATGAAAGTGAGCTGGAGCGCTCCGGAGCGCCGTACCGGTACTTTTTTAAATACCGGAGCTGAGCTCCAGTACATTTTATTTGTACACATCAAATTAAAGCGATTTCTAACATCTAAAACTGACTACTAATTACCTAAACGAACAAGTACCCCTGGTATGCTATGACAATAGAACAGTTATTTCCGTTATATCAGTAAAAGGGAAGTCAAAAACTAACTTTTTTAACTGGGGTCATGGTAAACTGGTTTATTTTAATAAAAGTCTTAATTGGCTGAAAACTAAAAAACAATTACACCTTATTGTCTATCTAAATCTCTTGTGTTGGGGGGAAATATACCACTGGAGCTCCGGCACTTTTTTGTGACCACTTTCATCACTGGGTAAATGTAATAGCAAATTTTAAAAAATATTCATTAAACAACTTTTTACCTCAAACGAACATTAATGCACCAACATGAGATGTGTTTGCAACCACATGGGTTGTTTGGCGTGTGTGATGAGCAGGGAGTGTCTTCCGCACTGCCGTATATAAATTCACCAACATTTAATAACCAACGCGAAGCTTCCAGGCTAAGCAATAACGTTTGATCAGACCACTGTGATCAGACCAGTCCACTAATTAGAAAGCTTATAATAATTGCGACATGTGTGTGTAGTTGTATGATCGAATGGTTCCTATATACGTTTTGATGAGTTCCGGCGATAACTGCTGCGATACTTGTTCAAATTGGTCGAGATTTTAGGGCAATTACCACATCTAGATTGCGTTTCCAAGTCGGGGAAACTCCTACAACAGTGGAAGATAATGATTTTCTCTTGCATCGACCCTATTGGAATTGGCTGACGATGTTTTGAGATTGTTTTCCTTGCGGGAATTGAGCTCCCACGCCATGCGCGTTGGCTCTCAGCACTTTACGAAATTAATTGCTTTGCAACAAAGTGACCCGCGGACAGTCAATTCCACAAAGAAATTACGAGTTCCTAATACTATATAATATACGAATAAACACACAGAACGTAAAGGCAACACATTTGCAAACGATGACGTAAAATGTTAAACTTGTTCGAGAAAACAGAGATGTGGAGTGGTTTAACGAGAGGGGGGGGGGGGGGGGGGGGGGTGGAGGTTGTGAGGTCTTGTGTGATGGCTTGTTAATACAAAATATTAAGAATAACTTAGCTTACAATCACATTCTACTATCAATTATTTGGCATTTCAAAATACAAGTAATGTAAGAGTGTATACTGTATAGTAATTGTTTTATTTTAACTTATAGTTGGTCTAGTGGGTTTCTTCTTTCTTCTAACGCAGAAGGCCCGGCAGAATTCAATTCTCTGTTCAGTCTATGCGTTTAACTTAAGAATTTGACTTTTATCTGTCTACATGACACAGTTGTATACGTAAACGGTGACTTTAGAGCCGTCATAGCAACGAGGTACATAATAAATGATATAAAGCTCATGTTACCGACAATAGTTCCATATTTGTATTTATTCCTTCATTCGCTAAGTCAATACTTATAGCATGTTGAGCAATAACTTCACTTAGGCTGAAAGTTAATGTGAAGATGGTTGTTTTGTATAGAAGCCATGTCAATAGCCGCGGATCGCGCGGTGCCGTCGTGCCGAGCCGTTGTGTCTGCAACCGTGCAGCGCAGGCGACGCTGTTAGCTCGTTCAACAGCTGTTACGGAGTCTTGTCTCTAGAGACGAGTGTTTGTTTGCAGTCGGCGAGGCAATGGGGACTCCCCCGACCCCCTCTTTCCACCCCTCACCCGTCGCGTACTCCTCTGGTCGTTGCGTGACCAAAAATGCCGCCATGCAACGGCAAAAAATGTGGAATACGTTTATACATTTTAAAACATTTTATTTATTAGTTTATCATTGCGTTGTGCTTAAAATAAACAACACATTAAGCATCATAGGGCAACGATTAATGAGACTCTGGTGTGATATACCGTGGGTACAGAGGATCTTAGTGAGGAGAAGTAACTCCCGATGAGACCTTTCGTATAGACCTGAGATATTGTTAACCCCAATAATATGTAACAATTAAATAACATTGCGCGGTAATCCGTCGTCGGGAAACTATATAAAATCGATCCAAATCCAATGCAATGTAAACATAAGCAAAAGTACGGACATTTAGACATTTTTTTCCTAGAGAACAATTATATTGTATTTGTGAACACTACTGTTTTTTTTGTTGCTTTTTAATAATTTAAGTTATAGTTAATTGTGTTATTAGACAGCCACAATCACATCCCTTGTTCGTGAGTGGTAAATGCCTTCGTATTCCTCTTTCATGGGCATGTGCGTCACTGGACGGTCCCAGGCGGCTGCCAGATCACGGCCATATAGTTTCCTTGTCCACACAAGAATATTATTGCAAAGTCTTGTCACGTTAACTTGCAAGGTGGTATATCGTCATGGATTATGTAATATGCCCGTTCTACACAGGCCAATTATAACTAATGCCAATTTAACGTGCTACGGGTCAACTATCTTTGTAGAAGATGGAACTGGACCATGATTTGATCCGTTCGCATTACGTTTACATGGCTAGTTGATGTGCAGGTAGTTAATTGGCATTAGTTAATTTCCCAATAGTGAAGTGACGTGTGACCACTACCAACCTCAATCTAGTTGGATCTCGTTCTCATGCCTTCCGTATTGAAGTAATACTATCAGCGCTGTGGTAACAAGCGTGGCGAGGGCGCATTTCAAACACCGTACGTACACTCCATGCAGTGGACCATAACAAGCAGGTATCGGGAAATCCAGCTGTGAATACCGTTGAAGTAGGTCGCGTTGAGCGACCGTCTCTTCTGAGAGTGTTCAGGCTCACCTTACTTCTTATACGGCGTGGTCAGTATACCAGACAAAGACACCCCACCACGAACATATCATTTACATCTGTACTTGTATGAGTACTCTATACCCTGCACCTTATAAGTACAGACGTAAATGGTGAATATATTTTTAACTTTCCTTAACTCAAAATTATCTTGACGCACACTGAAGCTTAAAGATGGTTTACGCTACATATAGGTACCCAGTATTTATATTTAGTTAGTCATTGCTGAAATTTATCAACAAAAACAGTCGATGGTAATGTAGGCTATTACATTAGTGCCATAAAGAACCTCTGAGTAATGTAATAAATATCGTACTACACAACACAGTGAAAATAAATTCTTGAAGTATTATATGACAAACAAACACATATTGATTGTGTATGACTGCGATGTTACTCTGGTAGAAAAAGAAATATCGAAATTACATCGAAATATATTTGACGAATTGCGTTCAAATCGAAACCGAGTGATGTCGTATTGCAAACGAGAAAGTTGGATATGCAATCACACTAAAACGGTTTTATAGCTGGGTGTGGTCAATAGCATGCGGTGACGTTTGGTGTATCTCGTATGGCGACCGAGAAACGCTCAAACTAGAAACTGTTGTGGAGCACAGAAACGCTCAAACTAGAAACTGTTGTGGAGCACATAAATTTTGTAGAAAACAAAAACAAAATCAAACACAACTGGATATCAATGACAAAGTGCATTTTCATCTACGGCGACAGAAAATATACAAAACTAAAAAAACACATTAATTTGTATGGTACCCTCTGGGATGATCATTATGAAGGTAATAATACTAATAATAAAGTTATTGACATGACGCCCTTGCAAATAGACAATGCGAATATTTGCTTAATAACTTTAAGCAAATATTCGTACCTATTGTATGGCCATTTCAGTATAAGGTGTAATACACCTTTATTATTAATTAAACATACCCATTGTATTCTGCATTTGTAAGCTTATTATTCGTATTCGTATGAAACCGGCTCCAGACGTTGCGTTGATTCGCGTTTCGTCCATTTCTCATGTATTCAGTGAGAATTAATAAAACTCTTCGGCTTGCCCTCCACACGACTTATGGTGTTGCCTTTGCTTTTGCGGAGGAAACCTTTTCGTGTACATAGGACGGGTGCAGGTGGCCTTGAAAAACCTTCGTTTCCCTTTGCTCGTGCTAGTAAGTAATTAAGTAAGTAATTAAGTATTTCTTTATTTTCATGTTAACATGTATGAATACAGGGTTACAAGAAAAAAGGCGAGGTTCTAAAAATACATTTTTGTTCTTCCACCCTACCATAATATCTTAACATATTTTAAATTTATATATTAACAGTTGACAGACTCTCGTCAGGTGAGATAAGACGCCCGTTTTAGGGAAACGTTTACACTTGAGTGGTAGGTAGAGAACTCAGAAACTCTTCCAAGTTGTAGAAGGGATTTGCAAGGAGGTACTTTTTAAATTCATTTTTTAATGATGTTGGGGGCAAGCCTGTGTTCATAAATGATGATACTTTGTTGAAGATTTTCCTTACCATATAGTATAGGTATGTTTCTAAATTTTTTGTTCTGTGTGTGGGGTATTGTAGTAATTCTTTGTTTGATAGATTTACCGACATCGGGTGCAAAATGAATCAGCACGACATTTTGTATTGCGGCGTCCATCCACACGTTGCGCGTAGGCTACAACATACCCGAATAATGTTGTTTTGCTTCCACTGCGCCGAATAGACGCAACGTCTGAAGCTGGCTTTAGTAGCAAGGTGAATAGCCCACGGAGCCACGGCGTTCACTACCTAGACCCGACCCCGTTCGGTAACTCGATTTTCTATGTTCTAGAACGAATTCAGTCTGAAATGGGACTCGCACGGGCGATCGCGATCATAAAGCCATATTTATGTCACATATACAGTCATAAACACCCGAGATGAATTCCAAGTGTGCTATATTATTTACTGCAAAATTCACGTCGCGAGTTGAAATGTCATAATAATAATATGTTGAAAATGATATATGGACACAAATAACCACAAAGCGACTC
This sequence comes from Isoperla grammatica, assembly GCA_945910005.1. NCBI lineage: Eukaryota > Metazoa > Arthropoda > Insecta > Plecoptera > Perlodidae > Isoperla > Isoperla grammatica. The sequence continues at coordinate 10,716,174 of OX246738.1, read as the reverse complement.
TGAAATACTTCCTAATAAATATACAACGCCAACTAGCTTACAACAGCAACAACAACAACAACAACAACCATAATAATAATAATAATAATAAAAATAATAATAAAAATAATAATAATAATAATAATAATAATAATAATAATAATAATAATAATAATAATGTTATAATAATAAAAATAATTATAATAATAATAACAATAATAATAATAATAATAATAATAATAATAATAATAATAATAATAATATATCAGTGTGAATGCTCAATTTGGACAAGCTCGGAAAAAACTTCAGTCACAGTTACTGGTAGTCGGAATCGAACAGGCGACCCCTGGATAAGTCTCCAGTGTTGCCGTCGAGCCACATCTATCGTTCCAACACACTTGCACTGATAAGGTTCATGCTGGCGGTAGGCCTAGCTCGCGCTCTACGTCACACTAATTAAAATGAATTATGGAATAGATTGAAATAGTTCTCTTTCACCGGGTAATGTTACGTACGCATTGTTACTGGCCAAAAACAAATCGTTACTTGCGTTTTCGTTTTAAATGCGATATAAAATATGTGGGTGTATTTGACTGCCACCGTCATAGTGCCTGTCAGTGTTTCCGTTGAGTGGCAGACGGGTCTGAGTTTCTGAGTGAGTATCCTCGCTTCGGTGGCTCTGTCGCTTAGAATTTTAATCTTCATAATTTCTGTCTCGGAAGAAGTTCTAGAATTGCATTAACAGCTGGTTTTGTCTGTGACAGAAACGGAATATAATTTACGTGCATTGAATTCGGGTACGTTTTGATTCGGGTAAAAAATAAAAATAAATATAGTATAGTAGAGAGCTGGTAGAAGTTGATTAGATTTATATGGTTCGAGGATATCTATAGAAGCGTCGTTCTTCCTGTGTAACTGGTCTCCAATAATCTCGTTGAACTTAATTACACCGTCCTTACGAAAAAAGCTTTAGGTCGTTGAGTTGTTGTTTTCATGTCGTTGTCATGTCACGTGGTCATGTGCTTCTCGACGACAATCGTCCATATCGCAAACTGTCTCGAAAGTTAACAATAATGTGCATATAGTTACATTTTCGATTATTATGATGCAAGTTGTTTTACAATTTTCAACCGTCAGTGAAAACTTGGAGAAGACGAAGAAGAAATTCGGATGATGTTCACTAGAAATAAGTTATATGAAAGAAGTATCTGTGCTTGTAGAAAATTTGATATTTTCATGTGCAGTTTTTAAAATAAATATTCTACCAATGATTTTTTGAATTTGTTAAATTTAACTCTAAATGTTGTGTATGCGAGAGAATCACGTTGTGGCGTAATCTCACTTTAGACCACTTTTAATGAAAATGAGGCGTTTCATTTAAATTTATCAATCGTTTTATTTATCATAAATTTAACGTTCCGTGAGGGTCGTCTGCAGTTTTGAATCTTTATTTCAGTTGGGATTCACAAGCTGACGAGCGGCAGAAGGGGAAACAATATATTCTATTAGTCTGTAGACAATTAATTCTTTCGGCTCGTTGTGGAGAGTTATGTTGAGCCACATGTTGATAATATTCATCAGTATTAAAACAAACAGGAACATGACTGACATTATAAAATAGTTGAAAATTACGTGAGTTTGAAACTACGCTGGAGACTGATATTGTACACTGAACATGTATTTTATGGTAACTAGCTATGCTAATATATGCAGATACAACTTGATGGAGATATCTCAGTTTGCATGTACCACGTACATTTACGGAAAACAATCATATTTAATTTGAGTGGTTTATATTTGGTTTTCGGTTGCCTTTATTCAAAGCAGACAACAATAATGTCTAACTTTTAAACATATTTGTTAAATGATTAAAATCTGCAACAAAATGAAGCAATTAACATTGTATGTATGTATGTATGTATGTATGTATGTATGTTTGTATGTTTATTGCTTCCAATGGACATATACAATATACATAGTACATATATAGGAGTTGTCAATATTTTATATAAAAAAAGCTTAAAACTAGATAGTAATAATTAATTATATATAAATAATAATAAGATGAAAATTAGAATTAGAAAATTAGAATGTGAACACCTATTCAGAAAGGTACAGTAATTGCAATACAAAAAGTTACAATACAAATACAATGCAGAAGTTACTATTTACAATGTCAGGGTACATATACAGTACATAAGTAGACAGTAATGAGCACATAATGTAGAAAATATATCTGTTAAGTCCATTTATAAAATTTTATTTATGTTTACAATCTAAAGTTTGAGCTAGTTGGTAGTGAAATATTCGTGCAGTGAGTAAAAACTGCGGGAAATAAGGAAGGATTTCAATCGAGATTTGAAGGAGGCCACAGATGGGGATGTTGTAATGTTGCTGGGGAGTTCGTTGAAAATAGTTAGAGCTAAGTATTGAGGGCTTTTGGAGAATAGGGAGATACATACATACATATTTAGCTACACATTTGTGTACTTAAATGTCTGTGGTTTCATCTCTGGCTTTAGTAGTAATTTTAAGCGTCTACGATCGACATATTTACGTCGTTTTAAGACGGATGTTAAAAATATCTCAAATTTCATTGCGTTGAAACTTACCACACCGTCCACACGTATGCATATCGGACTGTTTTTTGCTGCTTTGTTGTCAAGATTGTGAGATAATTACTATTAACATATAAATATTATAACTATTATACGTAGCTACAAACTCGTTGATAGTACCACTACAACACTGGAGACAGAGAACGAGATATAACCAGATCTAGGTTGGTATTTGTCACATCCACCACTATGATTAAATAATCTACGACCACACCTCTAGATACGTCGAGAAACTAGACCCCTTCTTGTTTTCACTTGTCAGCCAGGGCCTGGCGTGTACGAATGCATTAAACTATTACGATCAAGAGGTGTTGAGCACTCAGCACATGTCCAGATGATCCATGTTTAGAAGCCTTTGCTCTTACCAGAAGTTAGAGCGGCGGTTTCACAAAATTACTCTCATCAACTATTTAGTAATTGAAAAGGATTATTGTTTCAAGCCGGATGGCGTTGTGTTGGGGGAGGGGTGGGTTGGGATAGAGGTAGGGGGGAGGAAAGGGAGCATTATCAGATCTAAGACGATAATTTGACTTGAGACGTAAATTATGGCTCAGAGTTCAGTTTACACAAAGTTTCAATTGAAGGACTGAATTATTTTCGAGACAGGTTTAAAAGACTAGTTGGATAAAGGGGTAATTCTCTTTAACAAATAAAAACTCGGTGGTTTGCATTGTCAGCTCCTGGAAACATGCATATTTCTCATTTTATATTGTTCTCAAAGATGTACAAAAGCGTAATTTGTTTAATAATTACGCGTAATAGTCTTAACATCGTCCGCAACCGTTCATTAGTTTCGTAATATGGCCTAGAGATGTCGGCCTAACTATAAGCTCATCTCCGACGTCATTATCAGCCGCGTTTCATCTGATATTCGCTTGGGGTCGCGTCAGCAGTGCAGGGCTTCAACCCCTGACGCTGAGCTCGCTGGTTTATTGAAAGCAGCTTAGGACAACTCCGCTCCGACGTGTGATAACACGTCACCTCCCAGCGCGCTCAAGCGGTAGTATTGCACATTACATCTACATACAATACACTCACTACACTTCGCTACTTTAAGTACAATCTACTCATTCTTACATTACATTACATTACATCTACATACAATACACTCACTACTCTACACTATTACAAGTACAATCTATTCATTCTTACATTACATTACATCTACATACAATACACTCACTACACTACACTATTATAAGTACAATCTACTCATTCTTACATTACATTACATTACATTACATTACATCTACATACAATACACTCACTACCCTACGCTATTATAAGTACAATCTACTCATTCTTACATTACATTACATTACATTACATTACATCTACATACAATACACTCACTACCCTATACGCTACTACAAGTATAATCTACTTATTCTTAAGAAATAAATGAGCTAATGTTTATCATTTATGATATTGATATGGTATAGTTTCTATGAGTTTAAGTCACAGCCAGAACCAGGACTAGAACTAAGACCGTCTTATTTTTAGGAGGAGAAAACTAATACGTAACCAATAATTGCAATTTGTATTCAAACGCAGAAAACAGCAAGGTTACCAGTGTGAACGAGCAGATACAAAAACACACTTCAAAAAATTAAAATGTTGTATGCACCGGTATCGAAAGTTGATCTCTCCTCGTATTGACCAGTGCTCGCAAAGAGCGCTCTTATGCATATCTTTAAATATCCATTTGCTCGTTTATTCTTACTCAAGTTTTAACTACAAAAATAGATAAATTTAATATAAAACAACAGTTGTATCAAACAGTGCCAGTAGATAGCAGTACGACAGTATCAAACATATCAACGACTCATACGCAACATGGATACCTTGATTCAACTTGTGACAGGTTGTGTCACACCGCTTGTGTAACATGTTTTGGGTGACTATATGTGTCAGCCAGCAGATGCCACACGTGGAAATATCAGAAACGTGTGAACGTCACATAACAAAAATGCAAATTTTCTCGTTTTACATTGAAACTGTTTTCCGAACCGTGAGGTTTGAGTTATTTGCATTTAACATATCAGAGTGAAAAGAATATAATTTACATTGTTTATCTAAACTTATGCTTAGCTGTGGCCTAGGCATACTACGTTGTATGAGCTATGTTAACACGTAAACACATTCATTCATGTCGGCCTAAAATACCTTTAGTTCATGAATGGCATTAGGTATTTTACATAAGTGGAGGTGATTGTGTATTGGGGTAGTGAGATAACAGTGTTATACACAAAACAGGCATTTAATATGGATATACTTATAAACTTGTGAGTGATGATTTATTGCATAACGGCATATATTCAACTGCTATGTCCTTTGCATGAAGTTGATCACGTTACCTCTCACGACAGGCAGAGCTGCTATCCTGGACCTGTGCCAAACGAGGAATGATGGGCGTTCAGGTCACAAAGAGATCCGAAATGATTGGGAGGAAATGCCGATACACGAGAAATAACAGAAGCTCGAGTGAGAGATTATCGTACGAATATGCACGAGAGCCCTCTTTCCAGGCACCGGTCACCATCCTTTGATCGGATAAATCCGTGTGTACACAGGGCATTAAGCTTTTAATTCTATAGTACGCACAATACGGTCATTTAGGTTTACACATTCAAAGTATGTGTGTGTAATAATAATTTTCCAACAATAAATGTGGCTAAACGTGGGAAGTTGTGTTTGTATATTCATTGACCCCCAGTGGTATAATCCTTAGTGTATGTTAGGTAAGATGTCTTTCAAGGGATAAATAAGGAAAATGCTGGCATTAAAACTTACAGCACCTTGTGCATACACTGACGTAGACATTTTTAGTAAAAAGTCTTCTTTCTTTAGTTATTTTATTTTCTCTGTTCCTGTTCAATAAGCCTAGATGTCAAAATGCACATAACAATTTATTTTTGTAGATAGGTCAATTTAAAACAGACCAGTATTGAATTAGGAGAATCGATAATAACAAATAACCCATCACCATCAATCGTGTTCAAAACAACTGTTTTTTTTTATTCTCTACCGAAAGAATTTCGTAAACTGGATTGTCATTCAAAAACACGAATCCATTTTACAATAAACCACGGTACTTTCACAAGACTAAGATGAGAGATAACATTTTGGTCACACAAAATTGCACAGAACACCATGCCAGGTCAAGTTAAATATTATTGCACAAAATATAAACAAACCAATGCATGACATTGCATTGTATTTAACATCCAAGGCGGTAGTTTTATAAAACTGACAGACCAGATGAGAATTCTCTTTTTTGTCAAATGCTTTGTAAATCAACGATTTCACTGGACGTTCTTTGCGCGTGCATAAGTTGACTACTTACCACTTACTGCTTACTACTTAACATATATCTAGATTATTTAAACAGATAAAATAGTGTTGATTTGAACCAGGCTACACTACAGCCATGTCACGTTTTGATTGGATTACGCTCCGGGCTGAGCGTTGGTCTAAATATCTCATTCGATGAGTTTCCCGCGGTAGTATCGCTCAACTTCCGGTGATTAGGGTCTCAGGAGCCAAAGTTTGTTCTAAGCGTTCTCGAGGGAGACAAGTCGTCTGTTAATTTGACGATATTATCGCTAGCGTTTGGCTTTGACGAGGGACTCCACCCGGAAAATGAGGAGGGTAGTGAAATAATGTTGTACTACATTTTGGATATAAAAAAATGCCCTTCACAAACATGCTTAAAAATTCCCAAGAATAAAAGTTTATGTCCACCATTTTAAACCTTTGTTCCTTCCATGGTCAGCAGTGAACCAACAAATGATAAAAGCATGATATCGAAGAAAACTAAGCTATATACGAATTGTATTTCTAAAAAGGCCACTTTAAAGAAAACGAAGGGAACACAAGGATTTACTTCTGTAAGCAACATTAGACGCAACCGCACGGTTAGGTACCTACAATACATACTTTTATTAATATTAATATTATTACTATTATTATTATTATAATTATTATTATTATTATTATTATTATTATTATTATTATTATTATTATTATTATTATTATTATTATTATTATTATTATTATTATTATAATTATTATTATTATTATTATTATTATTATTATTATTATTATTATTATTATTATTATTATTATTATGTGGTCATTGTTGTTGATACGACTTGTTTCTACAGATAAAAACAGTCCTCACATAATATGTTTGTTTCGCGTGAATTCAAGTCTAATTTAACTCTTACATGCCACAGATAGTCTCGCTTTGGTTTCCTCAGATGTTCATAGAAGTTGTAATTAGTTAATCTTGAACAAAGCTTCCTCAGCTAAACTATTTCATGTTCAACCTACTTCAGAATTACTCCGACAGTCTGTTTCCGCGGCCGCACTGAAGTCTGGTAATGGCCGCCCATGGAGGTCGTTCAATTTTCTTCGCTGCACCAATCGGTTAATTACATTGAATCCTAACCCGAGATAAGGCAAACTAATCGTGGCAATGTATTCATCAGCGTCTGTGTCTGTCTACACTGTTTAATGACCTTCTTACCTTTTCTGGTTTTACTTAACAGTCTTTCAGATGGTAATTCTTATAACAGCAAGGCAGAGACTATTCAATAAATTGGGATGTATCTGAAACATTAGGCTCAAGTTGCTAATTGTGTTCAGACTCTCAACTTTAGTTAAGAACCCCTATCAATACGTGAATATCTGCATATGCTTTAGCTCTTGTTTATGAAATGAAGGTATAGACGTATATACACTTGAGTATATAGACACATTTATTAATTGCATCTCTTCATAATAACAATGTAGCTCCCAGAATTAAGAATCTGCTCTGCAACCCTGTGGCTATGAAAGCTACTAAACATTACTCAAATGAATGTTCTACACTCAAAATAGTATGATGGTAGCTTTTATGGTTGTTTAATAAGACTAAGGTGTTTTCCGTTGATTGCTCTAACAGTCTTTAAGAACTAGATATGCCGTTGATAACAGATGATTGTTGCGCAGCCATAAATCAATATAGCATTGTCTCGAACTTTTATGACCAAATCTGCACGACAAACTTGAATAAAAGATAGTACACAAGTTGCTCATTTATATTGTAACCTGTAAAATTATCTACAAACCTTAAGATGATTTTTACATATTAATTTATGTCTTTTAAAAGTGTTTTATAACTTTACGACATTTGTGAGTGGTTTTTAACCCCTCTGTAGTGATTTGCTTCGATATGAAAACGTACACTGGGATAGATCTTATACCCCGTGCATTCTGTTATCGAGCAACTTGTGTACAATCTTTTATTCAAGTTTGTCATGCAGATTTTATTACCTTCTCACTGCGCGGTTTAAATCGGGCGTTAAAAGAAGTTTTTTCCCAAAAACATACCGTTAAAAAATTAACACTGGTAGCAATCTTGTCATAAAACGTTTACAATACTGCAGTGTATGCAATTGAATACGATACAAACATAAGAAGAAAGCACAAGCGTAGACAAAGTAAAAATATTCTCACAAACATTGCAGCTCAGGACAAACCAATAGGTACTTAATATATTATATAGGAAATGAGCAATGAACGTCATTAACTCACGAAAAGAAGCAGCAATGCCAGCATAATTAGGTACATATAAAGCTAATTTTAATCAGCGAAAAATCGAACGCTACATTTTTTTGACAGCCAGAAGGTAAAGTTCATGAAATTCCGCATGGGTTCAAATCTATAAGCTTCCGTGTATTACACGGTGTATAGTACCTACCATGCAGACACACTGGTGGCAACATGCGTGAGTTATACATGCATGTCACATCTTTAGTGATATCTACCATGCTTATCTTTTGACATTTAATTATGCATGTGTGACTGGAAGGAAGTTGAAAATAATCCACATATTTTTACTAATGGTGCTGCAGATAAGTACAAGCTTACAACTTGCTCTTTCTAGTCATTGCATACAAAAACACATTGGCTACTAGTACAACTTTTCTGAAAACAAGAAATCAACTCACCTAATTCTAAAAAAGTTTTTGCAAGCAAGATGCATCCTAACCCACATTATTTAAATTTTAAACAAACAACCCGCATAATAGCAAGGAACAACCCACTTTTTATAACCCTTGCGTTGAATGAAAAGACAACTCAATAAGAGGTACGAGGTCGTTTCGTTCGCTAGCAGGAAACCCACCCGCAAATATATGTGGTGCATGTAACAAGCCTCCCGAATATATGTTGAATTTCAATTGTCACCAGGTAAACAACCAGCCTAATTAAAAACAGTGTCATCTAAATCAATTTATTTGAATGCAATAACAAAGCTGTTGCTTCAATGTTTTTGCAAGTGATAAACACATTCATAAACAAAAAACACTCATTGTATATGACCGTGGAAATTGTTCGCGTGCTGGTTTCACTATAATATTCTCCGTATCTAAGACGCTTGGTTTCAACAAAAACATTATTGTTTCTGGGAGTTTGAATACAGGCAAGAAACCGGCAGGAAGCAAATTACCTTCTACCAAAATTAACAGTATTATTATAGGCAAGATCCCTCTTACTTCGTATAGCGACAGCGCAAGCAAGTCACATTAAAACATAAATTAATTTAAATTATTATTCATCCATACATTGTAGCTCGTACATACAACTGATTTCGGCATATATTTCATTAACATTTAATAAACAAGCCAGTGGTTCCATTTCAAAATTACAAAAACCTTAAAAGCTGGTTGCGACGCCTACTCTAGAGTATATAGACGCATCGGGGCTTGATCTCATTTGCTCTCGGGCGAATAGAGCACGTCGTCACCTTATCCAACTTGATTTATTCACGAAACGCGCGGCATTTTTTACGATAAAAGTGAGACGTGTTTTTCCGTTGTAAGTAATTGGATTTATGCGCTACTGCGCTGACAGTGGGCGATACGCTACCCGCTGTACAGACCACTCTAGCGCTAGTTTATTTGGGTCAAACCTAATTTTAATGAAGCCCCCTTCTTTTTTTCTCGTACGCCAAGAAATTATGCACGGTGAACGCTACTCTTTATTATTTTGAACGCATCCCATGAATATCCCACTGTTAGAGGTAGAACTAAGCAGTAAGGTTGTCCCTGTGTGTTATAAAAATACACCAAGCAACCACGTGCTGGGACCAATTGACCAATGGCGTAACCTTCGTCCGTCGTCAAGCCGGTCTCTGTGGCTACCAACTTAGACTTCACTCCCCGCTCTCAGAGCTGTACTGGGCCACTATTCGGGTATCGATTCCAAGTCGGCTCTATTTTGCTGTTGGGGTCTAAATTAGACAACCACGTCACGTGGCAAAGAGTCTCACCCGGCACCCGGGGCAGAGCGATGTTTGCCGACACCGACTTAATCGTTCGCCACGACGCGTTTCAATATTCAGATTGAAATGCAGCAGAGAGAATTTTAAACATTTATCTTGTTTAACTTGGAAGTTTTTAATGGTCGATAGGTGTTCAAATATTCAGATTGAAACGAATCAGAAACACTGAACTTTGAACACATTTCAAATGTCTCAACTTGTTGATCTAGTTGATAGTTCGAGTGGGAAAATATGTTTGTGAAAGATCAAAGTAATAAGACGTGTAAAATTACTTTTACTACTTACTTATTACTATTACTTCTTTCCATGAAAATGAGTAATAGTTAAAAACTCTATTAAAGTTAATGTAATTAAATATTTAACACTTTTTTAATTCGGTTAATGGAGCTATAAAGTTCAAGAATATCAACCGTTAGAATTGATGTCTTGACGGATTGAAAATAAACGGATATTAATTACTAAAAATGTTCGACTAGAGAAAAGATCGAAACAACATTTGCATTATTTTATGCCCATAGCAAACTTAATTGCATATTAATAAAATAAAGAAAAACTAACATTAAATTTCAAATGAGTAATTCACGAAGAAAACAGGACAAGAGAGATAAAATAATGTTTGATTATGTTTATTTTAGCTCATGGCTGATAATTTTCATCCATCCACCTGCAACTTTCGAGCCCTGAACTAAAATGTGTCACCTTCATGTTCATGTGGTATTTGAAATATGAAGCTGAATGCTGGACGTCAACAAGTGTACATGCGCATGGGGAGGGGGGGGGGGGGGGGGGGAGATGGGGGAGCTATGCGGTGTCCAAATTGCTGCACTTATATCGTAAGCAGTGTAGCAATTCGTTTGAGATATTTGTTTGCATTATTTTGCACACTCGGGTTTATTATGTAGAAATAACATTTGAAATTGTTTTGTGTGGCGGATGTAGATAAAATGGCAGTGGAACTTGCTCTGCGCCACGTAAAACATTTCCAACTTAAAAACAATCACAACATAGTTATGCAAGGAGTGTTACAAACAATGTACAAGATCATGTTGTAACCAACAACCAAAAATCACTCAAACTATAATATCTGCAGTTTGTTTTATTTTTGTTGTTTATGATTTCATTATTATTAATTGTTTGCATAGCCTAGTTTTATTTAAGGTCCTCCTTTGTAAATCAGTTTCTTTAACTGAATAGGATAGACATTAAATAAATAAACAAATAAATACATAAATAAATAAATAAACGTGCTATAATTCGTTATAGTTCTGTTTAAGGCATTAAAATGCTGATATCGTAGTTTATTCAGATGGTAAATGTGTATGGAATTGGATATCTGATAATTATTCGAAAATTACTCCACCTCTTACACTTTTAGTAAATGTTGAAGCAGTAGATTTTTTTTATTTTCTCGTGTATTGAATGTTGATAATATGGAGGTCTGTATAATTAACGATTTGTGGTGAAAATGACTCAACAGTTCTATGAAGTTATTACTTGTTTAAAAAATAATGATATTTCAAGGGCTTTAGCTAGCCACACAAGTTATTAAATACTTAATAGTTAGTATTCTCCTCTTTGAGTTTGAAGAGAACTCTATCAAAAGTTTATAATTAATCTTGACTATGCCTACAAACTTCCATGTGAGTTTGATATAGAAATAGATTTTACAACCTTACGACGTTTATAAATAACTTAGTTTCAAGATCTGTCGCTTTACAAACTACTTGAAATCTGCTCCCCATCGTTATGACATCTCACGTTTTTGTACACATACGGTGACAACTCCAACTACTGACTAAGTGAAACACCAGAGGCAAAGTAAACTCCTGTAATAGTCTACGTACATAACGTGCTGAGAGGTTTCGGCATCTCTATATTTACAGATATTAAAGTTGCAAAGTTTTTCAAATAAGAGGAATAAATATTTTAGTAACATATTTTTGCTTGAAGTTTGGTTATTAAGTTTAGCGGCAAGGCAGTGTTTGCTCTGTTACTCATCTGTGGGCCATGCAGGGATATCCTATCTATAGAAATGCGCGGGGGGTAAGGTAAAAAGTGAGATGTATGAATACATTATCACGCTTGTAGGTAAGTGTTAGCCCCAGCTGATATTAAAACATCGCTTAGAGAGTTACTATATAGCTATGTAGTACAGACGACACATGTATTGCGACAACGTCACGTGAGAGAGAGTAGTCATCGCGCCCTTCAACGCTACTGGTATCGACCTAAGAAACGCCACTTTATGTAAACTACACATCATAAAACTCTGCACAATAGTTTCCATGGAAACCAAATGTCTCACACTCGCAGTGGACCGCACACATGCCATAACAAACAACTGTTGCCATTGTGATCGTGATTCTGGATCGGGATCGGCATCGTATATATTCCCATTACATTCATTACAACATTAAGATTTAGTTAAACGATTTCCGGATTGTTTTTGCGATCTCGATACTGACAACTGTGGGTAGGGCCAGGGTAGGGCTACATTGTGGCAAGTTTGAACTTCAATAATATATTAAATAAGTTGTATTGGTAAAATCGCGCTTTGTAAAATTAAGTTTATTGCCATTGTTATGAGTTCAAAACGAACAACCAGAAATACCTAACTTTGAAACGTAAACGTGACTCACGAGTTTTCTTAATTTGTTGTTTAACTTGAACTATACTTTGTTTGCCCTTGGTTCTAAATTACGCAAATATTAGTATAGAGGGTGACTATTACAATTACATCGCAATGTGTGTTTAATGTTTGACGACGTGCTAAATAGTTCGTTATTGAAAATCCAATTGCGTTTAGTTACGTCCCGTTTTAGTATGGATACACGTCGGGATTATATGTTCAGAAATACCGGAAGTCTACGGCATAATCCCTACAGCTTAATACCGTAGTAAAAAGTTATTGCCATTACTCAACTGCGGTAACCAAACGAACGTACAGTTTAATTAAACTTGTGGACACTATTCGGGTAGTGTGTAAACAGTGACTGTGGAACATACACGGAAATAGTCTAAACCAAATTAAAATTAATAGCTTGTTAGCATTAGTAATAACGAAGAATTATACTGTATTTAACTGTGAAATAAAGTAGCGAGAAGCTAATCATGTTGACATGTAGCAACTAGTTACGTCAAATGTTTCTATCGCACTCTTGTAATTCTCTTCTAACTGGACTGCAACTAAATTCAATTCATGGCCCACATTTTAATATTTAAAACAATTATTTGCAGCTATTCACTTGCAATAGTTTCCTATTGTCATTAATGATAACTGCCAATATAGATGGCTCAGCGGCAGCACCAGTGACTCCAATTCAGGAGAAAAACGGTCGAATTCCGGCCACTGGCAATCCTCTTTTTGAGGTAATTTTCTCAGTCCCAAGGCAAATAGTGGGACTCAGTATAATAGCCCTTGATTATTCCTTCTTATAACTAATATAGGCAAATATACCTAGTTAGAAGTTGGTCAGTTAAAGAAGGGCGCATGAGGTAAGGCTGGCGTGGACCCTATAGCTGGGATTTCAGTCGAGGATTGCTCGGCGTGGCGCGGCGCGGATGAAGATTGCAGCCAATCAGCGTGCTCTATTTCTCAGCCGAGGAGAGCCGCGGATTTCTATCCGTGGATTGAAAATATTCAATATTTCAGCCGGCGAAATCCACGCTCGGCATGACGTCACTTTGAATGACCAATAGAAAATCGAGATTATGACAACAAACAAATGACTGCAAAACGTACATTTGTTTGAAGAATTTGCCGAAAGATTAGTGTTGGCTGTCGAAAAGAGAGAAATCCTGTATAATATATTCCACACACACTATAAAAGTAATGTTTTGCGTGTTCAAGCGTGGAAGGACGTGGCGCATGATTGTTACAACACAGGTAAGCAAAACGACTAGGCCTAGGCTAGACCTAGGGCCCTAGGCCTAGACCACACATAGCAATCTGCAAGTGAAATGGCTGGCGAGGAGAATCCGCACCACGCCACGCTCCGCCGCGCCGAGCACATCCTCGACTGAAATCGCAGCTAGACAAATCATTATTGTGGTAATTATGGATACATATTTCTATCACTTGTTTGCCAAACGATCCAAGAAACCACGTAGTTATTAATTTGCGTCAAGAATTGAAATCAATAATTATTAAATTATATTATATTCCAAGCTGACCAGTTGACCATGAGTGGAAAATTAAATCACAGGACTCGAAGGCGGAAATTCGTTCTACTTTAAGTTTTCCAACTAAGTGCTGGTACTTCCTTTAAAACCGCCCTTACAACATTTGTTTTGTTTCTCGCACAAGTCGTACTGGCACTTTTCAAATTATTTGTAGCCTATGAACCATAGCACAATATATATAGGCCTGATTGAATTAATATATTTCCATAGATGTTGTCAATAGCAGATCAGATTCAAAGAAGTTCTCTCAGTAACAATACCTCTGCGCCAAAAAGCGGAGACTATAAATATGATGAATTGTACGGATATGTACGTGCAAATTACAATAACAACAACAATGATAGTAATAATACTAATAATAATAATAATAATAATAATAATAATAATAATAATAATAATAATAATAATAATAATAATAATAATAATAATAATAATAATAATAATAATAATAATAATAATAAAACAAGGAACTCAACACAACACCATGAAAAACAAATTGATTCTTGAATATCGGAAAAGAATAAGATTAATTTTAAAATCCGAATTGAATGCGCGTAACAAAATGTTGGCCATAGGAGCCTATGCAGTACCTGTGTTACACTACAGTTTTGGTATCATAGATTGGAGATTAGAGGAGATTCTTAGTATAGACCGTAAAACCAGAAAGCTTCTAACTATGTATGGAATGCATCATCCCCGTGCTGAAACTGAGAGGCTGTACATTTCTAGATCAGAAGGCGGAAGGGGACTCTTAAAGATTGAATCTATGTTTAAAATAGCTATCATCGGATTAGGCCCTACGAGCATACCTGGAAAATAAAGAAAATGATAGATATGTTGAGATTATGAATGATTATGATCACGAGAAACCAAACACAACATCCATTACTAAAAGAGCGATCAAATTTCAAGAAGAACTTCAGTGCTCACTTCAACATAACAATCAATCCCTAAAAGAACAAATCCGATGTTTGAGAATGAATGTTAAACATCAACTGCAACTTCTTGGTACGGAGAAATGGAAATCCAAAATGATGCATGGACAGTTTCTCCGAAAAATTGAACAAGAAGATTACAGTAAGATGGATACATTCACTTGGCTCAAGCAAGGAGATCTTAAAGGAGAGACTGAAAGCCTTCTGATTGCAGCCCAAGACGAAGCATTGAAAACCAGATATATTGAGAAAAAAATTTATAAGACCCGAACTGATGCTCATTGTCGTCTTTGTAAACAATTTAATGAGACAGTGGACCACATTGTATCAGGTTGCCCAATTTTGGCCAAACATGAGTATATAGAGCGACATAACCGGGTTTGTGCACGTCTGCACTGGGATATATGTCGTTTCTATAATATAGATGTTTGTACTAATTGGTACGAGCATCATCCAATAAGTACAATACATCAAGGCGCAATAACATTACTCTGGGATAGTCAAGTCTACACAGATCGATATATTCAGCATAATAAGCCAGACATAATTATTAAAGATCATGAGAATAGACAATGTATTATGGTGGATGTAGCGGTGCCCTCTGACAATAACATCACAACTAAGGAGGCGCAAAAGAAAACCAAATACAAAGACTTACAAATTGAAACCCAGAGAATGTGGGGGATGCGGACAAAGGTAATCCCGATCATAATTGGAGCGACAGGTGCCATCAGCAAAACATTTCAAAATTATTTAGAAGATATACCAGGACAACATAACACAAGGGAACTACAGAAGACAGCCATTCTGGGTACTGCTCGCATTTTGAGAAAGGTTCTATAATATTTTGATATCAGTTTTTATATTGAAGTCTTTATGTTATGTTTATATAATTGTTTTATGTAGAATTTATGACATTGCGTGGTCCTACGATGCGGTGCGGGTGTTTTGGGTTGGCCCGGGTTCGTACCGCGTCGCACCGCAGGGCCACGCGGTGTCATGAATTCAACTATATTTGATTTATGTGTAATATAATAATCTTTGTGATATGTAAAATCTTTTTAAAATGTAATTATCTTTGTAATGTGTAAAATCTTTGTAATGTCATATTTTGTAATGTGTGGTTGCAGCACCTAAGAGGTGAGGATCACCTTTGGTGCTGTAGACTAATAATGTACCTGCCATCTGGTGATGTGATAAATAAAGATAATAATAATAATAATAATAATAATAATAATAATAATAATAATAATAATAATAATAATAATAATAATAGCAAAAATTATTATAAAATTGTCAAAATAAAATATTTTGATACATTTGCACCTTATAGCTACCCTTAGCCCGACGCCAGCCATAAGGTGACAATAGCCAGGTTTATCAACTCAAACGTGCATCAGATGAAAAGAACCATCACTCATATTTAAGAAACCAGTGCTTGGAAAATGAAAAAAGTTATTTATTACATTGTACAAGTTTTAATTTCATCCAATTAATACCTTCGATGGTATAATCTATGCTTCTATTTCACACTGTGGACATGTTGAATGAGTTATTGAATATATTACGAATGTAAATTTCCCGAACAGAAAACTGTCAGAATAAAATTGGCATCAACATTAAATTGTATATGTTCGTCGATACCATGTTGTTGTTGTTGTTGGTGGTGGTAGCAAAGTAACCTGAAGAGAACAACATGCACAAAGTGAGAGCTAAGGACTCCTCTTAGTTCTGCAACCGACCGCTAGTGGATCTTGACTCACAGCGCTGCAGTGCTCTCATCTCAATCCTTACAAATAGTGTAGCCAAGTGGTGCTTCCACCCCTTCACACGTCACACTGTTATCGCGCTGTCAGCTGTGGTGACAAGAGCCGGCTAGCGTGCGTGATGCAAACCATTATTATTTATCGATCGATTACCCTTGCGGGAATACCAAGATATCTGTCAAATATTAATACATGGGCACGTTTTTTTACAGTGGATTTGTTTAAAGGCTTACACGTAAAATGTCGATAGTTCCCATTTTATTTCCGTTTACTAAAATGTATTACATATTATGAGAGCTACATCAGTCGAGTTACAGTCATAAATTTACGTGCACATACAGTAATATTAAATATATTGTTTTGAGTGGATGGAGTGGTATTGTTTGTGGGGGTTTGGAGTTTGGGAATCATCACCTATAAATTAAATAAAACACTTCATAATTTTCCAACTGATATTCGAGAATAAACAGTGGAAATAAGGTAAAGAAGACAATAATAACTAATAAATTAATCCAGTTATAAAACGCAACGTGTTCAGTTAGAGAAGTGTGTGCATCACAGCCAAGAGTTCTAAGATTCATTTCCAGTTTCCCTTCGATTTTTATTTCATCACATTCGCGTAATATTTCAAATGGTTACCTATAGAAATTAAAGCTACGATCCTTCAAAACGTTATGAAGAAAAAATGATGTATTTTAATAAATTCACGTATGGACATTTTTTTTATGTACGTTTAAGCCATATGGAACGGAGCCCAATGATAATATATGTTCAATGTTAGATAAATTATTAATAAATATTATCACAATTATTATTAATTAATTAATTATTGTGATATGACAGTTTTCTGGGGGCTTTCACGTGAGGTGTCTGGGAGTTACGTATTGAAGCTCCTTCTGCGTCGGCTTGGTTGGGTACGTGCTTCAATACTGTGTACAACTCCCGAGATATCCCTAATGAAACTGATAAGAAGGTTTGAACGCTTAATATGTAAAGCTTATTCCTGAAGGAAGATCGCCAGAATTGCTTTATCACAGCAAGGTGGTGTTATCGTCTGTGTACGACGAAATATTGGAATAACCAAATACACGTGATAAGTATGGGCGCGCCTCCCCCTGCGAGAGAACGTCAAACATTATAGGGTTGGGTTCACTGGTAAATTTTCAAAAACGCCGGAAAATGTATCTTTTTACTAAATTACATAATTATGTCTTCCAATAAAATTAGAAACGATGTCAATTGTTAATATGGCGTTTTCCACTGGTAGCACGGGTAACAGAGTGCACGTACAGTAGAACTTCAGTGCGGGCTGGTGCAAGAAAGTCGTCTTCCTTTAGTTTGTAGTCTGAGCACTCGTTTCGATGCAAATATGGTCGCATTGTTTTCATGCTCCCCCGCCATTGCACTGTAGTCACTACGTCATTGTGATCTTGCAGAGTAAACCGGGAGTGCAACCCGTGTACTGTGTACTAGTGGAAAACTCCATAACTTGTCACGATTATCAACATAAGTAATAACCTAAAGGGAATACTTATAAAAAGTTTTAGTATTTAGATTAAACATCTTTTTGAAACATTCAATTTTAATCTGACACCAAGGCTATGATCTATATTTTCACGGTTGCTTTGTCTCAACACAATTCGTAGTTCACAATTCACGTGCATACGCTGGATAATCGGTAGAATTGATCTTGGTCTACCTAAAGCTTAATTACTACACTACAACCAACAATTTCTTTATGACCTGTTTAACATGCGTATCGGCGCTTTAAGACAATTGTCTATTTATAGGCACGTTGCCAAGAAGATCGGCATGTGGGATTGACTCAGAGTAGCAGGATGCTATAACGCCTATCTCTGCAGGATACGCGGTTTTCTTGTCACTGTAAGACAACTCTACAATGTCAGTGAGATTATTAATAACATCAACATGTAATTTTTATTGTCATCGGGAAGAAAATCAACACAAATTTAAAAATACCTCGAGATGAGAATAATTATGTACGTTCTGTGAATTTAGAAGTTCAGGTTTGGGGATTAGGTTTAAAAAAAATTCCAACCATTCACATGCCATAAGCTATTACATCAATCTATGCATCTCCCTCTGCCATGTGCGTATGTTAGATCTGTAATACAGCCAGGTACACGTGTACGCAAACAGTAACGTGGGCACAACCTCCAGCCTCCCCTCCACACATTAAGGTGCTCCTCCACGAACGTTGTACACTAAGCTAAGTTACATCGTTCCAAAATAGCACATGTATACAATACGTTTTTTTACTACGGTAGCTGCTCTGTTGAGCCAAGTGTTAATGATTTACTATGGTGTCACTAACAGATTCGTGTTTAGAATCTACTACCATCCTCTCCCATCGCACGTGTCAAGACAGGGTCTATTTTAAAAATTGGCTTTACGGAAATCTGGGTGGAAGCGTTGGCATTTTCTCCTACAGGATTGTCAAATAAAAGAATACACTTCCTTGTCGATATAACAAGAATAGTATTCCAAAGTCAGCGATTTATTCTATAACGGCCGCAGGCTGATAATAATCAGACTAGACGTTTTGGCAAACTGTGTATCTGTCAAGTTGTGTGTCAGTGTTTTAGCCGTTTGATTTAAATATTTTGTTCAGATTACCGTGTAACAGGTTGTGTTTGCTTTACACTACTACTCTCAACACATTATTCATAATTATACTATAACTAGGTTTAGATTGAATATATTATTAATATTAATTATAATGAAGCTATCAAGATTAATATAATAACTAAATAATAATAATAATAATAATAATAATTATTATTATTATTATTATATGGCCAGAATATGATGGGATTAATTTCCTTTAATGAATTAATTTATTTATTACTACTTTAATAAATTCCCTACCCGCTTCTTCATTCTACTTCATTGTTGGACACAGGGAGCAGATATATATATAAAAAAATATTACGAACGTAGGGTTTAATCCCTCATAAAATTTATGTTACTATACCACTAGGTGTGTTTGACTATTATTGAGTCCGTTGGTGGAATTGGAAGTGAATCCACGTGTTAAGTAATTGACCATACATGGGACTTGGGAGCCTTCTCGATGGATGAAAACATTAGTAATAACTATAGTTTAACATTGTTCGCAAAATACAGAGCGTTCGTAAGTGCACGGGTTTGCATAGTCTGTATGGTTTGCGGCTAGTCTGCATGGTTTGCATAGTCTGCATGGTTTGCATGGCCTCTCTATGAACACAGCCGAAATGACATATTTGGCTTTGATATTTCACATTGTTTACTAACCTAATATCAATGCAAACGGGAGTCGTCATGACAGTGATAAACATAAACAGTTGTTATTATGTTTTACACTTAAACCCATGATTTATAATTGAAAACGCAAACAATACGTAGTGACTAAAATACAGAAGTACATTTATTTTGTATTTATTGTCTACCCACTAATTAAGATACAAGAATTGATTTTTTCATTAGGGGGCATTATTAGTCGTGTGCATTGCTAATGAATGTTCCAAGTCACTATTTACAAATCCGAAGTTAAAAAAATCCAGCTCGAGCAGGGATTCGAACCCCGGACCGGTTTCTGCTTAGGAAGCTGGAAATACGTGGCTTTTTGGATTGTGTTAATAAATCCTAAGACTGAAGAACGTACTGGCAAAGAAAACCATGCCGTCGGAATGGGAAAAGAACAAAGGTTTGTGTGGGCGGCTTGGATTTTTAGAAAGATTGAAAGGCTTAAATTGATCGAAGGGATTCGAATACCGGAAATAAAATATGAGATTGCAAGTTATTGGGAAACCATACAACAAAAATAGCAATTGCCAAATTTTAATACAAGAGTGGGTTGGAAGTTTTCCCATTGTAAGTTCTCAACAGGGGAAACCTCCCCAAAGTTCCTCGTAACATGGAAAGCCTTTCAGTGTAGAATGACCTAGGGCCACTAAATTTACCGTAGCGCCTATCTATGTGAACTGAGTTCAGATATGTTGTCAGAGCATGAGTAGGCGGGTATGAACGGCAATCTTTAGGTGACCTTCGGGTAACTGATAACAAAGCATTGGTGCCCGGAAAGGGACTAAAACTCCATGCTATGTGTCCATCCATGCTAATGCATAATTGTTATTTGGAGCGTGAAGGCAAGTTATTCAAAACCTACATTTTAACAATCTTATTAGATTGCGAGTGAAATACACTGTAAAGTGAATGATCACATCAATCTAGACAGTACAGTACACTATATTCATACTGTTTTACTGGCATTAACAAATACATTCATAACATATATAATAGTTAACTAGGGCAGTGGATAAAATACAAGTAATAGTTGTAAAGTTTTGTTTCAGCGGGCAATGCATGCGTTACCATTAGTGAGAGATAATAATGTGTTTTATAATAATATAATATACAGACTAATTGCGAATTTAAGGTCGAGTAGCATTGTGAGACTGGACGAACGCTTCAACATAATAAAGTAGTTGTCTTATCAGAAGTAATAGCAGCAGAGGTATATAACGCTCTAATAATAATTAAGTTGTTGAATAGACGATTTTAACGTAAGTGTTCATGAATCATAAAAGAATTCAGACTAATTTCATTCCCATTTGAAATACTCATTAAAACATAAAATAAACACAATTTAAGGCACACATTTTTGTTTGGTGCTTCCATTTCTCCATTTGATATTAAGAAAAACATATAGCAGTACGTTGCACATTTACTAATAAAGTAAAATACTGTACAGAGGCGATTCAAATCATTTTTCGGAAACCTCTAGAGGATTACTTTCAAGTAGCTGTGATAAAAGTGAGCTGGTTCAGTGCTTCGGCATAATCTTGTATTGTGTATAAATTAAAAAATTACTGAGTACTAATTAGGGCTACTTGATTATGTTGGCTCAAAATATTATGCACAAATAAATTTATAAAATTTTAAATCACCACTTCTTTCAGTATTTCTGTTTTTTATACAAGACAAGTTGAAAGCATGACCAATATTCAATTATCTGATTTATTGGTTGCGTGAGGGTTGACGTCTATTATTTGCGCAATGAGGTTAAGCGATGCTTCGGTAGTGATTGATTGATTGATTGCTGTCAAATACGATAGACCAACTGACCCTAGTTTAATTCTGAAGAACGACTTTCCCAGCAGATAGCGTTCACGAGCTGCTCACAGACATACGGTAAATGATGGATGAGCAACCCTACTAAAAAACATGTCATATGGGATTCAGGCCCACCACACCCGTTCCACGTTCCGTATAGACGACAGACGTTATATTCTCATGACGTAATGCCCTTTTACTCGAGAATGATCAGGAGACACCTTTGATATCAAAGGGGAAAAAGTTCCTCTGGAATTGAGTTTACTATAGTAAATAATAATATTATATTTCGGATAGTTATGCGGGAACACAAAAGGTGATGTGCTACCTTCTGTACGAACAAACTAGATTTGAAGTTAATGCTAAACAAATCATACAAATTACGTATGTTGACCTTAAAAACTTAATAGTATTGATGTTTTTTATGTATAGAGTTAAGAAATTTCATTCACACATTTATGTAAGTGTTTAGATATGAATTAAAACGCTAAATACTTAAAAAGATCGTCTTGCATTAGTGTACAAGCAAGTAGGCTTCTAACTACGACGATGAAGGTATTTCATTGTCATATACGTTTAAACGGCATTGGGTATCCACGTGCCTTGGATACGGAATATGTTGTTAAAGCAGTTACTATTATAAGAGTGGCTGGTATTATACCTACTACCAAAGATTACAAACCTAGTTTGTAATCTTTGCTACTACGCTTTGATACAGGGAAATGCGTAAGAAAGGCAGGATACAAAATGAGTGTTGAGTGTTGACCTTTGCTTTATAATGAGTGAGGGCGTCACTCCAAGTGTGATGACTGGAGACGTGCGTGTCATCTAAACCACTGTTGACCCACCCACTGAATAGACTCACACATCATGGGCAAAAGAACAATAACCCTGCTGGTTTATAACTATTAATTTTTACACACATTAACATATCTTAAGAAACAAACTACTGATTACTTTTTATGACGAATGATGATTAAAGTCTAAGTGTCTAAGTGTAAAGTGTAGTGTCTAGTGTGTAAGTGTATTTTGTCTTAGCAACGTCGAGGTATCTACAAGAAATGGTATAATGTCCCCGCCTGAAAATCGCTTTCCGTAACGAAGTGGTTAGATAATAAATAAAGATGTGTTTATTTATTTACTATGTTCTCACCGAGCAGATTATTAAAGGGCCATTTCCAGCAGCAAAGACTTGTTTCCGTTGAGTTGAGTAATACACCTATCAATGCGCTGGACTTGTTCCAAACTGTATAACTCTTCTATAACCACAGAACATATGCCGAGCCATTATGAAAGATAAAAATAAGTGATGTGCAACAGAAGAAAAGCATTTAGTAGTATTCAACTTCATATAATAATATACAGGTTGCATTTGAATGCGAGATTAATTATCATGTGTTCAAGGGTTTCCTCTTCATTATGTATTTTATGGAATAAGCTTTCAACTGGCACTGGGCTTTCCTTCCCATCTATTGTATCTAGAAGGTGAGTCACCCACCTGAGTATTGAGTGAGGTCACATCAGATGAAGCTGATTATCGCTCTACGAGACATTATCATTAAGGAGTTGTGTGTGTGTGTGAGTGGCCGGATGTTGGAACGATGAATGTGTGACCTTCGCGTGTGTATAGTAAACACGTGATTGAATGAAATAATGTGCATGTGTACATACTCGGACTCGTTGTTCTCGAAAATGAGGTCCCCTTCGATAGCCTCGTACTCCTTGCCGGCGTGGCCCGTACCGTCTTCAGTGGCGTAGTGGATGGAGACTCGACCCCGGGCCCCGCTGTATCGGATCACCTTCAGATCGTACTGACCAACAGACTCCACCATTTCCGTGTCCTTTTCGGCGAACCCGAACACTCCACCGTGGTCGTCGTCGAGGATCATTACCGTGGCCAGGGAGGGACTCACCAGCTCCGGTACTGGTGGCAAGGGTACTGGCTTCGAGGACAGACGCCTCGTGACTACCGGCGCCGCTGCGTCGCCGTTACTCTGGTCCACTCTTAGGTTGCTAAGTCTCACGTAAAAGTGCTCGTCCTCTTCGAATACGTCGTCGTCGATGACTTCGATGGAGAAGGTGTGCGCGACATCTCCGGGGTGGAAGACCATTGTTCCGCTGGTGCCGATGTAGTCCGAGCCGGCGTTTGCTGAGCCGTCCTCCGTGGTGTAGTCCACGGTCAACGTCTGCGACAGATCACCCTCGCGAACCACGCGCACTTCGAAGGTTCCGACACTCTCCATCACCGTGTAATGCCCGGGGTCGAAGAACACCCTTGTGCCACTCTCTTCTTCCCGTTGGATTTCTGCTTTTACCTCGGACAGATCGCTTTGGGCCCGTTCTTGAATTTTCTTCATGATATTTCCTCCACCTGCCATTTTGCGCGTGGCTTGGATACGATAAAAGGCTCTCGACTTTGGCCCTTTGTTAAGTACTTCTTCTTGGGCCAGCACCTCTATTTGTTCCAGCTCCATCAAGGGATATTTCTTTCGTAGGTTTCGGAGGGTGGTGATGTATTCCCGCCGGTTGTGCTCGAACTCTCGGACCTCCTCGCTTTGGGCCTCGTCCTCCAGACGACTGAGGGCCCCGTCCACGTGATTCATCTTGTCCACCATCTCGATATCTCCCTCGGTCTCCACCATGACACCGCGACGGTTCAAGCGATAGCTCTTGTGGAGGTATTTGTACAGAAGCAGACGTCGGTCGGCGATGTACGCGGTGAGAACGGTCGCCGGGAAGAAGAGGAAGGTTAACACGCCCTCCCATACTTCAATCACTCCTCTCGAGATTACGGAAACAATTAGATAAAGCCACACGTACGCGAACACAGACCAGGTTGCCGTTACGAAGAACACACGCAAATGTTTAATCTTCCTCACTTCACCGTCGGGAATGACCGACACGCAAAGGGCAATGATGACGAACAAGTTGTAGGCGGCGGAGCCGACGATGGTACCCGGACCCAAATCGCCCGCTTCGAACCGCTTTGCTCCGATTTCAATAATCGAGAGGAGGATCTCGGGCGCGGATGATCCTAGAGCCATGAGGGTGAGATTTGCCACCGTCTCGTTCCACACTCGTACCACCACTATCTGCGTCTCTCCGCCCTTCTTCTTGACGGTGATCTCTTTCTCCTGAGACGTGATGACTTCAATAGCTGCCATGAAACGATCCGATACGATCGAGACGCCGATGAAGAGATACAACATAGCGAAGAAGTATACCATTCCCCTGGCGATACGGTCCCCCACACTGAGATTATCCTGGGGCATCCATACGGGTAGCAGGAGGCCCTCCTGACACTGGCTCTGATTTTCTGGCTTGGCGTCGGCTCCTTGCGCGAACCACACGAGTGGAGCGAGACACCACCACAGCCGGATCCCCGCCATGTTATCCCGAGTCGATGAAAACACGCAACAATGTCACAACATGCTGTAGACGCGGCTGCCGGACGGCTACTGAGCGCTCGCTACTGAAGGCACCGCGCCACACACGCTCGGCGGTGAGCGCCGTGCAGGGCGCAAGCCCCTCAACCCTGGCAAGCAGGCTGGCTGGCTGGCTGGCTGGCAAGCAACAATCTACCTACTCTCACTTTCATAATTTTAGACTTCGTCACCTAAGTTTAGCCTGTTGTATCTTTCAACTGGTACGACAGAGGGAAGACTACTAAACAATATGTAGGTTCAATGTTATTTTACAGAAGTTGGAAAGCTGAAATAGGCAACATTTAATTCGTGCTTTAAACTGTATAGCATGCCCATCAAGTTTAAAATGATCTCATTTTAGTAAGACATCGAGCGCTCTGTAAATGAGTGTTAACTACATATATAAAGTGGACAGATATTTATAAACGACACACTTTTAAGCTTTTTTTTGTTTTTGCAGTAATTATTGTGTACTTTGTTTTAGCGCGAAACGTTTAACTCTAATGACACCGATAGTGGCGCGTTTGGTTAAAACATTTACGTTAAGACTGTACGAAACGAAACGAAAATAATATAATCGCTGTTATCGCCTCTTGACATTTCCGTTATATTAAATCAAACCCTGAAGTCGATAATAAACAGTACACATTTGAAATAACACAATCACTGTACACGATAAGTAAATAAGTATGAAAGAAGCAGTAGCACAACAGGGCCCAGATTCACAAAGGTGCCTTAGTGCTAAGACGTCCTAGTTTAGGCAAATCTTAGTGATAAAATCACGCATAATGTCGTTCTGCAATGTAATAAAGATAAAATATAATAAAATATCAACAATTTAACTAAAAGTATTTTATTTGTGAATGTTTAGTAATACCCACAGATGATTTATCTTGATTTATCTAGTTAGGATTTGCCTAACTTAGGACACCTTAGAGTTAGGCACCTTTGTGAATCCAGGCCCAGCAGTATAGCAAACAATAAGTTTTGCCATTCAATATCACTATTTCGGATCTTAGATTTACTACCTAACAAGGCCAGTAAGAGATATTATATATTCTTTAGTCGACAATGTTGATACATTTGCTGCCATTTTTCATGGGTCAAATTATAGTTTAAAAAACAAACAACAAAGGGAAAAGGGGAAATATACTTCTGTGAAATATTCACTCTTCCAAGAATGTGACAACATATCACCTTCAAAGTCTACTGCAAATCAATATCCTATATACTT
Source organism: Isoperla grammatica (assembly GCA_945910005.1). Classification (NCBI taxonomy): domain Eukaryota; kingdom Metazoa; phylum Arthropoda; class Insecta; order Plecoptera; family Perlodidae; genus Isoperla; species Isoperla grammatica. The sequence continues at coordinate 10,689,590 of OX246738.1, read as the reverse complement.
GTTTGTAATCGCATTCGTCCGTCTAACTATCTGTCTGTCTATCCTGTCAGTCTGTCAGTCTGTCTGTCTGTCTGTCCGTGTCTGTCTATGTATACTTGGAGCTTTGAGTGTCTGCTACACTTTGCCTACTTGCGTGAGTGCGAATGTAATAATGACTAATCATAAATTAGTGACGTCCGAATGATACTGCGAACGCAAATAAATTGTTCACTGTTACAGGTTTGTGGGGTTCTAAAAGATTTCGACGACTTTAAGGAGATAGAATTGTCGATCCTTTAAAGTATTTTTTGAACCTCGGGGACTTGGGTGCCCGTAAATAATACCCGTAAAAATTGTCAGTTTCAAAACGATTTGAAAGCTTCGTTGCAAAGGAGTAATTCCTGGAAGAGTTCAGGGGTATCATTAGGCTATAAGATCCACTTCGTTCCGAAATATGGTTTAGGGACGAAATTACAAAAATTGTATACATAAATAAATAAATTCACATTTAGAGTACTCACTCAGTAACGAAACTGATTTTCAGTGGGGGAATTTAATTTAAAGTGACTAAACCAACCCTGTAGGCTTCGAACACCATCGACGAGTGAACGATAACAAAGATCGATATTTCAAATACGAAACATATGAATCAGTGATTGGACAGTGCGAACACCTGCGGACAAAATGTCATAACCAACAAGGCTAATTCAGAACAACTTCGAATTTATTGAGAGCTTCGTTGCTAGGACGGCTCCAAAGTCACCGTTTAGGCCTAAGACAAGAAGTAATGAAACAGAAGTTAAAAAACTTCTGACTGAACTGGATTTGAACCCGGGACCTTCTGCATTGGAAGCAGGGATGCTAACCACTGGACCAACGAGCCACCTATGATTCTTTTCTTGATGGCTTTTCATTGTAATCAGAACATTGAACCTGGTACAGTTTAATTTTAATTTCAAGTTCGGTCAAACCATTAAATCAGTTTCGGGTCCGGTGTGTGCTACAATTCATGATGTCATAAAACAAATAACTCAAAAAAAAAGTCAATGCCAAAATCTATAGACAAATTAATTAACATATAAATGTTTTGGATATAATGCAAATATCGCCAACAAATAGCATGATGCATGAAGAAACTAATGGTTTCTCTTCAACTTGTTCAACAATTTTAATCAATTAAATGTTTAATTCCCGTGTCCAAAATAGAAAGACAATAATTTGATTCGATTGTGTAGGCTATGTGTTCATATAAATTCGACTTTTAAAGTTGTGTGTTGGTTTGCAAGTTTTGGTCTCGGGTTCAAAGCACTTATTTTAATTATGGTGCGAGTTACGAATTACTAATGACATATCGTGTTCAGAAACCTGCAGTATTGACGAATAAGCAAAACACAAGTAATAACTATTAATTACTATTATTAATATCTTAACAAAAAGCATAAACAGGTGACTTGCTGACTTACCTGGGGCGTCAGTCTTCACAATTTTGTCAAGTTACCTAAAAAGGTGTGAAAACGACGTGGCAAAGTATTATTATATTTTGCCTGTGAATCTGCACATTTATGTAGCGTGACTTGATGGTTTTGGCGGCGCTCGTGTAATGTAGTGCGATATTCGGACTTAGACATGGACGTAAGTTGGGCATGAGGTGACAGCTATATAACACGACATAGCTTCTTTATGATTACTGCTACTCATTCATACATTAAATCGTTGTCATGTGCACATACGCCTGCACACATAACATATTTTAAACTTGCAATGCTCACTCGTATGATGAATAGACACTTTGAACTACAAACCACGTTTCGTTATATCATGCAGTCGCACAGTTATTACAATACCCACCTTTTACCATCCGCTAAAATTTGCTGTTATTAGAGTTTAAAGTAGTCAAATCAAATCAAATCAAAAATCCATTTTATACTCATATCTTAAATATGTACATAAGAATAATTTCATACACAACATACATACAACAGTCGAATTCGTTAGAAGTCGCTACGTTTTACTTGAAGCTGTATAGTAAGCAAGTGGTTAAACAAATATGATCATCTCGATTAGAACCTCTCCCCTTATAGTATGAGGCGTTCGCACGCCAACAAAAGGAAATGTGTAAAAACAATGTGGTCTGGGACTGTCATGACGTAAGTACTTCAAACAAAAAAACCGGTAGACTTGACACAGTAACGCATGTAAAACTATACCAACATGTTGGTTATATTCCCGGTCATACATTATTATCACGAAATAATTTACAACTTACATGTGACATTGTTAGTTGGTCGTGGATAAGCTCGACGTCGCTGGGAGATAAGGGACCATCCACGGTAAAAATCTGCCTACTACTTCTATGACGGGAGTCCTTGACACATTTTTGTAGAGAAGGAATTATGGTAACCAGCGGCGTAACTTGTTAAACGCCTCCCACCCCCCCGCGATATTTTGCTTAGGCCCCTTCACCAATAATCTATGGTTAGCGTGGGAGGTGAGTGTAGGCCAACGGGAAGGGGGAACTAACAGTTTCTGATACCTCTGTTGATACAAACTTTGTAATTTGTATCGTTTAGTATTTATTTAGAATGATCACTTATATAATTTTATTCGTTTGCACAGAAAAAATAAAAACAAATAAAAAATAAAGCGTTCGATAAATATAAACTGTTCATTGATACTTTTATATTTCATTATCTTATCTTCATTATTATTCGTTATTGGAATAAAATATTTAATATCTGTAGGTTGGTTGAAAAAAGTGTTTCTCTGAAGGAAGTAAACATAAATCCCGGAAGCTCAAAAGGAGCATTTATATAATAAATAATTTATCCAAACAAGTTTGTGAACCTCTCAGAAAATATCACGTTAAACCATCATTTTCTTGGAAAATCTGTTAAACATTCAATATGGTGCAAACAAACAAAGCAAAGCAAATTCCTGGACAAAACAGCAACTCTTTAGCCGAAGGAGGTTTTTTTAATGTCTTTTCGGACCAGTGTTGCGACTAGATGATTGATTTTGTATCTATATAAAGATAATAATAAATCTCATACACCTGTTTCCAAAACGGGTTAGGGGGTGGTAAGATAATGCTCTAAATAGGTGTGTATTCAGCTAAAGCTAAACATAATTATCTAGATTATTTTGATACAAAAAAAGATAATAGTCTAGATGTGTTTTCTTTATGAAAAAATAGTTTTTTTTTTTTTTTTACCTGACAACAGTTATTGTACAATGACAATCCTAGAAACCCTGACCTTCATAGAGCACAGGAACCAAATTTGTTCATTTTATCAATCTGCAGCAGGCCGTGCTAAAGATGTAAACACATGAAATATCTATAATGTCTTATTCTTGATGCACTTTAAATAAAATCGTAATAGTAAACTAAGCGGAGACTTGCCCAAGTGACTCGCCCTATTTTCACCCGTTCACGATCGCGTGAATGGCAACATTGTATCCCATTAGGATTGCACATTTCAATTTACAACCAGTTGTTTCCAGACTCATCTATCCTGACACTCATGACGCGTGTCTCTATAAGTGTGCACACTATCTGATATCTATATCAATAACAAGCAGAATGGCAGAATACTTATTCATCAACCCCTCCCTGGGTTAGTTCTAGTAAGTGAGGTCTTGGTTGTGTGAATATAGCACTGACTACATTCAGTATGACATCAGTTTGTTTGGTTATCGTGTTGCTTATTAAAACTTTTAAATACTTGCTCGTAGGTGGAGAGGATATTAAAATAATGTGCGCATATATTATTGGCTTCGCTAAAAGCGCTCTAACTTTAGCGTAAGCTTATTTCAAATGTATAACGTGCAAAGAGCATGTTCTTCATAGTTTCGAAGACGCCATACCTAGGCCATAACCCGCTTACTATATAAGCTTATATAGTCGCGTCGCGTTAACTTGCAAGGTGTTGTCGTCACGGATTATGTAATAGTGAAGTAACGCGTGTGACAACTACCAACCTAAATCTAGTTGCATCCCGTTCTCCTGCCTCAGGTATTGTAGCGATAACATATTATATATATTGTATATATATATTGTATATATTGTATGAATATATATTGTAGCGATAATTCATAGTTTAGTATTTGTTAAGTATTTAGCTAAAACTGGCAACTTGTATAGCATTATAAATTTAATCAATATTAAGACCATAGGTAAGGTCAATTAACTTGTCATAACCCATTTGCTCAATGTTTAAACACAGGTGGCACCAACGACACAATGCTATACACAAAGAAACACAAACAAAATACGCATACGGGACAAAGAAGAAAGTTAAAAACCTTTATAGGAAATGTGTTAAGCACTATATTATAAGTTATCTTTACTGGCAAAAGGGCATGTAACCCAAAATCCATTTAATTTTGAAGATAATGTAATCAGTGTATAATAATAAATAAACAAGCAAATATTTAAAAACAAAATTGGTAAAGCATTAAGTTTAACCCCCTATTTTCTAGTTACACTAACTTTTAAATATGAGTAGTCACAATTACTGAAGTATCGTATTCCACTAGTCGATGAAGTGCAAGAAGAAGAACTATTAGTAGACGTTGGTCGGATCTGTAAAGGCGTGGATAGACGCTAGACCGCAACACTTTAGTATCAGAGAGTAGGAAGCCTATCGAAAACATTCTTTCTCCATATCCCTGAACAGAGTATAAGGGTAGAAGAAAATGTAATTTATAATATTTGAACGTGACAAAATCAAACCCAATGAACCAAAAAAAAAAAAAAAAAACTTTTCTTTTTAAAAGAGAGTTTTTTCTGGGCACATAGTGATTTGATTTTTACTACTATACTTATTAAGTTATTAAGTTTTAACATAATAATATGTCCATGTATATATTATTTGGCTTATCTTAGTAAATATTTAAACATGATGTAATACCAATTGTAATCTAATCAGAAATGCATAGGTTCATTGTGAATCAATATTTTGTGATTCGCTATTTTAAATATTGCAAAAAGCACGAACGATATTTTTCTTTTTTTGTAATTCGAAAATTTGCAACTCTACCGTTGGGTCTATTTTGATAGCAACAGTGCCTACATTTGTTTTGTGTTTCGGAAAATAAACATTGCAGAAACGAAGGACTGAGTCTATGGTTGGGCAAGAAAACATGATGTACACACCATACTTGTATATTTTAATTTACCGGTTACATTCCTTATAAATCTAGTTGATAATATAAATGGCATAGGCAAATGATTATTTTGTTGCATCTCCAACGATTATTTTTTGTGATGCAAAGGCAAGTACAAATTGAAATGTAAAATCAAATATCTGGTGAAAACGACTTTAGCAATCACAGCACGGCAGCAAAACAATGCAGTCTATCCACTTAACTGAAGGAACGAGAATGTATTAATAATTGTGTCTCATAGACACACCTAACATAACACATGTAGGCCTACTCATCAAATAAAACAAGGTAAAGATTAAGAATGTATTAATCAGAGTTTGTTTGAAAAATATTGAATGATCCACATGCTGAAAAATGAAAAGGTAATGTCTTTGGCTATTGTTTGATTTGTTTGAACTGAGTTGCAGCCTTGCACAAATGTTTTTGAAAACGTTCCCTCGATTCCTTTCAACTTTGATCTCAGTACATCGAATCAGGATTCGCTGTGGGGTAAAGAAAATTTGCTGCTTCTAAGATTTCGCCCTCTTTGAACGGGCGCTGTGATTTCGCGAAAAGCACTCGATGTATGTGCGAACATCTTAACGAAACTAATTAAATTATTCTAAAGCAATTTCTGCGAAGACCGTTAGCTGGCTGGGCTTTTACGATCAATGCCAGCCAGCCAAAATAGAAACATCTTGGATTCAATGTACCTTATACCAAACTCTAGAATAATCATTCGAATATCGTGAACTACTAAACGATAACTAAGAACTTAAATTCCTACGAAACTGAGTAACTTGAGTTCGAGCCCGGTAGGGTTTGTGCGTTTATAGGCAAACTGCCGTCATCTGTGATTATCATCGTATCATCGTCTAGCTAACACATTTATTTACTATTATAGACTTGAAATGCATATCTTATAGTAGGCCTAAATCACATTTTCTTTCTATTTAATAAAAAAGTAAATATATAAGCGAACGGTTCTATATAATGACCGTTTTACTAATGTTTTACGTTCTACTTTGCACCTCTCACTTTTATTTCTATGTGAAGAATCTTGTGATAGTCAGCATTGCTTCATTTATCGCCCCTTTATTTCGAAATATCATAAACATATTTGGTCTGTACGTCTCCAATTTGGGCAGTGCTATAATCTACACGATGAGTGTATATGAAGGTAACATGAAGAAAACACCCCCCACGACATTCATGCCAACGCCAGGATTCGAACGTGGAACGCAGGAACTATGACTTACCAGCACGTGTAATATTGCATTTATTTTTGGCAATTGAGAAATAGTTGGTTTTAAGTAGAGCAATCTTATCGTCTTTTATCTCGTCTATAATTCAAACACATAATATGCAGTCGGTAATAAGTGACACAGAGTAATCATTATGTACCTACAACTAAGTCTAGTGCAACAAACTTGCAAGTCAAATGTGTAAGAACAACGCTAAACGTCAGCGATTGTGTGATTAGGCCAAGGCCACTTTTAGTCTGGTAAACGGTTACGTAAAGCGTTATCACCTTGCACATGCAGTAACCAGACACAGGCGTGCAACCGCCCGTCTGAGCACTGCATAATTTCCCTCACAATCGGTGGGGCATGGCAGCACGAAAATAACTAGAATTGTTGAACATGTTCTTCGCTGTTTTGCGGTAAATGTTTAATATTTCCAAACGACAGACTAAAGCTGTTTAACATATTAGACATGACCCAGAGAGAGAAGCGGAAGAAGGGATCTAGCTGAGAAGATTCGAACTAAAAATAGTTTAGTTCGAGCAAGGTTTCTTAAAATAAACACTAAAACGAATTACGTTTACGCGCACACATTAGCTTTGTATACCCCCCCCCCCCCCCCCATAAACGCAATCAACATGAAAGCTCACCCCCTGCGGCTGTATAATACCAGCCTGTTGAAAATGTTATGGGTACAGTTTCCTGGTTTCCTGGTACAGCAATCAATGACGATGTATACGCAGTAGGATCTCCGCTACCTCTTTGGTAACTAGGTTTAGACATCACAGATATTCAATGGAACAGGGCTGTGGCAATAATAAGATTGACGTCTTTGTTACAAACACACAGTTTTGAACCCATTGTTTATCTTTTCAATTCGTGGATAAGTTAAAGTTATGAAACAGCTTTCAATTTTTTCTCTTTTCTGCCAGTTTTAATTATAACTATACAATCTAATACTATAAATGCAAATAATAGAAGCATGAAACAATGTACAACGACAATATTGAATATATATATTTATTTCAGAGGGTAAGTATCTTTACCGTTACTCTCTTAAATCTAAATGATACACAAAATAAAAAAGATATAATATGTTTTTTACCTTACAAAGTTAAAACCCCCAGCCCGAACCAAGAATCGAAAATCGAACCTGAATCTTCTGCATTGGAAGCAGGAATAAACATACTAGCCACACAAAACGCTATGGAGACTTGTTTTCGTTTAGCATTTTTATTTTAATGTAAAATTCTAAACACTAAAACTTTTTTGGGGAATTTCTGGCATACATCAGTAAAGTAAAAATCTGCATTCCATAATCAATTTTGTTGGGTAACTGGTTAAGGCCGATCTATGCCTACCTTACTATCACTATTCCAAGCTTCTCTATTGTTACGAAGTTCAGCATCATCATCTCTAAATATAAATATTTCCAAAGCAGATGGTGCGTCTTGGGGCTTTATCAAACTTTGTTCATAATATTTTGGACCTATGTGGCTCACACCTCTCCTGGTTCGGTTATCATGATGGTGCTGAAAGGTAGAGCTATATCGCCTCCGCTGGAGGAGGGGGGGAGGGGATAATGAACTACCAAATTGACATAATATTTATGTTCCAGAGTAAACTATGCTACATCATGGTATACTTAGCCCACTGTAGCTGAGGATTGAGCCCCCGTGGATTTTTGATCTGCGATATTGCCTTGCCAAGAGCCAACTTCACCAACTTCACCAACTTCACCAACTTCTAAACTCCCATTAGCTGGTAATCAGAGATTCTCTACGAACAAGCATTAAATGTTGTAATGTTTGTTGTACCATGGTTACCAAACTGACCTTACTAAATCGGATCTTAATGAAGTTGGTGAATTTGGACCTAAGCAAATCTTTCGACTATACGCACTACGCAAAATATATTTTTTGCTATTGGGGGAGGGGGAGAGGTAACAACCACTATTCTCCGCAGTAAGCTACGGCCATTGCAGGAGCCTTAGATGTTTTAATATCGTATCTTTAGAAAGGAATATAAATAAAAATCATGGAGAATGGGGAGCTAATGTTATAGGAAATAAGAAATTGTTCATTGCGTTTGGATGAATTTAAGATCACTTCACTAATATCCAAGATTTTTGGTTTTATTGAATTTATAGGCGGTTCGATAAAAAATGTTTAGTTTAACTTTCTAAAAGAATGATTTATGTCTTGCCATCGTGTCATAATTATAATATTCATTTGCGTGTTTACGTGGGAAATCTCCTTCAAAACAGTGCTCTGTTATGAACGCTGAAACTGTGACGTAGACAAGGGAAGGCCATAACTAACTGATCAATATACAGTGTGACTGATCAAGTCAGTATTTGTATTTCCACACAATACGTTGATTCGGCTAAAACCACACTAAAACCAACCACCGCAAAGCTCCTAACGATCAGCTCTTGGCCTGGGCGAAAAATAAATACATTTTAAAACACCAGAGCAGAGCATTTGATTTCATTTTTATTTGCGCTTTCGGTAATCTCAAAGGAACTTCATTATATACAAACGTATCACATTTAAAATTGTGTATTTTTCGTAAGTGGCTGATTTTATGGGGTTAACTAGGAATAAGGGACATATTTAAACGTGGGATGTCTTTCCTTGATGAGAGTATCGATGTGTGTTTGGCAGCTGCAGGTCTAAACGAATCGACTGACCAAGTGAGCAGTTGTGAAAAATGAAATTGACCATCAAGTCAGATAAACCCAGGATTTCTTTCAAAACGCTCCAAGTTGGAGCGTTGCCACGGTTCCCGGCCGTCGCTTTGAGCAACTAGAGAGAGGGGCGGTGGGGGAGAGGATGGTCGACTCTAGAAGAAAAGATTTAGGAACTACTGGGATCAGAGTAAGTACGCCAAGAATAGACCCGACTGCCCCCCCACTCGCTTTGCTCAAGACGGGGCACAAATTCAGCCTATATTAACCCATCTTTGAGGGGGCTTACGCGCCTACATGAAAACTCTGAATATTGTCATTTCGTGAGGGAAAATATAAACCATTCTAGAACCGAACTTCTTGACCCAAGAACAACGTAAATCTTGGACTCGTCCCAGACTTAAAACTGGCCAATAAAGTAGAATTAATTGTTCGTCTGCAAATAGATTTACCTCGTCTAGGAATGCTAATTATGGAATCAGCTACGGCGACCTGAATTCAGCCTAGTAAATATGTAGCCCTGGCTGCCAGACTTTCCAAATCAACGGCCGTTTTTTGCAGTCTCACGAAAACACTTTGGGTGGATTAGGAATAAACCCGTCTACATGTTACGGAGAGTTGTAAAGATAATTATCTTTTGTGGGAAATCCCTCATCCCTCCAGTATTAACCGGTTGACAAACATTATTCTGAATTCGACGATTCGATTCCACTACAGACAAGAAGTAGTACTCTTTTTCCGCATACAGTCTGCCCTTACCCCTTATACGGGAGTATCATCCCCCCCCCTCCCCCCCACCACCACCAAGTTTCCAACCTGGGCCCATACAATTAGTTTCATATAATATATTGACGAGGCACCCGATGGCGGAATAATATATTTCAGTGTTATAACTGTATACAATAATACAATACAGTTCTAAAACACAGAATTTTTAAACTTTTTCACGATTTTCACAATTTGTAACACATACAATAATACAGTAAACAGTATACAATAATAATAATAATAATAATAATAATAATAATAATAATAATAATAATAATAATAATAATAATAATAATAATAATAATAATAATTTCCACCGTACAAAGAGCGAATGCTGGGATGAGTACAAATCGGCCACGACCGTACATAGCATCCACAATTCGGTTTGGAAAAAATAATGTGGACAATGATATATTAAGTAGTATAGCCAAATGTGGGCATTTGAGAAGCAGAAGAAGAAGAAGAAGAAGAACAAGAAGAAGAAGTAGAAGAAGATATATTAAGTAGTTCTAAGTAGATTTTAATAAGGTAAACACATGGAAATACTTGACATTTGTGTCCGTACAACATGTTTATGCCGGTTTTGACCGAGTTTGTATGTATTGCAACAATAAAATAATAATAATAATAATAATAATAATAATAATAATAATAATAATAATAATAATAATAAAAATATAAAAAAAAAAAAAAATAATAATATTAATAATAATAATAATAATAATAATAATAATAATAATAATAATAATAATAATAATAATAATAATAATAGTAATAATAATAATAATAATAATAATAATAAAATAAAAATTGAGTTTGTACCCATTCTAGGACAGGACAATCTTTAAATAATATACACAACTCTTTTCTACATCCTACGGGAATATTTTTACGAATTTGCGCTAGATGGCCAACAGGGATGGATGGCCAGCCACAATGGCATGTGATTGGTAGTTCATTGTTACAATGTTTCAGCTGGCATTTGGTTGAAGTTCAACTGTTTTCTATTGCTTTGGTTTGCTATTATTACTGAAAAGCAACATAAACTCTTATTTTGGCCACTCTTTTTGTTTACAATGGCACACATAATCATTTCAGTAAACTTTATTGGCGGATAAGTGTTCAAACTCTCATATTTCCCCGTAAACAATATTATTCGTTTTCTATTTACAACTAAATGAACCTTGAAATAGTACTATCGGTGGCCTCCAATATGGCCAATGTGACGTCACGTAAATACTCCCTATTGTCCGTCGGTACTTATAAAACTAGAGGTATATCATTACACGTTTAGGTGTGGAGACTCAACGTTGCAAAGATTAATACCGTCTAGATAAACAGGAGCTCACTAACTTTATTATAGTGCATATACTAAATTTCTTGAGTGACAAATTTGATAGTAAATTATTACCTAACTACGAATTGCACAATAAGAAGTTAAGCTATAAATAAATGGCATATGTTTGCTCACTTTACTGGTCTCACTTCAAGGCAAGTGTTACGTGTAAACAGTCTACAGCCTAGCTAGACGGACCAGTAATGGAATACATGTCAAAAGTGGCTCAAGGAGATTCCAAAAAGTTGTTACTCCTTTCTGGCAATAAGGTATACACATTATACATGATTACATACTACTAGTACTAATATTGCCAAAAGTACCATATTACAACTCGTAATTATCACTATAGGCAACCCAAGACTACCTTACACATGCATTCGTCACAGGCGAGGCACTCATAGCCAACCAGCGAACCGCCCGAGACAATAGCGCGCAAATACCGATCGCTGATTGGCTACGAATACCTCGCCTGTGACGGAAGCATATGTAAGGTTGTCTTGGGTAGCCTATACAACTACTGTTACTTATACGAAAACCATATATGTACAGCTACTGCTGCTCTACTACTTAACTACAATTAATAATAATTATAATACAAGACAGACACATTTAAAATTAAAAAAAATAAAAAAAAAAACATAATACAACATCTATGAATCTGGCTGAATCTTAACGCTTTAACATATATAATTGAATATATATTTGCTTCACTATAGTGAATAATTCAATGTTAATCCATTAGCAAAAATATCAAGAACATCGAAGATCCTCGTCAACATAACATTTAAAAACTAGTTTTTAATTTTTAACTGCTGTGCATTGTGCATTGTTGTCATTGAAGATTTAGAGGACGGTCATAGCGTTTTCCAGTGGCTGCACTGGACCGAACTGAGTCCACAATTAGATCAACAATACACAACAATATAATCAACGCACCACTGCGCACATCAGTGCAGCCCATTGGAAAACACCATCAGTCAAAGCAGTAACGTACCGAGGCGGTTATCAAACACGCTACAGCTCCGACAGAGCGTTCCGAGGCAGTTATCAAACACGCTACAGCTCCGACACAGCGCTCCGAGACGGTTATCAAACACGCTACAGCTCCGACACAGCGTTCCGAGGCAGTTATCAAACACACTTCAGCTCTGACAGAGCGTTCCGAGGTGGTTATCAAACAGGCTACAGCTCCGAGACAGCGCTCCGAGGCGGTTATCAAAGACGCTACAGCTCCGACACAGCGTTCCGAGGCAGTTATCAAACACACTTCAGCTCTGACAGAGCGTTCCGAGGCGGTTATCAAACACGCTACAGCTCCGACACAGCGTTCCGAGGCAGTTATCAAACACGCTTCAGCTCTGACAGCGTTCCGAGGCGGTTATCAAACACGCTACAGCTCTGACACAGCGCTCCGAGGCGGTTATCAAACACGCTACAGCTCCGACAGATCGCTCCGAGGCGGTTATCAAACACGCTACAGCTCCGACACAGCGCTCCGAGGCGGTTATCAAACACGCTACAGCTCCGACACAGCGTTCCGAGGCAGTTATCAAACACGCTACAGCTCCGACACAGCGCTCCGAGGCAGTTATCAAACACGCTACAGCTCCGACACAGCGCTCCGAGGCAGTTATCAAACACGCTACAGCTCCGACACAGCGCTCCGAGGCGGTGATCAAACACGCTACAGCTCCGACACAGCACTCCGAGGCGGTTATCAAACACGGTACAGCTCCGACACAGCGCTCCGAGGCAGTTATCAAACACGGTACAGCTCCGACACAGCGCTCCGAGGCGGTGATCAAACACGCTACAGCTCCGACACAGCACTCCGAGGCGGTTATCAACCACGCTACAGCACCGACAGAGCGCTCCGAGGCGGTTATCAAACACGCTACAGCACCGACAGAGCGCTCCGAGGCGGTTATCAAACACGCTACAGTTCCGACAGAGCGCTCCGAGGCGGTTATCAAACACGCTTCAGCTCCGACAGATCGCTCCGAGGCGGTTATCAAACAGGCCACAGCTCTGACAGATCGCTCCGAGGCGGTTATCAAACACGCTTCAGCTCTGACAGAGTGTTCCGAGGCGGTTATCAAACACGCTACAGCTCTGACAGATCGCTCCGAGGCGGTTATCAAACACGCTACAGCTCTGACAGAGTGTTCCGAGGCGGTTATCAAACACGCTACAGCTCTGACAGATCGCTCCGAGGCGGTTATCAAACACGCTACAGCTCTGACAGATCGCTCCGAGGCGGTTATCAAACACGCTACAGCTCCGACACAGCGCTCCGAGGCAGTTATCAACCACGCTACAGCACCGACAGAGCGCTCCGAGGCGGTTATCAAACACGCTACAGCACCGACAGAGCGCTCCGAGGCGGTTATCAAACACGCTACAGCTCCAACAGAGCGTCCGAGGCGGTTATCAAACACGCTACAGCTCCGACACAGCGCTCAGAGGCGGTTATCAAACACGCTACAGCTATGACAGAGCGTTCCGAGGCGGTTATCAAACACGCTACAGCTCCGACAGATCGCTCCGAGGCGGTTATCAAACACGCTACAGCTCCGACAGAGCGTTCCGAGGCGGTTATCAAACACGCTACAGCTCCGACACAGCGCTCCGAGGCGGTTATCAAACACGCCACAGCTCCAACACAGCGCTCCGAGGCGGTTATCAAACACGCTACAGCTCCGACACAGCACTCCGAGGCGGTTATCAAACACACTACAGCTCCGACACAGCGCTCCGAGGCGGTTATCAAACACGCTACAGCTCGGACAGATCGCTCCGAGGCGGTTATCAAACACGCTACAGCTCCGAAACAGCTATCCGAGGCGGTTATCAAACACGCTACAGCTCCGACACAGCGCTCAGAGGCGGTTATCAAACACGCTACAGCTCCGAAACAGCGCTCCGAGGCGGTTATCAAACACGCTACAGCTCCGACACAGCGTTCCGAGGCGGTTATCAAACACGCTACAGCTCCGACACAGCGCTCAGAGGCGGTTATCAAACACGCTACAGCTCCGACACAGCGCTCCGAGGCGGTTATCAAACACGCTACAGCTCTGACAGATCGCTCCGAGGCGGTTATCAAACACGCTACAGCTCCGAAACAGCTATCCGAGGCGGTTATCAAACACGCTACAGCTCCGACACAGCGCTCAGAGGCGGTTATCAAACACGCTACAGCTCCGACACAGCGCTCCGAGGCGGTTATCAAACACGCTACAGCTCCGACACAGCGTTCCGAGGCGGTTATCAAACACGCTACAGCTCCGACACAGCGCTCAGAGGCGGTTATCAAACACGCTACAGCTCCGACACAGCGCTCCGAGGCGGTTATCAAACACGCTACAGCTCCGACACAGCGCTCAGAGGCGGTTATCAAACACGCTACAGTTCTGACACAGCGCTCCGAGGCGGTTATCAAACACGCTACAGCTACGACACAGCGCTCCGAGGTGGTTATCAAACACGCTACAGCTCCGACAGATCGTTCGAGGCGGTTATCAAACACGCTACAGATCTGACAGAGTGTTCCGAGGCGGTAAACAAACACGCTACAGCTCCGACACAGCGCTCCGAGGCGGTTATCAAACACGCTACAGCTCCGACACAGCGCTCCAAGGCGGTTATCAAACACGCTACAGCTCCGACACAGCGCTCCGAGGCGGTTATCAAACACGCTACAGCTCTGACACAGCGCTCCGAGGCGGTTATCAAACACGCTACAGCTCCGACACAGCGCGTCGAGGCGGTTATCAAACACGCTACAGCTTCGACACAGCGCTCCGAGGCGGTTATCAAACACGCCACAGCTCCGACACAGCGCTCCGAGGCGGTTATCAAACACGCTACAGCTCTGACACAGCGCTCCGAGGCGGTTATCAAACACGCTACAGCTCCGACACAGCGCTCCGAGGCAGTTATCAAACACGCTACAGCTCCGACACAGCGCTCCGAGGCGGTTATCAAACACGCTACAGCTCCGACACAGCGCTCCGAGGTGGTTATCAAACACGCTACAGGTCTGACAGGGTGTTCCGAGGTGGTTATCAAACACGCTACAGCTCCAACACAGCGTTCCGAGGCGGCTATTAAACACGCTACAGCTCCGACACAGCGCTCTGAGGCGGTAATCAAACACGCTACAGCTCTGACAGAGTGTTCCGAGGTGGTTATCAAACACGCTACAGCTCCGAAACAGCGCTCCGAGGCGGTTATCAAACACGCTACAGCTCCGACACAGCGTTCCGAGGCAGTTATCAAACACGCTACAGCTCCGACAGAGCGCTCCGAGGCAGTTATCAAACACGCTACAGCTCTGACACAGCGCTCCGAGGCGGTTATCAAACACGCTACAGCTCTGACAGATCGCTCCGAGGCGGTTATCAAACACGCTACAGCTCCGACAGATCGTTCCGAGAGAATATGCTCATTACTTTAGTATTATTTGGTGTTTAACGACGTACTCGACAACTAGGTCATATGACATCGGGGGGTGATTGGAGATAAAGGACGCGTAGGGGGATGAGAAAGGGGATGACGTGGGCTGTCTTTCGTCTGGCTTCTCCTCCTCGTTCGGTCCGGCTACCAGAAGCCTACGCTTCCGCCGGCATAGTTCTCGCCTCTCGGGGTCACCAAAGCACGCAAGCGTGTCCACCACAATCAAGTAACAATCTCTTGGAAGGTCCGAGAGAATAGAGTCAAACTCCCACCTACCGTTTCTACCGAATTGTTCCATAGTATTTTGAATAAGAATGCAAATGGCTTAATAATTCAGTCCATTAGTGGCTTACCTTATTTTGGAGACAACTATGCAACATAGCCTTAGACCGTATGAAAAAAGTACATTCCTCAATCAAGTAACAATAATTTCCATCTATGAGCCATGTTTTTAGTTATAATTGTATTTTGTTTCTTAAAGGGATAGTCGGGTGAAAAACTAAAGAACTACCATTTGTAGATGTCCACCTTTAAATATAAAAAACATGACTAAAAGATACCATACTTTAAAAGCAGGCGGTTAAAAAATTAAAGAAAACGCGATTATTTGGTTTGGTGCTACCAAGTAGCACCGAGCAACTTTTCCCATGGTAATTCCCATATAAAAAAAATGTTGACTTGAGAAAGTAAAACCACCGCTAAAATAGGACACTGATCAAAAATCGATCAGGAGGTTTAATGTGCATCGTTTCTCTACCGATAACATTCTTCTTAGTACGAACGTTTTCTTCTACTACATACCCTGCAATTAATTTATTTGTTACATGATGTGTAGAAAAGTTGCAATCTGTTTTGAGCGGTACTGTCCGCAGTCGCCGAGCGTTTCGCGGAGCGCGGGCTGGTCTCGTATAACACACGGGCTGGTCTCGTGTAACACAATGAGTCCTCTGTCTATCGGGAAGGCGCCAGCGACCTCAGAACCGATACAGTTACACTACGCTTTAGAAGAAAAATGCAGCAAGAGCTGCCGAAGGGAATCTAGTAGAATAGCTAATTGTTCACTATTTTTTTTCTTGCATTGAAGCAACCTATATCAATTGTATTTTACACATAACTGAATTTCATGGACTAATGACTAATTGGTGATTTTTTAGGTCTTCATCTGACTATCCCTTTAAATGTAACTTCGCCATAATATAGTTTCTGTGGTAATACACAGTCACAGGTGATGTCATACGACTTGGGGTGAATGTATTGTATTGTGATATGACTGACCTGCCCCTGCAAGGTCATAAACACATTGCTTCAGTGTCCCAACGTGTTAATGTGGCATAAGAGGGTCGATTCAGGGCCGGCTCGCGTTTATTTTTCATCATTATTAATCCTCCGTTAGGTTTGTTACCTCATAGGACTTTATGCTACATGACTAGCGTGACATAAACTGGTTTTTATTTTATTTACAAGGCACATGATTTTTTAATTTGTTTTAACCAATGTTGATATTTCTTATTTTCATTCACATACAGCTCAAAATAAATCAAAGTGTCAAGATATACAAGCTTCGTGATTAAAAGTTATTATGATGCATGTAAAGAATTTCCCCAAGGAAAAGCCAAATGCAGGATAACAATTTAGTATTTGTTTCGGATTTCTTTACTTCCGTGGAAATATTGTTTCTTATATCCTAGCTCGGACCATAAGGGAACGAAATAATTATATCCAAGCAAAATAATTATTGTATACTTATGGGAAAGTGTGAATTAAAAAATCTGTAAAATCAGTAGTATTAATTTATAAACAGCAAATTTAATTTGTTAATCAACTCTAAAATAACACAAATTTGTAAATGCATACGAAATTATTATAAATATAATGTGTAACTAATTACGTACAAATCGTCAAAATTGCAAAACCTTGAAATTAAACTGGCTGTGAAAAATGTAATTCTATTGCAAACATTATTTTAATTATTATCAGTATCAGTGTATTTTTTGCCGACAGTCAACTCGCTAACTTACATAAAACCAACAACAGTATCGCGAGAAAACAAGACGAGCCATTAAACCTACAAGAAATATCTCAGAGACATTTCAGCGACTGAAAACTTTACAATTGTGGTGTACTGCTTGTAAAGTTTCAATATCAAAGAAACGATATATCTATTATATTTATGGTCCACGTCTTACAGTTATGTATTGAGAATGTGGTGACACCTATCCTAAACATATCTTTAAATGAGCTTTATCTCAGCTTTGTAAAAGGTGTATTAATGTAATAAAACAATGTGCAGACGAGGTTTTTGCAAGGTAAGCTTAATTTGTCATATGGATCTCGTTGTGTAACGGCTTTGCAAGGCATTAATAAAATAAAAGTAACCACAGGAGCGCGTGTGCTAATAATGAAACCAGCTTGACGTGAAATATTTGCAGCGCCAGCCACAAAGCGCAGAGGAAAGAGAAGAGAATGTATGGGGAATTCAGAGATATTTGGGGGGAAATCGATTGTAGACAAAATTGCGTTCGTTAAAAAATGTCACTCGTGATTGAACTACTTTGTAAGGTTGGATGAGGGGACGGTCCAAAGTAGACAGAGGTGGCTCAGTGTTAGCGTAGTCCGATCTAAAACACAACGCAACCCAATCAAAGCACATCTGCCTGAAAAATGATTTTAATAATTGTTCAGTTGCAAGACGAATATCAGGTTTCAGTCTGTAACAATTCCTTTGCGAATAATTTCAAGCACATACATCTAATTATAGCCCCTGAAGAGTCTCATTACTTATTGGATGCCATGAAGTGTTTACGCGTAAAATATTTTTAATAATTTCCACTCCAAATAGGGTTTAGTGGTTTACTATAATACTTATAGATATTTATTATTATACAGATAATACGGCAAAGACTTCTTGAATTGATTTGAATTAAGCATAAAATAATTGTAACATTTACTACTTTTTGAAAGTTTTTTTCACATGACACGCTTTGAAACTCAAATACCATCACTAATCGGTATACAAATTACAAAATAAATATTATTTTAAGCCCCATTCAATGTTCACTAATGTTAAATTTAAGTAATAGGGCGTACTTGGTAATTAAATGTGAAAATATAAACCCGACAGAAACATATTTAGTCAGAAAAAACGTTGTGTAGCCGCAGTGTCATCTAAGAATGGGTATGGCAGGCCAAGTTCTTCAAAGCTGTAGAGTGATGCCTCGAAGCATGAGAAGGTTACGTTAATCTCACTAGTCCCTGGGTTTCATTCTCTGTCATCATTCTCTTCTTACTTACCATACAAATTACTAGTTTAACCTGGTAAGATTAAAGGATGTTAAACTTGTGTATTAAATCTCTGTGACGAGAAATAAGTTAACCCACTTATTCCCGGTATTATGACAGCCTGCTAAATGTTTACTCCGGGACTAACTTGTTTTCTCCATGGCAACCACCAATCAGAAGCGTGGTTTCCACAGAGAAAACAAGTTAGTCCCGGTCTAAATATTTAACGGTACACTGGGCCTTACTCAGCGCTATCACCAATTCCATGTATTTAGTATTTACTGTTATAGCTAGCATGTATGGCCATGTGTACACCCAGAATATAAGCCATGGGTTTTGTTAGACTTTAATAATTAATAATACATCATTCGTCACGTATCGTTCATAAGTGAGTACCGTACTTACTTACTTATGTTTGATATTAGGTTTTGCGAATTACTGCGCTAATCAAAACGATCATCATGGCACATTGTTTACTTTTCTAATGTGTACAAGCTGTCAGGTCAGGAGATCGATAGAATTATTTGAATTCATTAAATTTCATAAAACCTTAGTAAATGCATTGGTAAAAAAATATTAAATTAATTGCAAAGTAAACAAAGAATAGAGAATCCAAAGTTTATATTAAGTAGATTGTGCTACAACTTGTTTACATTCATTTTCTTTGAACACCGTATATCGACCACGTTGAAGCAATTTATCGTACCCGGCACCTCCACCAAAAGTAGCAAAACTGGTGGTATTGAATGAATTAAAGGGCTTATTGCTATGAGTAGTATTTTACAGAATAAATTGAATTCTTCCTTTGGAGAAAATAATATTTCATATTATTAATTTCAATTTATCATTAATTTATAGAATTTATCGTTACATCATTAATGTCAATTATGTAGCGTGCAAATTAAAGAACAAAACATTTTGTATAAATGCCCTGTTCCACTTTTGTACCTCAGTATCATTCTATAGTTAAAGTTTCCCTGCCGTACATAATATTTAGAGGTTTTTTAAAACTATGTAACACTATCGCACAATAGAGAGTTGCTTTCGTGGAGTAAGTAAGACTAATTTGTCAGACATCTCCAAAGAGTTACAGAGTACAGCCCTGTTATCAGATGAGTAGGGTCTCCTTGATCATTAATTGTTATATTTCGTAGTGTACAATGCTAATAATTACTAATAAGGACATTAGTTTTTGAATTTCAAGGCAGTATTAAAGATACGCAAAAATTAAACTCACAAAACTCGAGTTATCTGATATTAAAAAATAATTGAATCACAAACGTAAGTTTTATATTGAACGCCGAGTAAATTATGGTTTCAATAAGTATCATAAATCATATTTGCGATAAAAAACATAAATAAATTGCAAATACGAATGGCTTGATTATTGTCGTTTGGTGACTGTGCCATGAAGTAAATTTGTGTAAGGTAAATAAAACTCTGAACATCTATTTCATCTCAAACAAGTATTCTGTGCGCTAATTAGATGAAAAGCACAGACTTTCATTCGGGTAGGAGAGTTTTACTTATTGAAGATTTCAATTTACTAACTTCACGTGAGCTATGAAATTATAATGATGATAAACAACTATAATGCGAATATTTCCTTTTTGACGCATACAAATATTTAATGAAAAATACGCCCATTGAAAAAACCTCATTTAAGGTTATTTTTAAATGTATGTTTTTTTAATTTGACTCTTAACCAATGTGCAAGTAGATTTGTCATCATGATGTGTAAAAGTGTGATGATGTCTTTTTAGTACGGCAATAATTATGTTCAAATTTAACAAATGCAGCCATAAATTGCTGCATTTTGTTTAATCGTTTCATTGAGGTGGTACACATAAAAAGACTAATTCAAAGATGAACGAAAACTGGATATAAAACAGTATTTGAAATTGACTATTTTTAACCCAGTATAATCCAATCCGTTGTCTGTGCCCAGAGTTTTATTAACTTATTACTGATTGATGACCAATCAAAATATTTCTCTAAAGGCAAATGTGGGGGTTAAATATAAAAACGGAGCTGGAGGCCATTTAACGCTTTATTAATTAAATCATCTTTAGGCCTACATTTCATACAAAATTGTGGATGAAAATCCGTTGCTGTAAATGTTTGTGATCGAGACACTTTGTGCACTTATAGCAAGAAACCTGTAAAATGGGCGCTTAAAAATGTTCTATTAGCTGGCTGTTAGCGTAATGGACGTTTTAAAAGGAAATTAATAGTCTATGATATTGCTCAAAATTGATAATATGTTTTGTTTGGTGGCATAATAAACTGCTGCATTCTGTACACTGTAAATGATCCTATATTTTGTAAGCAATGGACACGAATATTGCCTTATAAATATTTAGCACGTCCCTGCCCATAGAGAACCCAGACTATGAGAACAGAAAGTTAATGTTAATGTTGCCTGCAATTTTTGCATATGTTTTTTCAAAATGGCATTCTTTTTGCAAAATGGTATTCTTTATAATAACAGCCCGTATCCCTGAGCCCTCTCTAATGCTCTCAGTGACGGTTGGGGTAAAAGCAGGGAAAATTCACAAGTTTGAACCATCCATATCAATTAATTATTAATACCTTATATATTATAGTGATCATCGTAAATTATGTATATGTTAAAGTAGTCACCGTTATCATACATGTATAGGGAGCTGTATAGTTGGGAGAGAGTGATTTACAATACTATTCTCCAAAGAACATATGCCAATTATTTTAACTGATATGTGTATTCATAAATACAAAATGTATTACGTTAAATGTTGAACAAATGTTTGTAAGCTTAGTTTCTCTTTTTGGAAATAATTTTAGATTATATGTACTATAGAGTTGGCATCTTAACCAGTGATGGTTTCTCCAGGCGTAACAAATTTATTTGAAGAAGGAAAATAAATATATTTTACTACATCAGAATTAATTAGTGAACTTGTTTGGTTGGAAAAGTTAATCATATTGAACGTAAATAAAAAGTTTCCTCTCAACGACCAACTAAAAGCCCACGAGTGAACTCAGCATCCGCCTGACTAGCAACACTTGAGATAATGTTTCAATTTGCTAATTAACTAGCGCGATATTTGCGGAAAGGTTCACTGAAGAGTACAACAAAAAGTGTTTAGCCTCGGCGCCGCCGGAAACTTAATATTCTGCGTTCAACAAGTAGAGACTCGACGCTGCCTGGTCTGACACTTTCTATGGGCGGCGGTAACAAAATATCTAACAGTGTGGTAGCGTGAACGACGGTTAATATCTCATTGGGAATTCTTGTATAATGAGGTCTTCCAGAACCATGAACGCGTAGCTAGAATATTATAAGCGCCAGTTGAATATTGAAAGGACCCGTTCAGGTAATAATGGATGGCTGTCAACACATTTCCTGTGTAACCAGACACACGCTAATGCTACGGAGAGCAAAAACAATGGAGACACAGCTCGCAGCTTGCCCACAAAATAATATCTGCATTGTGTATTTAGATTAATAGATGTCGTTTATGGAAGCATAAATCAATTTTATTGTCTGCTAATTGCATGCATAAACGAATTGGTATGCGTTGGGAAATTGGATCACTTTGTCAACGCGCCAGTGTGGATTTACATAATTAAGCAACTGGAATGGGGAATAATGGCTGAAATTAACGTTGCTTTATAGGGAGCTTAGTAAGGTTAAAGAACGTGTTGCTATAATCTCCCTTAAACAGTATTATCGATGCATACCACTAGTTATTCACTCCTTCTATATTTCAATGTCACTTTCTTAACGGGACCTCTGAGACTAGTTTGAACGATTACGTGTAAAACTGGAACATCGTCCAAAGACATTGTGGGGGGGGGGTGGGAGGGGGGCGATTTATTACGATAGTAACACACTTTGATACGACAAAATATCCTGAACGTCAATACCTTTGCGGTAAGTGGCAATCACATCGCAAATGCCATCTTTAGGCACTCATTTTCAACTACCAACTAGGCTACCTGTGCTCGTGCTATCTGTTATTATCACACCCATTCCTTTCAGAATTATTTCAACGTGTGTCGTTCAAGCTTCAAACACAAATTTCACCACGAAATGAAGCTGATTTATTTACATTAGACCGTATAAAAACGAATAAACGAAATCAATCCACCAACTGTGTGTTGATTGGCGAATGAAGTTATATCACTCGTAATTGGAGGATATCGGTTTAAACTATCTGTGTGTTCATCCACCATAATTAGCTATACCTCACATCACAGTGGCAGCCACCTTTGATGATGCCCCATTATTCAAGAGGAGAGGAAAGTGCCTACGGAAGCGATAGACTCTAAGAGGAACAATCATACTCCCGGACAGTAACTGTGAAAGGGGAAAGAGACGCAAGTGCTAACTACGCATAATAGATGTTTGAGTTTAGTCCCGTGCTTGACTGAGTATCCTGTGTTATTCCCTATAAGGACCCTAAATCACGAGCTACTTTTAGACTATATCGCGACTACAGGCTCGTACTGAAACATTATAACTGCAGTCTTGCATGTGTATTATGCTGATACACTCGTCATTATCTTGGAGATTCTTTTCCCGACCTATTCGCCTCATATTATCTTCATCTATAAATATATAATATATTTTCTTTATTTTGTAAATATACAATTTGTTTTTTTGGTGGAGGGGGATATTTTTATTTTATAACATTTTGGAAGATCTTTTATTGTGTCGCCAAATTTACAAAAGGTTTAAGCTAGGAGGTTTCAAGAATGGTCTAGACCAATGATTTACGCCGCATGATTATTAATTGGCAGTTCATTTTTAGGGGATTAACCTACATTACTGGTCTAAGGGATTAACAAGCTTTTTAAGTTGATACTTTGACGTATTGTGTTTTGTTTCGTATTACAAATTGTTGACCGACAGATACGGATCAGTGCTAGCACACGAGGCTCTAATTCGGGAATATCCGCTACAGGCAATCCTGACTGAAGGGGTTTCCTGAGATTTTTTCAGTCACTAGCCGAATGTTGGTCATTCTAATATAACACGCCTCGGACATTTTCTTTTTAACTATTCCAAATACAAAATACCTATAGATAGTAACATACAGAAGGACGTGAATTGTTCATGGGCCGACTGTTTCCTAGGAACAGATAGCCGTTCTTACCGTGCGGTAGAGTAGTTCTACTTCAAACACCGATTAACGTTTATCTTGTGCACCGCCGCTCGCCTCTGATCGCAATGGAGAGCCCAAACAACTCGGCTCATTATCAATACCAACATTCTCTGAAACTGAATAATATGACACACGAGGGAAACACCAAATGAAGGAAACATTTGTAATTTTTAAAGATTATTTTTTGACTCAGTAATAGACAAAAATTAGTTTATATATGACAACACTTGACAATTCTTATCTTGTTATGTTATTAAAAATTGGTTCATATTTATCTTGGAATGTATTTTTTTATGCTAATAGAATTACTGTGGTGATCCAGTAAAAGATTTTTTCTGGTCAAAATGTTTCCATAAAATGTCAACGTTTTGCAGTGAAATCGTTTGTGTTACTTTGTTATAGTCTTTCAATAGATCATAACTGACACATCGGTTGCTATCTGTGGGAAACATGGTGGCTATTAATTCGTTATTCGTGAAACCCCAGCAGAAATATTTTTGGCTTTCACACTAATTGCTTACAAGCTGCCTGATTTGAAATTACGGGTAAAATTTGTGGTCTTTCCGATTATGTAAACCTACACCGGGTCATGACTTAACATCTGACAGTGTTTAAATTTTTCTGAAAAACGTGACATTTTTTAAAAAAACCACAAACCTTTTTAATATGCATTCGTATCCTAGCTCGCATTTTGAAATACATTAAAACTCATGGCTCAATTTAATACTTTTTCGAAATAGATTTTTGTTTGCTACTTTGCACGTGTGTGTTTGCACAAAGCTCTCGTGTTTTAACGCTTTAAATTGGTTAAGTACACCCAACGGGATTCCTTATTAAACATTAATGATAAAACGCGCGTCAAGCGGTACATTCGCTGGCAGCTCACAACGAACATTACACTGGGTTACAAAGGCCGGTATAGCCATGTGTGTTTTTAATTAAACATTTATGCGCTGGGCAAGCTTCTTAATGTAGGTTAATGTGTCGTAATCAACAGCTGTACGAAATGTGTAAGTATGATTACAGACAACTATAATAATATGAAATGCACCCAATGTAAACAAAACTCGGGAGACTCCGTGCATCTTAATCCGTTAAACTTTTGCGAAATCAAAGCACCACCTTACTTATTACTTATTTAGCAGTGTACATAATCGTCACCCAGAACACGTGACCATTAGTGTGGTCGTTATATTTCCACGAGAAATCACAGAAAACTTAGTATGAATAAGGAATATTTTGCCATAAGTTGAAAATACACCGCTACGGAATCACCTTCAGACATTCATACTCTGAAAATAAACCATGGATACATCTGTTCATAATTGCTTTACGTTGTTCATGGTACTTTCATTTAGAGTAAATCCAAAATGATCAGTCTAAGCTTTTTTCGTTGCCGGAATCTACAAATGTAAGTAAAAACTTTAATATGATGATGTTTATCAAAAACACAATTTAACATGCTCAAATAAAAATACTTGTTATGAATTTGGTAGGCTGTCATTTGTAATGAAATACCACATTTTGGCGTAAACTGTATAAACAAGGTTTTCTGATTACTCCTAAATGTTAATACCTATATGTACGAATAATAAATTAAATATAATACTCAAAACATGTTATAAAATGACTTCGTTTCAACGTCCCATGGTAAGAATTTTAAGTGGGGCATTAAAGTATTCTTGAGAGCAACCAATAATCAACGTTCTAAGAACAAAGACAATAACTTATCACAATGATATTTACTAATTTATCCTTAATTATATTATTGGAGATGAATTGCCTTACTTGGTATTATGTTTTGAAGATATCAAATTCAATTTCCCTCAACTTTCCTTGAAGTGCAAACTTAAAATGCGCCACCTCTAAATGTTCGCCTTCTCATTACTGCCGCTTCGAGCCACAAAATTAATTAACACATAACAGTCCTCGAGGCTAATAATTTCTACTCCCAAGATCAAGATTCCCATTCTCTCCTCTGTCTAGTTTCGAAGGAGAAGTTTCCTTTCACAACTCTTCCTCAATCATATCAGTAAAATTGTTCAATGTATTGGATTACTATCATCGATAATAAGGCGTTAAACCTATAACATAAAATCGTTTAAGCAAATTTAATCGTTTGCGTGGAATGTGAAGCAGGAATTCAACAGCAATAAATTGTGTATAGCGAAGATGCATTGGGGACTCGCAGACCCACAATGGCCCTTAACGCAAAAGCCGCAGTGCGGTACGCAGGGCGTGAGTGTGAGAGGGGGAGACTGTGAGAGAAGGGAACAGACACTTCCTCGAAATAGGCTCTGGCAAGTGGAAAGAGAGGGACGCCACTTTTTGCCGATGAGCATCAATGAGAGAGTTGTGAAATTTGTGTAGCCATTCAACACACGGGATACATTTTATTATGGCTAAGATGATACGTTTTATCGATAATGATTTGGAACTGTTCTGTTTACAGCTCATCAACCGTAAGCGGTTCACAACCAGTGCCTTACAAGTTACAAGTTTATCTGAAAGCGAAGAGCTTTACGCTGCGCTTTGTTGTAAGAAGCTTTCTTCAGAGGGCGGAGATTTATTCCGAAATAAAAGCGGATAGGTTTCAACAAAAAGCTTAAACGTTTAAAAACAAAGCTACGAAGAGTATCAAGATGTACCCAATCATTGTCTTCTGAGATTGACTGACAAGGAATGAATACACATTTGAATTTGTTCCTAGTTTGAAATTCACAATCTGCAATATGGTCAAGGTGATAAGAATGAACAAAATGTGTAACTTATATATTTTGTTTTTAACCATATTTAAATATAGTAATCATATTATAATTTCATACCAGTGGGCAGATCCTATTTAATTGTTCTACATTTCGAAATGAATTACTACATTGAATTGAAATTTTACATTGTATACATATTACATAAACCTAATTAAGTATGCCATAATTCAATCTCAGATGGCAAGTAAATGATGAGCATTAATAAATTATAAAACAAAATTTGATTATTTAATTCGTGATTAAACTTATGTTTGTCTTGCATTTTATAAGTCATTGCAGATGATATAATGGCAATATATTATATTTAGTTTTGTTATTTGTACATAATCTTCGGTGACAACATTTTAAAATGTTTTTTTCTTCTGACAATTTATTATTATACGAGTACGAAACAATCTCCATACATATTGGTGGCCGTTCCATCTCACGTATAATTGCATCTTGTCTGTGATATAATTGGTTTCACTACAGAGGTACCTCCTACAATTACCCACCTCTAATTTACTTGGTCTCTATGTATCCGTTTGATTTGTTTGCGAGGATTATTTCTATATAGTATTAGTTACTCCTAATGTATACTCAAGCTTGTCTTACTAGTTACTATTATAGATATTCATGCAATATGAACTCATTTTCTCGATGATCTTCGATCTAAACATTTAAGGTAAACGAGCAACAAAAACTCCCTAGATTTTATTAAAACAATGTTTTGAAAGTTGAATGCAGAAATGTATAGTCTTCCCTTTTGTTATAATACGGCAGGTGTTAACGTTTATATGAAGATGGGGGATGCTATACTTAATTGTTTGGAAAGTAGGAGAACCATTTAAGATAGGGATGACAATTAATTTATGGGTGTCTATAATACTGTTATACTTTATATTAACAAAGAAATTGTTTTAAAACTGTTGGAATTGTTTTGTAAGTGTGCAGATAGTTGAAAACGTCAGTCGCACACGTTAAGGGAATGTATCCTATTTTATCGAGTAAACACTCCCGAAATCTTATTGAGTATTAATAAAAGTTATTCAACCATTTGGGCAGTAGTATAGATATTTAGTAGGGTAGCAATGTCTTTCAGGGGGACTTGATATAACCAGTACTCTTCTTATGTGAGGGAAGCATTGGGAAACCTTCCGTGATATCACTTATTAGAGTACTGTATGCCCCTCTGTTACTTCTATCGTCTGGCAAGCGACTATTCTTCATTTTACATTTCGATAAAGAATATACTAACCACGAATACGTCAAAATTTATGCGTCGGGTACAAGTAGTGAAGGTATATTTTATTCAAGCACAATAGAAAATAACTAATCTTTCAAATACCTAGCGTTTATCGGTTTAAACTTAAGATTTAAATAAAGGATTTTATTCAAATCATAATATTACTTCCCGAAGAAACACTTATATAACCAGCATCGTACCCTTGCATTAGAATTTTCCTCTGAGAGCACTTGACTTGCAAATGAAAGTTTATTCAAGTTATTAAAGAGAAGACAATTTCCATTCCCGGCAGCGAGCATCTTAACTTGAAACTGGGGCGACTTCTTTCGTTTTTCTAACTGCTGCTGGTTTTACAATGTTATCAAAAATAATTAAAATATGTATTTAGGATTTATGAAAATACACTAACGTATACACTAGTTATTTTTTTACATATGCGAATCTGGTTAGCTCTTCCTGCATACATATATTGTGCACAAAACATTCACCTCTGAAATTTATAATTGTAACCTATTACCTATAAGAACACAATATGACTACTGACTAGTAATACTCAATGTGGCGACAGAAGAAAGATATTGCCTACAAAACACAATGACAATCTAATCCTAGAAATAACTTGGTTCGGTGCAAA
Organism: Isoperla grammatica; assembly: GCA_945910005.1. Taxonomy (NCBI): domain Eukaryota; kingdom Metazoa; phylum Arthropoda; class Insecta; order Plecoptera; family Perlodidae; genus Isoperla; species Isoperla grammatica. The sequence goes on along the minus strand of OX246738.1, from coordinate 10,660,912 downwards.
CACACTCTGAATCAATAGATCATTCCTCAAATTAATAAAATCCATAAATCCATTTAAGTACAGCGTTGTATCATGCATCATCATAACAATATTGTAGTCATGAATCGAAAACATTTCATTGCTAAACATTATTGTACTCGAAGATATGGTTGTTCGTGAGGTCGCATTCATATGGAGACTTATTTAACATTTTGAATGGTCTGGCTGTAGTAGGAGGCCATGGCAAAAAAAAAGTTGGTCCGCACTAGCTAGCAACATATTATTGTAACAAAGACGATTACATAAATGTATAGAACTATTGGGTCGATTAACAACTACACTAGATTATGTAATGATTCTCCTTTGAAAACTTGTATGTAACTTGTCTTCATTTACTAATCACCCTAAGCTAATTAACAACTTGCGCATCAGTCACTGTGAGACTGATTTCTTCATTCTGTCGTCATGCGTAGGCCACTATAAACCATTTACCACTCCAGCTTCCAAAGTAATAAACTCTCGTTTCATTAGCTATGAGTGAGTATTATGCATCGATTGGCTGTAAGAGTGGTATGACTTTACTTAACGGCATCACGTTATAAATAGTACAATGTACTCTGCTAAATGTTTGTTCTCGTAATTGAGTGAGTACACAACGAACCGTATAAAAATTAAATGTACATGGACACACTTAGGGTTCTTTCGCCACTTTGAGAGTACTTACTCGTGGTCAACGTTTTTGGAACTGATATGGGTTCCGTCGTCAAGACGACTAGGATTCATTCGGGAGACTTGAGGAGGAAAAAGATTGGTTTAGAAAAGTTAAACGTGAGTAAGTGCTCTCGACGGAACGAAATAACCTGAAATGTTCGCTCAGATTAAGAGAGCCTCAATACATGAATGATACATTCCGTATTTATGTTTATTACCAATAATATTTATCATAGAAGGAAATCCATTGAATGAGGATAATTGGAAAGTAGTTTTAACTGAATAATACGTCGATTTTTAATTGTAATATGCATTATCTTTCTTTCTGGATTTAAAGCAAAGGTGGATAAAATGGCGCTACATACTTGTTGGTGGAGGAGCCGGGTACATTAAATCCAAAATGGCAGGTTAACAAATCGCGATTTTCAGGTATTTTGAACCCTCGAGTGTCGGTGACACGTAAAAAATGAATAAATCAAGTTATATGGTTGACGTTTGGTCTACTTCATATATAATAATAATTTGTATAAATATAGCTTACAACGAAATGTTAATTCATTAGAAAATGAAGGGTTGTGTATTTGTGTGTGAAAACCTAGTGTAATTATAAACACATACAATTATCAAAGACAGAAATACTTAAATATGCGTTTTATGTTAATGACACAACTCAAAAATTAAGATAAAATTAGTAATCATCGATTATCGGGCTTTGCTTTTGTTGGGCAGCAGAGAGCCATAATATTGCTTACCTACGCAAATATACCCACTCACAGCTCTACATCTTATTGTGTATTCGTATACGTTACCATATCAATGCAATCCATACAATCCACTAATTTCTGTTTATGTAGACATTTTATTCAGAATATAATATAATATTGATTAATCAATTGATTATTCATTTTGTGATTATCATTTTCATTTATTCTATTTCATTCTTGATTGGGGCTTAACATATTTGCAATTAACATGTATACAATATATTGTCTAGACAAATCCGAACTTGAGAAAAGCGCTAGGTACCCATCCACAAGCAAAGATACATGTAAAGCATGACGTACCTCATTTAATTAGGCCTATTCACGTTGCATATTGGTAGACGTGGTAAATTTTCATTCTAAAGTCTAACCTCATCTGGATAGAAAAGTTGTGCAAGTTTCGTCTCAAACATGCGACTGACTTTATTTGAACATCCACCCGTGAAATCGAGTTACAAGTTATTCAGGCTTCGAAGTTTTATCCATCAAAAGTGTTCCTTTTTGGGAAGTTAGATGCGCAAATAATTACAAAATTCCAACAGTTTTCTCTCCACTTGGAGGCAAATAATTGGAGCTAAATAATATAAGAATAACGGTATACTTCATTTGTTTTATAATTGTTCGTGGTCAGCAAGGCCATGAAAAAGATTTAGCGAGGTATGTAATTTTTCCATCTTCTTCAACGTGTTTCTAAACTACAGACAACTATAACACTTATAATGTCAGTCAAGTTGTGTATATTGTTTAGCAATATCGTAGATCAGTGAAAGACATATCATATAGAAACGTAAGACTTAAATGTTTTGCAATAATTATTCTCCATCTTATAGAAGGTGCAAGGAAGGAGATGGGCTAGAAACATTTAAAAACCAACTCATGTCATTTCCACACTATAAAGAGAAGTTTCACACAATTCTGATATTAAAAATATATTTTTAATCTTTATCTTAGTGGCAACCTTTTCATAAAGGTAGATACTTAGTAAAGAAATATCATCACAAAACGATTAACTACTCATTGTAAATCCTCTCATTACATACGCACTACTTGCATTAATGAGATTTACGAATTCAATTGTATAAACTACACAATGAAAACGATATCAATTTTGTTTGGGGACCTCACAATTTTTAGTACGCATCCTAGAAACCTGGTGTATACATTTTATAATTCAAGCTGTAGGTTTTTAGCCACTACACGTAACACTAAGCGCCAGTGCGTTTGGAAATACCTTTGACTGTTAACCGTTCACAGTAGAATCCATGGATAAAGTTGTTGACCGCAGCGGCTGGACGCTAGAGGTTTGTAGGCGAGGTAACAGCTTGTAATAAGATACTAGATAGAGATTTATTACATCCTTGGAATGGCCTCCACACCCGGCGTTATACGCTAGAAACGGATTCTTTCCTTCGATAGTTTACTTTATCTCTTCCTCTTTTCTCTTTTCTTTCTTTCATTCTTTCATCTCTTCTCGTTGTGGTTATAATATTACACCAGATTTCTTTTTAAAGGGTAAACCTTGAAGGTATCAACCGATTAGCGACCTATTGCCTTAACGCAATCACATGGATTGTTTTCACTACGATCATAATGTACATTTTCTTTTTAAAATCCATTACTGCTCTGGTTAAATAAGCAAGTTCAATACGTCTATTGTAAAGATGATGTTGATGTTAACTTATGTAGAGAGCATTATGTTATGTAAATCCTTTACCCTTAGATCATCAGCTATTCCATTAAGTGAGTCAACAACGTGTGCTGTCAGTTTTGTTGATTCAGACAATATCCGATGCATAGGAATTCATACAACCAAATTATTTTGAAAATGCCAAACAATCATCATTATCGTAAGTTTAAGAAGAATTTATTTCAAATCTTCAATTGTTTGTAAAATAATATCGAGGTTAACATTTTATACACAATTTTATTATAAGATGGTATTTTTAAAGTAACCTATAGATCCTCATCAAATTTCTATGTTTATGTGTATGTATTATTGTCATTATTTGTGTGCCTAGTTGGTCTTGTTGGTTTATTCCTGCTTCCAGTACAGAAGGTCCAGGGTTCGACTGTCCGTTTGGGCTGGGGTGTTTAATTTCAGCCATTGATTTGAATCGTTCACTGTGATGCTGGGGTATATGTTAACCGTGACTTAGGAGCCGTCACGGCAAATAGCAATGATATAATGCACATAATAAAATGATATAATGTTCCCCACTGAAAATCAGTTCTTGTAACTGAGTGGGGATACAATAAATACAAATTTATTTCTTACACTTTTCAAAGTTGGTATATATGCTAGATTGGACAAACATTACTGGAAATATTCAGTAATATAAGTCTTTCGTCTAGAGATTGTAGTAATGGCCTAAAATGTATCAAAAGTTTTCTTCGTTGCAGGTACAACGTATTTTTGTTTTTGAATACTATACAATATTATAACGTTCAAATTAAATTAAATATCTTGTTTGCTGTTATTTTCATATACGAAAGAAGATTTCTCAAGTGTAATCTACGCAGGGCTTAATTTCAAATTGAAAAGGAACCGGAACACATAGTTTGTTCGCCTTCCATAATTTTGCACCAACCCCGCCAACCACCTTTATACAGTGCTTGTAATAGGATGCACACACACGCATATTTATTCTACATATATTCTACCACAAGCACTTTATATGAGTGGACGAAAGAATCTCCGAAGATTATTTCCTTTGTATTGGGGTCTAACTACCTGGGGGACACTCATCAGTGAAAAACTCGCATTCATACAAGTGAATGAATATTTTGCAATTTTCAAAGATAAGTTCCGTTTCCCGTGTACATAATGGGAATTCAAGAATTTTTAAATCATGCTGAAAACAGTGTGTGAGATTTAAAATAATAGCGGAATGCGTGTTCCCGTTTCAGAAAAGAAACCGGAACTGCGTCCCTGAATCTACGGATAGTCTCGAGAAAGTTGCAGAACAATCTTCGTTAATTCTTAGTTAAGCTTACTCCGTTAATAACTTTCTAACACACTCTTTAGAGAATTGCTAAGTATGATAACATATAGCCACCATTAGTTTATATTATATGTAATAAGCAGTAAGTAAAACGTACGCGGCAACTTGTCTTGCAAGTAGTAAAACAAGAATCGTTTTGGAATGAAGTAATGACCAACCAACATACCGTGATGAAATGAAGACAGAAAACCACTAAAAAGACAGACGTCGTTCATGACAACGACGCTTATCAGTTTAAGGTAATGTTTCCACTACGAGAAGTTTTCCAGTGTGGAGTTATGACGTTTTAATGTGGATATCCAAGATGCACCGAAGCATCCATCATCAAGCTTGCTCGTTTCTAGGGCGTTTCTCAATCTTTGTTTTGCTGTCTCTCAAATAATAAGAGGCACCAGAGATAGTTTATTACTACATTTATACATTTATATTATGTTGAAGAAGATTTTGTGGCCTGGCATTATGGTGACACTGAAATATTTTATGGTTTTCCCCGGTAGTTTTTATAGCATAAAAACCTATACGTAGCAAAACCGTAAAATATTTCATTACCGTAATATATCATAATAGTTCAAAACTAATATTCCAAAAACACCTTTTTATTGTGTTGGGTATCAGTATTACTGCAATATTTATTTTCATATAATTCCGCATTTTCAGGGATCTTGAAAGACCGTTGATATGATACAAACTGTTAGCTTGTAATTTTGCAAATTAAGATCAATTGCGTAAACTTGTACTTTTCGACTATTAGAGTAGACCCAGTGTTATCTGCAGAAATTAAATCCATTTAATTGGATTGAGGGGGAAAATCTAGACTATCCTCTTATATAAACAGAAATATGAGAACGCAGCGAACGGATTCTGCTCCGCCCAACAGCCCTATTTACAAATTATTTCGCTATTAATTGAATTAACTCTCTATGGGTAAGCAGTAAGTAAAACGTACGCGGCAACTTGTCTTGCAAGTAGTAAAACAAGAATCGTTTTGGAATGAAGTAATGACCAACCAACATACCGTGATGAAATGAAGACAGAAAACCACTAAAAAGACAGACGTCGTTCATGACAACGACGCTTATCAGTTTAAGGTAATGTTTCCACTACGAGAAGAATTTTATTTTTCCCAGATTGCAGTTTCTGATTTTTTGCAATCCTCATTTCGTTTGAGCTGGGACCGTTAACAAATCAGTTTTTCTTTTTTCTTTTTTCTTTTTTCTTTTTTTCTTTTTTCTTGTTTCTTTTTTCATTTTTCTTTTTTCTTTATCCTTTTTCTTTTTTCTTTTTTCTTTTTTCTATTTTCTTTTTTCTTTTTTCTTTTCTTTCTTCTTTTTTCTCTTCTTTTTCACTTTTATATATATACATATATTTATTTTTTCCAACAATTTTTTTTGTTTCTTCATGTTCTTTCTTATTTGCATACTTCTATTTTTTTTTTTTTTTTTTATATGTTGAATTTCCACTTCATTTGATTTTATTTCATTTCTCAATTATTTTTTCTTGTTCTTGATTATATTTTATATAGTTCAATAGTTTGTTTTGTTTTTGTTGTTATTGTTATTTATGATTTCATTACTATTCATTGTTTGCATAGCTTAGTTTTATTTAAGGTCCTCCTTTGTAAATCAGTTTTTATAACTGAATAGGATAGACATTAAATAAATAAATAAATAAATAAATAAATATGAATTTGTTCTATTTACGGACACTCGATTAAAATTTAATAGCATACTTCGTCTCGGGTATGTTATGATCATAGTAAGTATTTCAATATGCCTAAGATTGTTTTAATATAATAGAAATAACATAATTCATATGCATTCAAATGAGTGAAGTCATTGTACTCATCTTCTATTTCTTTAGAAACGCCGTCCGCTTTGGCTCATGCGGTTAAGATGCAGATCCTAAGCAGTGGCTCAATTTCGTTTCTGACAATATGAGAGTTTTGTCCAAATCATGGTAAAATTGAAATATAAACAGCTTCTGGCCATCCCGAAAATCGGATCTCTGCCTCCCTTTTGGGTCAAGAAAGAAAGAAATGTTTAGATTTCGGTCAGGAGGGCCTAGGCTCGGGCTAATACAGGAAGATACTACAACAGAAGTAAGACTGTTAGCTCAAACAAAGAGTGGTATTCGTTCTAGTGTCGTCAATCTTCTATTATCGTAAATATCAATAACTGTAGTAATAAAATGTTCTAAAATTGGGATACTCGATAAGGGTTTGAATCCCGCATAGTGCATAAATATTTTGTAGCCCATCTTCGTCTATCACCTCTCATCGTCTGTCACTTATAGCACGATTACAATAATATAGACGTAAAGCAACAACCATTCTTTAGATACTGTTCTTATCATCTCCCCCCATGCTATATTACCTCAACACGTGTAAAGAAGTACATCACTACTCTAGTGAATATGAATAATCGGTCTCTGATTATACCACACACACTACACACGCGTTAATTAGTGCTTTCTGTATTTTAACACATGCGCCTGAATGTGTGCCTGATGAGTTTCTCAGTAACTAATGGAGTGAGCGAACGATCCATATTCTCGATAAGACCATACTATAATAATGGTGTGTTCTTGATTCTCCTACTTGTAAGTGCCAGCTGATTCCCGTATCTCTCGAGCTTATCAGTACGTGTTCTGCAAATTCTTGTTCAACAACAAAGCCAAGTCTATTTATAAGCTCGTCTAATTCTACTTGTCCCTGACCATATTGACCATTCTGTTACGGTGCACAGTTATATTCGTAAAAAGGACTGACCAGTTCCAGAAGAAGGTATTCACTGTCTTAAAGATGCGATTAGCAATGAATTGCTAATTTGAATTGCTAAATGAATTTATATTATATAATACACAATATGCTTTTAGTAACGTTACTTAATAGCTTCTAACTACTAATAAACGTCATTCCTCAGGATGTATTTTTATATTATGTTCATTGTTAATACGATTGGAGCATCCTCTATCGTACTCATATTTATGACACAGATACAAAATTTGCAGTGATATTATAAAAAACGCAGTTAATGTTCATTCATAAAATATTATTAATACGTATTATTCGGTATTAGTTTTGAGTGGATACTGAGCACAATTATTATGGGATGACAGGATTGACTAATGTAGATTGACTCTACAATCATGCTAATAGAGACGACCAAACCGAGGATTACTTTATCATTTTAATATCGTCATCACAATATAATCGTGGACGAATTACAAACATTTGTACAGATTTATGCCCAATTTACACGCTTCAATGTTCCATTCAAGTGTCCTTTAATTCAAGGACAAAGAGCATCAAAACATGTAGATGATAAAATACAACAAATCAACAATACTCAACTTTCTTTGATTCGTTTATGTCTTTGGAAACTTAAACGGAACATTGAACCGTTTAAATTGGGGCAGTGGCGTAACTAGGAATTATTTCGGGGGGGGGGGTTAATTTAAGAAAAGTGAGATGAGGGGACTGAAAGGGGTCTGGGGCGAAGCCCCAGAATTTTTTTTCACTTCTATAATTATTTTTTTGTGCTTTTTAGACTCAAATAATACTACTCGAACCACTACTCGTTTGTTTGTATTATATTGAAGTTACAATGTTACAGTACAGGTAGGCCTATTAATTATTTTTCTTAATAAGAATTGCATAGAAATTGTGTTTTTAATGTTTTTCGGTTGTTCAATATAATCTCAAGATGAAATGAAGTGAAACATTGTGGTCACAAGTCACATACATTTAAAATTTAATTCACAGAGCGTCATATTGTAATATTAGATTAATGCATTTTTATTTATAGGTACCCTTACTTTTACTGGTTCGAGCGAAAGGTATACTAGTTTTAGATGATTATGAACACATAAATATAATAAATTATTGAAAGAAATTATACATCTTATCTATAAGTGAAGTGGTATGATAAATATGATGAAAATATTATTTGCTGCGATTGTTATACACTGAAGTGGTTTAGGGATCTTATAGTATTAAGTAAATGTAGTTTTAAGTAAAGTCATTCTCGATGTAGTTTCGGGGGGGGGGGGGGTTTAAACCCCCTAAACTCCCCCCCTCCTTAGTTACGCCACTGAATTGGGGATTACACAGGAGTGTGTATACGGGGTAGCGGAATGCGAGAGCAATCAGTCGCTACTAAAGATAATCGCCCCAAACTAAGCTTGGCTTGCCTGCTGTATATTGATCGGAGTATGTGAGGAAGGATTTAATTATGTTTTTGATCAGAGCTATTGATTGAGTAAACATTATTCCGGCAATAATGAAGTTAGTATTTGCTTTGGACGCTATCACGCTCGTAGGCGTCGGAAGTGCGTAGAGACATTCGTCACACTTACGGTAAGTTTACCATCACTTCGCACACAGTCGGTTTATTGGGAGACTTCCCTTCGTGTGAGATCGGAACTCTTGCAGATATTTTAATGAGAGCCGCCATTAAGGCATACAGTATTTTGTAGATACTAAGTAACTACAATGGGACCAACAAAAAGAAGTGCACTATCAAAATATCTACGCCGATTACCTTTTTGAGAATATTTGAACTCACTCTTGTTCCCCGCTTATTTAAAAATGTGCTTCGTGCATATATTGAAAGGCGTGTATTTCAAAATACATTGAGAATAATGATATTGGAATTATGCAGATCTAGAAAATCTCTAGAAGTTGATAATATCTTGTCTCACACAATTATATTTTTATTATTTTATATTCATTTTTAAAAGAAAACATCCTATTCTCAAATGTTAAACGAGAAACAATCTTGAAAGCGGGCATGCTAACACAGCAAGAGTGCCAAGGCTTCTGCACACGTCGTTATCACAGCATAAAACATGCAACTACACAAATAAATATTTCATATCTTTCCTCAAGGACCAGGGTTGAGACATTTTGCCGAGCCCGAAAAAAACGGCAAAAAACCCACATTAAACTAACCAGTAGAAAGTGCGTTTTTTTTTTTGAGTCAAAAGTTATGCTTTTCATTAATCATTTTTATCTTTGTAATAAAACAACAGCTACTCAAAATCAAAGTATAAGTGTACTAACAGTAGATGAAGCACGAATAGTGTACACGTGTAAACAATGCTCAATATTAACGAAAAAGCTTTTTTATCCTATAATTTCCAGTAGCCCGAGAACCCCCAAAGCCCTGAAAACCCCACCCGGGATGAGATTTTTCTGAACCCCAATCAGAAGATTTCTTTATATGGTATGTAATTAGTTCCAGTGTTTCTATACGTTTCATTGTAAAAATTGTGTAGGTTTGAAGGGATGTGTGCAAAAATTGCCTAAAATAATAATTAACAACTCTCCACACCTTACACACAACTACTCATACGTCATGACTCATCATGACCAGTGCTTGAGCAAGAAGCCGACTCTAAAATAACTCGCCTTTGCAGTCCGTGACCCTGATAAGTAAATTCATGTGCATTAATTGCCTATCTACTCGGGTCGAAGTGAATTTTATGGATTTTAAATATTTTACCATCTGTTTTCTTAATTGTTGCCTAATTTGTCATTTTATGATAAAAGAATGAGTAAAAGAGTGAACACTATTAAACTGTGTGATAATTATGCTTCCTTTACGATGACAAGCCACTAAAACACACATAATTTTGCATCCTATCCCCGGGGCATCCCCTATCACACACTCGCCCTGCTCAATACCAGGCAAGAGAAGTTGGGTCGCTTGGCTGTAGGACATACTTGCAGTAAACAAGCAACCGTGTAATGACAATTTCTGCAGGGTTTCAGTAATCAGCTATGGTAGAGTAGGCCCACATTAATATAATTACTTTACTACAGGCTACACCAAAATAGTAAAATGTTGCGTTTCCATAACCTGCCAACTACTACATGGTACCTTAATAGACATTCGAAAATTTGATTAAGGCCTACGGCATACACGTTGTGATTGGTTGATTAGAGACTACTAGGGTGTAGATGGGTGTTTTCGAGAGTGCCGCAAGGGTCTATCCTTGGGCCAATTCTGTACCTAATAATTAACAAATGTCAACGACATGCGTGGAACGGTATGTTTAGTGTGACTGTGTTAAATTGTCAAATGTTGATGTAATCGGACGACTCCGCCTTGGTTGTGGCCCACACCGTCCCTAGGATATGGCAGATCGAGTTATTGTAGCAACCTAACCGTAGGCTACCGACGTTTAAGTTGGGCTCTTGATTTTAATTTAGTAATCAATTGCAGTAAATTAAAATCATGCATATGTAGGCCTTCACATAATTCAGATTAGCTAAAGTTAAACAACCACTTCTATCCATACAAATATCAACCTGCGAAAGCTAGCTATGAAAAATTATGTTTAATTTTGTGCAACTAGTCTTAAAAGTTGATTGTCCATTAGTCTATTCTTCGCATCTTAGTTAAAATAAATTGTGAAATTCTTGTCACAACACTTAACCGGTGTCTCAAGTTCTTTATGCGAGAATTACAAACCTGCTTCACTGTAATGAAAGAAAAAAAACAGACGAAATAATTATTCGATCAAAAACCTGTTCATTTCAATGTTTTAAATTTGACTGGCATGAAAGCCGGGCAACGAAAACATCCGACAGGGACTGGGCTAGAATCCAGATCTCGATACTACTTAAATGGTGAGCATCTGTACTATTGAATGACCTGGGTTCGAATCCTAGTCAGAGTTGATTTGTTAATTTCTGGTTTTGGCTTGTAACCTAACATAGCTAAAAACCTTTATAATTTAAACGGAGTATTAAGAGTAATTTTTGGGGGTTCATGTTTTGTCCCATTTGGAGTGTTAGTCGACCTACACTTAGATTCTTTGAGTCCATTTTTAAATGTGACGCGTTTTTACTGTCGTCAGTTGAGAAATTTGTAATACATATATTTTGAGATGAAGTGTTGTCGGTGGTCGGAAATATGGAGTGAGGGAAAGGAATGGAAAGGGGAAGGAGGGGGGAGGGGGGGGATCTTAAGAGACTTTATGTCTGGGAGACATCTAGACTCTGAGTTACGTAAGCGTGCAGCTGCCGCCAGATACCGACACTAAACTGGTCTGTATCCAGCGTTGATGTTTTACAAACAAAATCAATACACACTAACAATAATTAGTTATGTAATAACTGGTTATTGAACCATTACTGCAATAATAACGATATAAGCAGTTACTTGGAACAAAAAATTAAATTAAAACAATTCAAATCCTCTACAACCTAAATGTGTAGATCATAAAAACAGTTTACATTGCCTTGGAATTGGTACTTAAAACTTTAATTTACCGCTGTTGTGCTGCCAACTTTGGTATTTATGACTTTGCTTTGGTGTTCAATTGCCTTCACGTAAGCTATTGCTTTGCCTTCAAACTGTGAGGTTTTATATTGTCTTAGGATTATTTTAACCATGGCAAATAACCCGCAGCTGCTGGTGTCGAGAGATTGTGATTTTATTTCATATTGGCGGCGACATATGTTCTGGCAACAGTGCTATGTTCCACGGTAGTTCTGGCAACATTGCTGTGTTCCACGGTAGCTATATGACACAACCTAGTCTAGTATGTTCAACAATTGATTCAAATTTTTAAGCTATCGTCTCCAACTTTGCATCTGGATGTACGTTTCACTTGTTATCCCGATACAATATTGCAGACCTGTCTGTAGTTGTTATGTAATCGTGTTATTTATTGAAATAGTATTACTCGAGACGTCTCACCACCGTTATTAATAATTCGTCGTGTGAATGGTATCCGTCACTTTTTACTTCATGTATATACAATGTATATACAATCATAGAAATAAGATAATATGGACTTTGAACACCGATTCCCTTGAATAATAAACAGTTTCGATAAAGTAGCCAAAACGTCGCCTCATCAACAGAACGCGAAAGTCTAAAATATGTCTCGTTACTTTTCTTCACTGCTTGCTTTGGGATCTCGTGGGGTCTGCAACAAGTACTATACAAATTTTCAAGACAAGAATCAGAAAAACACTGATGTAATGCTGACAATCGCCCTTAATCAGAAAAGTCTCTTCTGAAGGAATTGTTATAATCAAATTCAACATTGATCAGTGACGGATAGCCAAAACATAAGCGCGCATCTCCTGTAGAACCGTAACACTGGGTGAGTCACTCTACGCTAGCGTCATTTAAACTATTTGGCGTTGTGCTCACTACTTCATGCTATTTTTAACAAGTGTTTTTGTGAACATTCTTGGCTCCCACATTTTCTTGCTGATCTTTTATATCAATGCCACTCCCTGCCAAGCAAACGTGGGGCATGGGCGTTTAATCTGTGTTGTGTTGCAAACGCTTTCCATAGTTAGAAACTGTTTTCAAACGGTATAGGGATATTTACAACCATACAACGTATAGCCTACTAACTACAGTGATGACATTGGGACCAAAAAGCTCAAACCGGTTCCTCCACTTCGGAATCAGTTCCGAACCGGTTTTAAGACCTATTTTTTGTTAGATCTATAATCATTAACAAGTTACATTCACAGGTCAAAAATGTACCTAAAAAACATTCTTTGAAGAACGACTCATGTGCCTTCAAATAGGTTGTATGTAAAACGCATAGGCCTTATAATTGTGTACACAGAATAGACGAGATATACTTCGTGTCAGTCGCTTTTAGTTTTTGAAAGTGACTGTACGCGCGTGTTTCAGTAGTTGACCGTTGTACACACAGATCTAAAAACAAAAAATGGAACCGGTTTGAAAAGTCTGTACCGGTTTCCGGGTACCCGCAGAGCAAAGCTCGTGATCCTAAAAGCAGTCTCGAAATATTTTAGCTAAGAGTTACGTTTCCCCTTTAAGTTGGTTATGGGCGCCAATAAAGTGCGAGAACAGGGGGCCGCGTTCTTACAAGCATATCTTGTAGGGTTGAAATTGTATTTACATAACCAAAGGAGTGTTTGATATTTATATGCATAGTCTCAATTTAATATAAAACAAAAAACTGTTGGCGAGAAGACAGTCATATGCTAAAATGAAAAGGAAATCCCTTAGTTTCTTATTTTCAGAGACAATCTCAAAGACATCCGCGTTGGTTGGTGGGGTGCTTGACATAAAACTAAAACCAGTTGGTTAGTAAAACACGTCTATTATGGTTTAAGACGTAATATAGGCATAGACACGGGAACATAACTAAATCAATGGTCGGATAGGACATGTTTTGATTTACTCTATAACCCCAGGTAATGTATGCTCAGGTGATTTTGCTCTCACCCTATTCTACTTGACATTTTACGAATCAATACAACACAATATGTTGATAAGAAATAACAATCAGTTACCATACCCGATACAAAAATGTGTGCATACGAGCTGTAGAATAGATATACCTGTTCTCACCTACCATTGATTTCCTTATGTCGCATAAAGTGTGTATTGCACAAAAGGTCAACCAATATGTACTTGAATTAAATTTTGACGTATGTAATGGATAGTTTACAATATATATCCTGTTCCATTCTACCTTTCCCAGAAAAATTAATATTTCACACATTTTTCACTGCCAGCAACAAACCATCATTCTTCATCATATCGGAGGTTTGAAAAAGCACAAGGCACCAATTCGTTTTTGGTGTATTGGACGTAAAAAATTAATCGAAAAAAGTATATACATGAATTGAAATAACGGAACAACAAAATAATATGGAACGCTGACCAATACAATCAGCTGATCAAATAATAATATGAGATACTGTACTCGTAATAACTGGGTTCACTCGGTTAGGAGCAAGTGACCCTATGAACGAAACCGCCTTACACGCAAAATGGTTATAGGAACGCTTTGTAGAGTAATCTCAAGTCTATTTTCACCTGAACAATAAGGGTAAAAACGCAGTTAACACGATAACAGTGTACGTTTAATTGCCCTCGTTTACAAGCTTTGCGCAACTTCTACGCCTTACCACAACAATGGTATTTTGGTTTTAATCTAAATAAATCTTCTGTTTTCTCTAGACACACACGTTTTCTCACAGGTAGATTACTTGGATGCTCTCTCTCTCTCTCTCTCTCTCTCTCTCTCTGTTGCTCTCTCCGTGTTGTTTACACTTTAACAAGCGCAAAAACAAACCTTTATATAACTGCAACACCATCTGGCCCATGGCCCATGATTAGCCAACATTTGAACCTCATATTGTTATGTCGCGTCGAAAGAGCTTGTATGATATTATTATTAAATAATTAATAATATTAAAAAAGAAAAGAAAATAAAAGGACAAAAAAGAGAGAGTTTAAACATGGGAAACATAGTTTCAGAAGATGGTAAGATAAGATTTTACGATTGCAGAGAGTTTCGTTCATAGTAAGAAAAGTGCTCTGGATGAAGGTCTCCAGGCATTGCAAACTGATTATATTATATAAAGCATATACTTTGCCCCGTTGTTCCCGTATGGAGCAGTGACGTGGCAAGTAGGCGGCGAAGGGGAACGGAAAATCCAAGCAGTGGAAATTTAAGTACTGCAGCAGGAGTGACAAAGTCAAAAGAGTGTGGAGTACGAAGGTCAGAAATTAGATAGAAAGCCTTAACTTCAAGTTAGGAAAAGAAAGTCTTATAGGTACTCGGTAGTTCGGACACATGAAAATTATGAATGCAAAAAGGCTCCCGAAGAGACAATGTGAAGATGCTGGGGACAAACTAAGAAAATAAAGAGACCAAGGCTAAGATGGGAAGAGGAGCGGCGACTGAAACAGACGTGTAAACATGAAAAGAATTATAGGTAGAAGTACTGCAGGGAAAGTGGTGGAAAGGCAAAATTATGGAGAGAAGTGGTGGTGAGACTGCAAAACGGCAAAAGTACAGATGTTAGAAGAACGAATGCTAGGTGAAGATAAAGAAAGGGGTGAGACGTCAGGCATGGCGTAAGCTCGAGGCCCAAGTGAATGGTGGGAATCACCCCCCCCCCCCCCCTACCCGGCTTCATAGTTGGAAACATCTACAAATGTTGATTGATTGAATATTTAAAATAAAAAAGCAATATTAGTACCAAACAACTTTAAAAGAGTATTAGCCCTGGCTTTAAGTGCGTAAATTTTGAACATATATTATGGGGAAATTTTAAGTAATGATAAAACTTGAATTCCAATCAATTTAAACTCGATTATCATCTTTGCTATTTTTCATAAGTTATTATTTGAATGATAGAATCATAATACCTTTGTAAGTAAATATATCTAAGGAACATACGATTATGTAAAAGAATATGGTATGTGTAGTAGCCTGGTAGGTATTGTGGTAAAACATAAACCTATTGTATTTGATTTTGTTGGGTAAATTTATGAACGATGACTTTTTTGCGACACATCCCAATGGCTGTCTCATGTTGTTCTTATTTTCAGGCCGCTGACTCTCATTGATTCAGAGTTCCCTCAGGGACCATTCCTCATTTCTACACCGCTCACACAATCTGATAGCAACACTGTCATGATGCTCCTGGCGAGCTGCGAGATAAAACTTGCCACTTTATTTCTGCTACTTTCTTTACGGGTTGCCATTGTTGAGGTTTTTCATTTTGTACTTAATAAGAATTGACAGATTTGTCCATCAAGTAATAAAGTAAACACATTTGATTTTATTGTCTGCTCATTTCTTGGGGAATATTGTTACAAATGTTGTACCTATAATTTTAATTGTACCACAATATAAATATACACTATGCAGGACTTTTTATATCAGTACAATACATGTTGGCAATGGTATTTTATTTATAACGTAACGATCCCGTACACAATAAGTGTTTAATAGGAAAATAACATTGTGTGTACCAACAGCTATATGCTAGGAAAACTTTATTTCGCAATAAAATTAATTTCAAAAATATTTTACGTGTTAAATATATTTTTAATCTTTTCATTAACCATTTCATTACAAGGTACTTTATTGACGTATTCAAGAGAAATAACTAGCTAAAAAGTAAGCAACTACCAGTTTTAAAAATAAGTGTGTCCGACATCCCCTTCGTAGATTGTCAGGGCTTCTTCGTAATGAAAATGTCGCGTTTGCGTTGGAAGCTCTCTAGTATTGTTTGGTTCTGAAAAGAACCTATCTTCTGGACGTTTCGGCAGGTAATTTCCGACCATCTTCTGGAATCGATGTTAACAGTGAGACGGTCATCAATCGATTGTTTACCGTATCACTAATACTACTTCTTCTATTACTTCTTCACTACTGTACGTAAAGTGATGCACCAAATACTTGAACGCGTACCTACAAGTATTGTAGAGCCCGTCCGGTGATTCTTTCTTCTCGTCGTTTTGGACAGCCCTGCTCCAAATGTGTGACGTCAACCACAACAGCACAGAGGTTTTGTTATCTAAGGATGTTCTTACGTTCTTATACTCATTGTGTAATGGAAATGCCACATTAAGTCGTCCTCCTTCTGAGCAAGCTTATGGTGATTACTGTTGTATGCCTTCAACCCTAATACTGTACATGGAGCAGTTGAATCTGGTTCTTTCTTTTCCGGCGCCTGTCTTCCGTTGTACTCCTTATGTTCGAATAATTTTACCCCGTTACAAACGAGTTAGACGTTAGTCCTCTGGCGTCGCGAAGAAACTTCGCATTGCGTTGAATCGCTAAGTACTCTTTTCGACGCAATGGCTATGCACGAAGCGGCGCACATTTAACCGCAGCTGCTCTTCCAAGGTTAATCACGGACATGTCAACACATTCATTTCACTTGTAAGCATCGATCATAATGTTCTAGACTAGATGATTGGACTGTCTTTAAGGAATTAGAAATGTATAAGAAAAACAATGTGAGTTTATCTATTAAATGGTGGTTTATGTTCAATTGCAAGAAATGCAAATAAGTTTACTTTCTAAAACATAATTATATAATATAATAGTAAAAATGTAAAATCAATTAAACTCCTTGTAAAGTTAAGAAATGTGCGTATTTGTACAAAATTGAAATTTTGGCTATGAAAAATGAAACAGCGGGAAAAGAAGTAGGTATGAACTTATGCTAAATAGTTCCATTGGCAACGAAAGATTTTATTGATTGGAGTGATTTTATTGGCAAATCAGCTGTCAGTCTGAGGTGTTGATCTTTTGTATCTGTTTTATCATTTCTATCTACATCTGTTATATCCAACTAGTATCTCGCCTTATACAATTGGTAGAGGTACTCGTTAAATTATATTAGTTAAAACTCATTTTATGAGATACGCAGTAATTTCTTTCACTTACGCTAAGAACTCAAACTAATCACAGAATTAGTGACAATAGTGTTCAAAAATCTGTCAACAAAAGTGCGACGTTTTTGTTTCAATCAATATTGGTTGTGAAATAACACATAGTATTGTACCTTCCTACATGCATGTCACATATCTACCAAGAGAGCTTCACGTTCCCCGCGATCTTCGGCCGTATATTATACACCTCGTTCATAACCAGTCCAAGTTGCCTCCGATAAGAGTTTGCTTGTAACGAATCTTGAGTGAATAATTGTAAAACCTTTAATGACAGTTTCATAGCTAATTCTGTTAAAATTGGCAGCCGCTTACAATTTCAAATAATTCTGCTCGTGAATTGAGAAGACGTCGCCTGTTTGACCCACTTCTTGATCCTCATCCATCATCGCTAATCTTCAACTAAACTCCGGTTGTCTTTCATCGAATATTTAGTCAATTAACGGTTAATTTAAGTGGCATGAGAATGTCGCTTTTAAAAAAAACGATCAAAGCACGTAAAAATAAAATTACACACAAACATAACACATACACATAAAACAGGTTGGTAAGGAGTTGTTAAACTTTGATTTGTAATTTTCTAACAGTAGTTCTAAAGTTGAAACATAATTCATTTGCGAGGGTCGTGATGAGCAATAGCAAAAATAATATTACCCAGAAAACATAAACTGAATCATTTCTCGATAGACGATCATTTAGGTCTTACTATAGTAGTACATGAACTAACAATTACTGTGTGATTACGTAGGCACAAAATATTTACATCTCCATTTTCAATCCCCACGGATAAAAAAGTAGATAAGAAATAACAATTATTTAAAAAGTTTGAAACGTGTAACATTTTTCCCCGCTGTATATTTAATTAATTTAGTAAACACTAGTTACTCATCTGCTATCATGTTCTTGGAGGAAAGCGTAGAAATTGCCAAATTGTATTGTTGCCGATCATTGGAGATAATCAGTTTCAACCCTGTTGTCTTCTTCTGTTCTTCTCTTCTTTTGAAACATACTTAGTTATGAACGTTTCATGCAAAAGTGATTACTCATTATTGTCGATCATCATAACCTTCATCTACTGCCACGTCGAGCTCTGTGTTGGGTCGGCATTGAAGGCAAGCCTCTCCATCTCCTCTTATCTGGCCACAACTCTTCCCTTTCCACCACATTCCAATTTCCGCCTCGCTGCTCCACGTCCTTTCTTCAAGCTGTCCTGCCATGGCCTCTTCTTCTGCCTCTTCTTCTCGTACCTGGGATTTCCAATTCCACCATTCTTCTCAGCAATCTATCTTCTTCCATTTTCTTGACATGTCCAATGCACCTAGTCTTCTCTCTCCTATTCTATTCATTTAACTCCTAACGCTTACTTGGTCCCTAGGGATGTCCTCATTCCGTACTCAGTTCCATCTGGTTTCACCTACACTACAGTGCATCTCAAAAACTTCATGTCCGCATCTTGCGCAATGTACAAGTCTCCAAACTGTTGTTGTCATAACCCATGTCTCAACTGCATAAGTCAATACTGGAAAAAGTATGTCGATATTATAAACAAATTTCAATTTAATTATGCTATTACAGGTAAAGTATTGTCAGCAAACACATTTATTGTTCTTGTTTTCAGTTAGTATTTTTTTTTTTTAAGACGAATTGTATTGACTCAAGTTTTAAGGTGAATAATGCTAGAAAAAAGCTTATTTAAGTATATGACATTATCTATCTAGTCAAGTTCATTGACATGGCGTGCGCTGTCCTCTCCCAAAGCATAATACCGCGGGTTCGATCGCCGCAGTTGCGAGCCCTACACTTGTGTTTCCGGCTTGGTTACACATGCGGAGATTGTCAATCACCGCTCAATTTCAGCGGCGGATATTTATGAACATAATGTCTACACTCTACAACCTTAATCTACACGTGTACTGAATTTGTTCGTAAAAAGAGCGGCAGATTACAATATACACAGCAATTAAATTAATATTTCTACAATTTTAAAGGTTAGATGCACTGTCAAGTTAAGTACAGGATTTGTTTACGGTTGCTATGTAATTGTTTTATTACATGCTATTTACCATAAAAACAACCTCCATAGCAAGCATAAACAAATCCATACTTAACTTGACTGTGAATTTTCTATTGCTGTCAATGTGAAAAGTAACAATATGGCAACAAAAAGTCCCCATGGATAATCTAATTCTAAAGCTTAATTCTCATGCTATGCTTGCCTTGTTCAAACGCGGGCCACTGAGTTCTCGCAGGTAACTTTAAAATGTATAACTTTTAAAACGCCATATATAATCCGCGTAGTGTGCTTTGATATAACTTGATGCGTTGAAACTTGAGTTATCTGCGTCACCGCAGTGGGTTGCGTTGAAAAAACACAAGCATTGGAACTTGGCGTAAGATCTTTGCAAATAAACTGGACGTCGTGTAGTTATTTAGAAGGCTGTGCACTGATCGATGCACAATGGCGGTAACTTCGAATTTTAGACAGAATGTTCGTGGACGTGACGTGCTCGCTTATCAACGCGTCACAGAGAGCGTTTCGCTAGTTGATATTAATACGTTACTAATAATATGGATATTAGTTATTTCTGTATCATTGAAGAATTACGTACTTAGCAAAACAAAACAATAAGTAGATGTTTTGAATGAAATTGTACCAATTTTTAGGTATCACGCGTAATTGTGGGAAAATTTACAATTAAATTCTATAACAAATATTAAAATTACGTTTTCTGCCATGGATGTAATGTATGTATACATAACCATGACTACATACGCAAATTTTTACATTACGTATGCTGATCTTAGGGTTTTCCTTTCTGAAGTAACGCCATAAAAATAGATAACGATTTTTTCAAATAGCGCGGGGGAAAAACGCAGTAAAATAGTATTTACTTTAAACATACTATATCTGCCGGATGTCAATGGGTGTTTTGAATCATTCGTTACCAATGGCTAAAGATATGTTGCCTTTACATTTAATCTCTTATTTTTTGTGTCTAAGCAAGAGGCGCGGTTGTTGGCAAATAGATAATTACTAGAAATCTGTAATGTTTAAATTAAATGATACATGGTTGTAGGTAATAAATGTTCTGAATAGTTATGGTCTTATTTGTCAACTGCACCATTCCGTAATATATTGTAGCAGACTGGTCATTTGTCAACGGGTTCTCTTGTAGCGTTTTCCTAGATATTAGTATACTTAGTAACACTTAACAGAATAATATTTTATTGTTCAAGGCTGGTCCACACAGATTTTTAAGACATACGTTTTAAGGTTAAACGCGTAGTCGTAAAGTTGGATCATAGGAAACATGTACTGGCGTTCACACAAAGTTTTAGTTTTAAGACGTTGTTTTCATTGTTGTTTTTAAAACAACGTATTAAAACCTTATGCATTATGTCTGAAAAATCTGTGTGGACCAGCCTTTACGAAATCAAATTGGTAACATTGCCACTTTTTCTGTTGTGTATGTAGTTTTCCTGAGATGATATTAATTATATCTAAAAACTAAGATGTTTCGCGTGATCTTCAAAATGGTTCTACCCCTGCATCTAAGGGTGTGTTCCAACTTGACGTTTTTCGTAGTGGACTAAGCTTAGTTATACTAATCGAAAGGAAGTGACATCACAAGCAGGCGACCAATGCTCCTTATTTGGCTAGTGGGTAGTGGGTAGTGGCCGAAAGTGTACACTACGACACCAATTGACCCACAAAACCAAGATGGTTGATACCAGCCATCACAGCTGATACTTTTAGGTTAGGAAAATACCCAACCAGTGAGTGGAAGTATTATTATCGTATTTATTTACATTAGATGATTAATAACAATAAACTTTGTATTAGCATACTAGGTGGCGTGCCCAAAGCTGTTAGCGTTTAGTGTATAGCAGGTACTGGTTAGTGATTAGTGGTTAGCAGGCGAAAAATCAAGTTGGAACGCACCCTAACTATCGTAGACAATGAGTTGATAACTGAATGGTAGAAGTAAAACGGATATCTCAGCAGCAAAATCATTAGCGTTACTCTGTCCAGTTACAAAGTATCAAAGAACGTACCTTGTATCATTAACTTCGTGTGTGTTTTGCTCTGTTTTTATGAGTATTATCTTTGTACGATGTTTAACAAACATTTAAAACATATAATAAATGAGAAACTAATGAGTTGGCCGTTCTATGAAATGTGTGTGTATAAAGAACATAGCCGACAGGAAGTAATTTTCAAATGTGAAATAGGGTCCTCTCCACACCCAATTTTAGCTGCATCCGGAGACATGTTTGTTTACACATTTACTCTTAGCAGATGACTTTACTTGTTTACCATTGCCACTCAGTTCAAAGCGTACTTCAATATTCCAGTTCGCTGGTGTGCGACACTTTCCGGTAACAACCCACTTACAATCCTTTACAACATCACCCAGGTGTCAGGACTCAGGATATGCACCGAGCAGACTCAGAGTCGAATACACTTCAAGTCTGGAGGGCGATCGAGAAAATACGGTCGTCACACCAAGCTTTATTTTTTAAGTCTCAGCCAGTCTCAGCTATAATCAATTTCGAAAATAGTACCCCGTTTTTTTATTCTCTCCGGAAGAAAGAAGTTTTTCAGTCAGACAATTTTCTTGACTATCTATTATTTCGTCATAGTGTATGTGACAGGCTACATACATTTTGTTGAGTGGCAGCGAGAAAATTTGTGACTGAGTTATGGTGGTTAGCAAAAAAAGAAAGGTACAAAATACATAAAATTTGTGAGAATTTGACATTATAAAAAACGACAAACTAAGTTTAGTATTTAATAGCCAGACATGGTCAGCAAGTATATTCACTCCGAATGCAATCCTGTCCAACTGATCGACCACTGCGTTGCTCAATTACGAAGTAATGTACCCATATAGTTGTCAATTGCATCGTCCTATTAGCACACATGAATGTTCGATATCTAATCATTGCTTGTTGTAAATTTAATATGAATAGTCCATGTCCATGTTTATTATTAACATCATGTTGCTTGTCGTAAATACACACTTGATCGTGTTGATATGTAAAACCAAACATGCATTTCATTACTTACTCCTTCACCTTACGTGATCCAAGCATAACAGCTGGAATGGTGAAAACTCCTATTGGATTTCTGTTCTAGCAAGTTAGAGACCCGTTCTGAGTAAAAAAACGATTTAATATTATAATTTCAGAAAATATTTTCATTAATAAAAGTAAGCGGGAAATTCCACATTTCATTTTTGGAGAGCAGGGCATGACGTCATAGTAAGGTCTTAGCGGATATTCAAAGGAAATTAATTTCAAATATGATGACGTCACACAATTTCATTTCAGCGGGAAAGAAAAAATGCAGAGCTTTTTAATTGAAATTAAACTATTCACATAACAAAATATATAATTATACTCCTGGGATTAGTAGATAAATATATTATAATTCTTATAAAATTACAAATATTAAAAATGAAGAACAGTTCCGTATAATGTATTAATTATTATTGCAAACAACAGTATGAACAAAATAAAAGTATTGCTTGTAGGAATTTGATACGTCTGGCTGGATGTAGCAAATTATGGCATTTGCTTTTATTGAAATAATAGCCAGCTTGTTTTTGTCAGCGTAGATTTACTGTTGGAACGCAAAACAAGTTTCACAAACAGTGTCGTTGAAACGAATTGCCTTCAAATTCAGTGGATTTAAGAGAGATACAATAAAACGAAATGTTGGAAAATGTAAAGACCAGAATGTGTGCAAAATTCACGCAGGTGTTTAATATTGCATGGCAAGGGAGTGAGCCGCACCATAGGTAAACTTGCGCAGCGCGCGACAAGAGAATCTTATTGCAACGAGAGCTTTTCAACATCCGCGTCAATTTAAAACGCGGCTTCGCATTGAGACTTTCCTCGTTCATAGATTTTAGGAGCTGAATGCTGAACTATAGTGACTTATCACATGGAGATACAATATCTTCCCCTGACGTAACGAATACATCTTAATTGATGGTAAATTATATAGATTAGATACATCAATGTCAGAGTATATTGAATATAAATTATTTTGTGAAATGTTTAAAACTACCAACAATTTATTATTTGAGCACTTCGTTCGAAACGCAGTATTTGCTAAGTAAAACCGCAATCTTTCTTTCGCTCTATTAGGTTAAGAATATTATGTAGAACATCTATTTTTCATACTTAGCATTTTATACAATACCGTGGAAAAACGGAGATTGATAGCTGTTGTGTTTAAAGCAAACAGCGCTGAAAAGCGGGAAAAATGTTCATCGTTCAGGCGATTTGTCTGCTGAGTGTTCAGTGTTCACTTGATATCGTGGTTCATGATCTTTGAAGCGAGCTAACTTGAAGTTAACGATGATGAGGCCGCCACCCACAAACTGGCGCAGCGGGGCTGCAATACTTAGCTGCACTACCTAATTATGTAACACGTGTCTTTCTTTTGCATGCGAGCCCTTCAACAAACAAACGTACATAACTCTAAAGCTGCACGTATTCCACATTGTAGGGTAAATATTTAAGAGACACTTTGCTCGTTCTTTTAACTTTAAACAACGGTTCCAGGAAAAGAGGTGTACAAAAATCAAATAATTTGACCACTTACATTTTGTTCGAACTCCTTTTATCGCACAGCTCAAACACAGTAAACATACATTTCAACAATTAATATAAGAATCGATAAAGTATGCGGCTCTATATAGTTACTATCAAATAACTACTACAAGTACAGGTAAGTGAAAATAGTTTTATTTTATAAAGAATTTCTTGTTTGAGTTTCACAACTTTCACAACAACGTTTCACAACTTATACTTGCAGGTATTATCTGGGAAAAGATCAAAATGGCTTGAAGCACTGCAACTGCTTTACGCTTGCTATATATTTTTTGCTGCTTAGCTTGAATCATTAATTTTATATCACAACACTATGAGTCTGCATTTGTCAATTACATGAAATCTCGTGTACAAAAATCGTCTGTAGGTCTTGTCTTTATTAACAACATGAATAACGAATCTTTAGATTATTTGTCATTTTTATACATGTCGGTATTTGGCGGTGATCACATTTTGACATTTTTTGGTTTACAATTGATCAATTCGTGCTCATTTTGTTAAATGTCGACACATTTCGATTTTCGATACTATCTGCATTTACGAATTTTACGGACCTATATCTTTTATGTGCAGTTACGAAATATAAGTTAAAAATTTAAAATATGTAATATGCAAGTAATTTGTTGACCTAAACAGGTACCGAGGCCGAACGCAGATTATTGTGCATCCTTGCCAAGTATTCCATTGTACAGTTTCAATGGTTTACGTGACGCAGCTATAGTTTGTATCATTTCTCTTGGTTCTGACAACAAATTGTAAACGTTACCCAAACCTCCAATATGTATCAAGAATATCGAATACATTGTTAGCACAAACCACTAATAAAACTTGCTTTCTTTCGTCAAATCTGACAATTACCGCGTAAACATGCCACCGTATAAACTTTCAACGTTGACAGGCAAAACGAACATAACGATGAAAAACATGAACACAAATAACTATACACTCAACCAAGGGGTCGAATTCTTTCCTGGACAAGATGAGGAGATTGCTTATCCATGGAAGAGTGGCGTACACCTGTTGACTGTAAGACATTACACCAGATCACGCTTTGAGGCAAGTTGTGTGATTAGTACACGAGTTTGTGGGAATTGTGATACCAATCGAAAATGTACACTGACTTAAGATCGAACACAGAACCACGCCCGTGTAACGGTTCTGTGTTCGATTCCAAGTTGGGAAAAATTTCTACAATAATTCGTAACGATTAAAAAAGATCTCATATATTATCTTATATATGTTAGGTTTTATTTTTTTTAATAAACGGTATTTAACTTATATCATGAGAACGTGTCAAAGACTTTAAAAAAGAATTTCCTAGGCGGAATTTGGTTTTGAACCAGCTAAAGAATGAGTTAATTGTTGCGATTGTTATCTCTGTAATTAATTCAATAATTAAGATCTAAATAATGATTGAAATGACTACACAAATAACAATATTTGACAGTTTCGAAATTCATTGTTTAGCTAAAAAAAAAATAATCCGCTTAGGAATCTCTATTTCACAAGATACCAACAAAACACACGAACTTAGCTAGTTAGATCCCCAAGTAGTTTTCATACAAATGCAGGTTAATGAGTCTAAAAAATGTGTAACTGTATATCTGCTATTTAAATTGTCGTACCATATTGTGGAAGTAGAAGGAAATAGTAGCAGTAATTGGACGGTGTAGGAAACAAGAATATGAATTAGGATCATTTTCAAAATTGTCTATTTTGTATGCTGCACGGTACACCATAAAATCATTAGCATTCATATAACCTTACACAAAGAAGTGGACTTCCAATATTTAATGGCCATTATTCTATAAATAAGGCAAATATAATTGGGGACAAACAACACGGCTGTGATCTGTTCGAAGAGAGAAGAACCACTACAGAGCTTTGTAATATCTTAACTATTGCCGTGTCGCATTGTTGGTGCGTCCACGGCAAACAGTGGTCGCACGTATTTTACCACCTTATTTGTGTGTTTTTTTTATGTTAAATATGGTCATGGTTTCACAGCTTTCATGTTTGTAAACCCACAATTATTGAAATGCTAACATTATACATTTTTGACACAACAGTATGCCGAAGGTCATACACTCATACTATATTTTTTGTACTAAATTTGTATTGAGGAAAAACTGCAACCAAACACGAAATCAAAATAGTTTTTACTGCGGCTGGTGTATGTAGTGAATTCAGTAGGATAGTGTGCGTCTTGCATAATATTACACTGTATTTTTGTCGCCTATATAATAATAATAATAATAATAATAATAATAATAATAATAATAATAATAATAATAATAATAATAATAATAATAATAATAATAATAATAATAATAATAATAATAATAATAATAATAATAATAATAATAATTATAATAATAATAATAATAATAATAATAATAATAATAATAATAATAATAATAATAATAATAATAATAATAATAATAATAATTTCATTTCATTTAATTTATTTATTATTCTGTACAATTACACAAGATTACTATTCAGCAAACACCTTCATGAGCTCTCTGCTCGCTCGAAGGTTTGCTTTTAATACATAAATAAAATAGTGCACAGTCAACGTTAATCAATACAAATTTAGATTTAGACTAAGAATTACAAAATACATGCTTAATTCTCTATACAAACGAACAGTTGTTGAAATACATTGGTGTAATCATACTAAAAACAATGCTAAAACACTTCTAGAACAATGCTGTATATACATTAAAAAGTTAAGCGATCTGCGAATAATTAATTCAAATTAAGATTTGTTAAAAAGTCAAAATTACAAAATAATAATAATTTTAATAGTAATAATAATAATAGTAATAATAATAATAATAATAATAATAATAGTAATAATAATAATAATAATAATAATAATAATAATAATAATAATAATAATAATAATAATAATAATAATAATAATAATAATAATAATAATAATAATAATAATAATAATAATAATAATAATAATAATAATAATAATAATAATAATAATAATAATAATAGTAAAATAAACAATAATAATAATAATAATAATAATAATAATAATAATAATAATAATAATAATAATAATATAAACAATAATAATAATAATAATAAAAACAATTATACTATTAATAATGATAATAATAATTATTATAATAATAGTATTATATTTTTTTTTTTTCGTTATACATGTTCGTTATTAATTTTAAGTTGTGTTTCAAAATTTAGAGTTTCTTTATTACAAGCTGGTTTATGAGCAATACATGTAGATCTATCCCCTTTAAGAAGATTCTTTGAAGAGGTTGACATTTTGTTAATATCCACCAACATACTCATGTAGTATGCAAAATGGGGTAATAAAACACAAGCACAACGTTTGAGGGGGCAAACCGCCAATATATTGCTTTTTTCGATCCAAACATCGCACCAACGCTCGGCGCAAAGAAAATTAAATTACGGTGGCTGATGTATTAACATGTCGCTAGCACAAATCTGTCCGTGCCATGAAATCGCTTTGAAAGTTATGATTTGAGATTAACCCTCGTTTTTTTTTTTTTTTATTCATTGGGATTATTTCATGAAACACAAATTGTATTTGTAACTGCGAACCAAAACAATTCGCACTCAAAAAACTGTTTCATAATCACGTGACAGTTAATATAAATATACGCTTTTATAACTACCGTCAATAAGATGAGATATGAGGATATTAGATCATCATAGGCTACACGTTTCAGTTTTAATTTCTTGAAATAACTCGTAGCCAATACATTTTATAAAATACAATCTCATTAATCGGTTCACAATAATATGGTCTTACGGTTGCTAGATATTTCATCTCAAAGATTGTTCAGTGCCAGACTTGGCAGCTGACGCGTTGCCACGGCGACGTGTACTGTTACACTGCCACCACCCAGAATGCCACACTTCATAGTTAATAGTATAGACATACTATTGTTTTTTATGGTATTATACCATTCGCTTCCCAAAACAGTGACAGTGTTTATAACATAATCGCAAATGCGAAACATTCCTTCTTTTATGTTAATAATAAT
Source organism: Isoperla grammatica (assembly GCA_945910005.1). Classification (NCBI taxonomy): domain Eukaryota; kingdom Metazoa; phylum Arthropoda; class Insecta; order Plecoptera; family Perlodidae; genus Isoperla; species Isoperla grammatica. The sequence goes on along the minus strand of OX246738.1, from coordinate 10,632,584 downwards.
AATGGTATTGAATTTGACCACAGATCTCGCTTGCTTGGCCTCAGTCCTGTCGTCTTGTGCCCCCGGACGTGAATCCTAAAAACACCGGCTGGGTATGAGCCAATTCTATTCGCCAGATGTATTCTTCTTTTTCCTTCTCGTTCATACCCGGCTAAGCGCCATGCCAAAATTCCTGAGCATTATTGGGGCGAAATTACATCGGAGGATATCATCCTCATATTTCTGAAGCAAGGAAGACAACAAATTCGAGTCGCCAAGAATTTGATATCACTGTTATGTATGCTGTTGCTCGTTCCTTGCCTTGCATTAGCTTGTTGCTCGGTATACCGCGGCTAAATGCTCAACGCTCTTCGCTTATAGAATCACTATAATGATGTACATTAAGGCTTAACATTTAAGTTGAATGTATGGAGATACAAAATTGAACATGTCGTTGCAGTGAGTGCTATAGATTCGTTCCCAGACGATCTAAACGTTATGACTGTCTATAAAAACATTGCGTTGAAAGATGAGCTGCCGAATTCATAACATTTAAATATGAGCTTCAATAAAACAGCATTTTTATGAGTTTCCATGAGAAATAAACGGTATTGTTAGATTCACTGCAATGACTAAGGCACTAGCAAGGCAATTGCAAATCGTGGAAATAGAAAGACAACGTTTCGCCTGTTTAAATGATGATGTAGCACACTGGCACTAGTTGAAATAATAAGCCGATGCCTTTTGAGTGTGATAAATGTGTTTATTTCGTTTTCAAGTGAAACCACCCGAAAATGTACTGAATTCGGAAAATTTTCCCGTTAACAATTTTACAGACCCCGAACATAAATCCTACCCTATATTTTTTTTTTTTACCCGAACCCGAATTAGTATCACTTACCACTATGGTTCCGGTAAATTAATGGAATAATCTGTTCATACAAATAATTATTTATTGAGCGTTTTTCTGTGCTTGGTGCATCTTTAAATATTTTGAAAAACATAACACAGAAAAATTAATTATTTGAAATCATAGCCAATTCAGTTTTGGGCTCGGATTCGTTATAGTTGTAAATTCTTTTGGTATTTTTGCATTTCTTAGCACAGCTGCAGCACAGTAAAATAAATCTAGAGGTAACTTAATCCGGGATTTTATCCTTTAATAGAACATTACCCTGGACATGAAAATCTATTTTGCATTCGGTTTGTTGAGGGTTACACAATAACAAAATATATATATCTCTATTCTATCTTTCCATTTTATTGACAAGTATCTGTTCACATCGAAATTGTTTTCTATTATCTGTGATGAAAACGAAATGTTCAAAGTAAAAATAAAACTACTAAAATGTATAAAATAATAGCCTTGACAGTTTTAGGTATTTTCAATTGGTTCCTGAGGAATATTTGGGCTTTTTTTTTAATAACACATCATAATATCGGATCTAAACATTAAAACATCAGCTAAGATAAACTAATGTCTAGTAACACAAAATACGTCGATTGTGAAACAAATAAACAAGCAAACAAAAATTAATAGTAAATAAAATAAACAACGGAATATGAAATACAAATTTCGTTTTAATGACAGCTATAGTTTAATATTAAATAGTCTCTGATATTTCTACATCTGCGGAGCAACGACATTATACAACACACGAAAGGTAGTTACACAAGCTATTGAGTTTAACTCATGCCTCTTCTCTTAAATTTATTCAAAGTCTAACCATTTAAGAAGTTTCACGCTTTTCCGTCCGAGGACTTTCTAATGAATTATTCAAAATTGTCCCAAAGAGCGAGATCTACGTTCTTTCTTGGAATTTCTTACTTAGAACGGGAAGTTTGAGTAACACTTGAAAACAACAATCTTCACTTGGAAGAATTTTTCAGGTTTCCTAAAATATTTATGTTCTTTTGAAAAACCCCAACAAAAGTTCGACTAGCTGACTAGCTGAACAAATTTATTTTCTAATTTACTGATTTCATGTTTTTTTTTTTTGCTCTATTTTATTATAATGATGATGGACCCACAGCGGAAATATATATGATTCTTATTTATATCTCTCGGAAGGTAAGGTAAAGGTAAAGGTATTTCCAAATATTTCATAATGGTATGGGATAAGGTAATTGACAAAACAATGAAATAAAGCGGTTCCACAACCTTGTGAATACTGACGTCATACATGAGTGAGTCGGAGCCAATCGGCGGGTGGCTTTTGCAAATACTGGCATTTGGTTGGCCAAGCCTTACTCATCTATGACGTCACCATGCACAAGGTTGCTCTGGAACTACTTTACATGACAAGATCAATTTACATTTCTAATTTTGTTAAACTCGAGGAATGCGTGTTTATGTATGTCAATGTAAAACATTTGTCTCTCAACGATAAATGAGGCATCGCCTTTTAAAATGAAAACCAAAACTCGTTAGCTAAGCTCATTAACCGCCTCTTCAAATGATGTGCGGAGACTTCAGTGTGAATGAGCTACTTTTGTTCGAGGGACTTCTCATCGTGGTTCAATCTATACAACCAAGAGAACCCTTCGTCTGCACTTCGAGAATTACTCCCTAGATGAGAGTCCCAGCTCGAGATAAGCCCTATTTTCGATAAGCCGATTTGAACTTCCTCTAATGGCAATCTACCTCTTTCAACAAAGTCAAAGTAATTAACAGTACACATTAAAGTGCGATGGCTGGGGTTATGTTCTCTTATTCGAACAGTCAGCCTTGACCGGTCTTTGTTCACTATAGCGTGATTGGTCGCCATTGATCATCATTATAAGAGGGAATGATTTCCGGTTACGTCCGTGAGTTTATAGACACGTTCACAAGTGTATTGAGATAATGGATTTGCCCTCAGCTTATACTGTGGTGATATTCGATTAATAATTTGTATTGTACTTTTCAGTTTTCACAGTTTAAATTGTTTAGCTGTGATAACGTATATTGACGAGTTAATGTACCTATGTATATGTATGTACCATAATCAACGTTTGAAGAACTAACTTTTATTTTATTTGACTTTGATTAACCCTCTATATAGGACATACAAGAAAACTGTTGGCAATTTCATTTTCCACTATGAATTGAGTATTTCGGTGAACATAGTGATTATGCGTTTGACAATTGCTTTCTTCAGTCCATTCATTTAGTCATAAAGTAAAATCATTTGAGAAAGTTATTTATTTGGCCTTATATGCAGAATGTGCCATGTACATGAATTATACGAGCGAGAAAACTAAGTGCACGGACAGTGGGAAGGTAGAAACTAAGTGGAGAGTGGGAAGGAAGAAAGGAAGAAGTAGGCATGGGTTTAGGCATTGGGTATGGTTTAGGAGGCCTGTTTCTGTGTGAACACGGAGGAAGACGATGAATGTAGGTTAGGCCTCGCAAGACGATTATAGTGTGTTGCTCCCTGTTAAACCGAGGCACAGACTATGTTGTTCCCGCGTTTGAGAGAAAGCCTTGGAGGTTCTCTTCTTGGCAGACTTTAACTTGGAACTAGGCCACAAAATTCGTTTCTTCCGTTTCGGTATTTCTACTTCACATTACTATTTAAGACAACGTAAAATGGATATAAATGTAAAGAATAAAATAAATTGAAATTAAAATTGAAATCATAATGTCTCAGATGTGAATTTTATGACATAATACGTATCTGTAGCAATATCACCACCATTCAGCATTCACAACACTACTAAATGTTGAGCTAGTCTTATAACACAGTGTCAGTGACTCACTTATACAAGGTAGCCCCTTGAAGTCACCTTGTACGACAGGCAGAGCTACCCTGGCCCTAACGGATAAATATATATAATTAAATACGTAGCATCTATCAAGCCATATGATTTGTGCAGCAGCTGATCAATTAACCTTTAAGTTAAAATATTGTAACTCTAAAGCTTTAGTCGTTGGTCTTTAGATTCTTGATACCCAATAACCCAGGTTCGAGTCAATCGGGCACGGACTAAAGTCGGAGACTAAAATTTCGCCCAATTTAAGTTAGTAACCCGGTTATACAACTCACAGGTAAGCTGTTGTTACTTAGTCGTGAATGTTTGCTTTGAAAGTTGAATCAGCACCTTGTAGTAAGCTGCTTTATTGACATATTAATCAAGCTACCAACAGCTGTAAAATAAACAATATAATTATTGTGATGCGTTTACTCTCGCCAAAACAACTAAATAAAAGGTCGAACAGAACATGTATCTATCAAACAATTAACCTGCAATCACCTTATTATTTGTTTGTCTTATAATTTACAGATTAATAGGAAACATAATTCGTTGATGGGAAATAGCGGTTAGTAACCACATCTGATAAACAATAAGTGCAGAAGAGTTGGTACAGTACATACATACGTGTAAATATACGTGTTCTCACCTACGCTTAATTTACTTATGTCGCACACTGTACACTCAGCGACATAATATAACTGAAAGGTAGTAAAGTTATATTCTCTCGGGCTAGTTCATGAGTTTGTAAAGCTCTGGATCATACGAAAGGAGCTCGCGATTCAAATACGCCAAATGATAGCTACAAAGAGAAGCGGGTTGGCTGTGGCACAGGTCTTTCGTTTTTCAAACTACAAAGAACACACACTATGATGTGTTTTAGACTTCAAATGAGCCTGCGCTACAGTGAGAGCGCGTTTAGCGAAACCAAACAACGCACCAAACTTACGGATTCTATAGAAAATGTTAAGTATTTAAAGTTTCAACAGGCTGAAAGACGATATCTTTACCAAAGATTATCCATAATATTTGTCTTTACTACCGTTGGTTTATATGTGACCGTGTATAGCTACAAATTTCATGATATTGACGCTATTGACATTGATATTGATGATTTCCAGAAAACGATAGTCACTGCTAGATTCACTCAACCAGGAACTCGGGAATAAACCCGAAGAAGTGTCGATAAAAAAGATTTCTGTGCATTTTAACCTTGATCTATGTATGTCGGCCAGTGTACATATTTTCTTTCCTTACATCCTACTTACTAAACTCTTTGTCGTCAGAACGTTGCTGTTACGAGAGCACGTGATAAACCCTTGTTTGTAGCATGGGTTTCCGTAACTTACCAGCGAGGAACAAAGTGCCAATTACACAAGAAGATGCAGGCTTTAATTTAAGGTATTAAATTTTAAACGACGCTTTAGAAGTGCATGAATGACGTTGCATTGGCCGGGAAAAGCGACCAATGGGCGCTTTTTGTAAACACGTGTTTCAAAGACGAGCTTCGTATTACATACATACATTATACATACAACAAAACTGTCGTATTCCCACTCAAGCAGATATTCACTTTTTGTCCAAAACTTTACGGTGAGGACGCAAACCAATTCCATAATTCTATCACAGATAACTAATTGTAGTAATTATCTGTGATTTTATATTTGTGAGACTAGTAAAATTTGATTTGATAGTCATTTTAATAACGCAGATATGTTAATCACTGACGGCCTATACAAATATAAATGTAATATTTTTCTCTATTCAAATGTCGTATTCGGTAACTAAGAACATGTACGAATGCAATATATAATACGGAAGTTAGAAGCCAAACGTCAGCCACAAGTTTTAAAGCTACTTGCGTTTCTCTCTTGCTATTTTTATATACGAGAAAATAAAGAGAGAGGGAGAATTTGTTGTCGGTTATTATAACTTTTAACGAACCGTATAGGATTATGATACTTTGCATAGCTGACTTCACATTTAAAATGTATCTTTTGCCTCCCCCCCCCCCCCCCACACTTCCCTCTCAAGCCGAATATGAATTCTTCTCAACCTTCGTAACTCCGCGACTAGCGATCTACGCTGTCGGAAGGCGAAGCTCAGAAGAAGTGACTCAGGAAGAAATCAGACAGTTCGCTTGAAATTTCTCATACACAAGAGACAAAATCGAATCCAAACGACTTATGCAACGAAGCGAAATGACCCGAGTAAATTAGATTTTCAGTTTCGTGTTATCAATACATCCGCCCGATGGGTTTTATTTTATTATACAGTTCTGTAACCTCTAATCTCTTTTCTGTCGGTATTTTCTTTTTCTTTTTTTTTTAGTAGTTTAGTATTTTTTTTAGTTTAATCCATAACACGCATATATTTAATTCTCTATTGCACGAATTCTAATCTTGAACTACCTATTTGGTTTATCCCTTCCACTTGCTCTTCAAATTCTTCGAGTCTTTAGTATTCGTTCGTTACTCAAAATATATCCAACCCAACTAATGCATGCAACGATCCTTCCGTTCTACCACGCTGGCTCAAGATTGTTAGAGGCTGTGAATATCTTAGATAATATAACACTAATAATAATAATAACCATTCATAATGGTGGACAGCCACCATATGATTGGGGTTATTAAACCCTGTTCTGAAATCAACATCTTTAAATAAAATTAAAACCGATCATCTTTCCCCTGAATACTGGAAATATAAATAAATGTCACATGCATGTTTTAACAAAAAAGACAGCTACACTGATGATTGATTCAAGCTTTGCTAATTTGACAAGCATTTGATACGAGGGAAATGCGTACCGACATAATATTGTGAGACACGATAGCCCCAGAGGTCACGCAACCACGGTTAGAAGTAGAACCATGTATAGTGGGACAGACAGCTCTGTTCCGTATATACATGTCAGGCCTGGCGATTAGAGGGTTCACGGGACCCACCCCAGGCATACATACAAAATGCAGTTGTGTGTAGACACTAGACATGACAATGACAATCTGGCCACACACTACACTAATATTTATACTAGTTTTTTAATAATGCTTTCAACATTGTGCCTGTAGAATGTACACACACTTAAGAGTTTTTAATTGAATACGATATATAGAAATACAAAATTAATTAATAAGTAAATAAATAATATGTATTTTCATTTAAACAGGACATTTTTTGTTATGTTCATGTATATTTTTATGAAAAACAGTTTAAAAGCCGACTAGATCTGTAGGTGAATACAAACCTATAAAATGTATTCAATCAAAATATTATTAAAAATGTTCCATCTCATCTTGTTCAAGGAGCTGGAGAGAATCAAGAAAATATTGGAAAAGTTGGAAGCAAACGCGTTTCGTCAAGATGGCCAGTGAGTTCGTCAAAGCGTTTCTGCTTAGAGAGTACGTCAACCATGCATGAGCAACTTTCTATTGGATTGTCGAACTGCAAGCTAACAGAGTGAATAAAGCCAGGACCCTCTCAGTCCAAGTGCACTTGCGTGATTGATAAGACTCAAGTGCTGATCGAGGCCCTCGCATAATGACACGGTCGTATAAAGTAAGTGCGCAGTTTTGCACAACAATTTTTCTAGCTTGGGTCCTTGGGTCCTACCCAAGGTCCTACCCTACCTGCTTGGTCCACCTCTTCTGTGAATTTCGAGCCAAACAAGCTGTGCCCTTCGTTTGTGCTGAAATGAGCTGACACCGAGTAGGTTTGTTCTGTTTACAATCTGCAAGTTCAAGAACTCTGAAGATGGTCCATCGAAACGTCCCGAATCGTCAAATCCGTCCGAATTTGTCGAATCGGCCCAAAACGTCAGAGTTTTAGTATCAATAGATGTGGCGATACCCGAAAAATAAGTTTTAAAAAGAAGTTCAGTTCCATCGCAATTAATTGTTTTACTGTATAAAAGTATTCTCACCAAACGTAAACGCTTGGGAGACCGGGAACAGTTTCGTGCCGAAAAGAAATTATGACGTCATAGGAGCCTAAATCGTAGAGCCAAATCGAAATCTACTGAAACCTAATTGCCAGTTGAATTGAAATGAAACGTGTTAAAAATTGCATTGTGTGTCAATTTGTACTCAAGAAGTTCTACAACAATAATAATAGTAATTCGAATATTAGTTTCGACGACTGTAAAACATTTTGCACTTGTATGTTGTTTGTTATTTCCATTTAGCGTACGAGTTAAATCACGTAAAAAATGAAAACTCGTAATTAATAACACTGTAGTAAAGCCAAAGAAACAAGATATTACATGAAATATGTTTAATTTAAGAGTAGCGCACACCACTCATGTTTCAACAGCCCATCGCCACATTTCACAAATAATACCACATACCACAAATGTAAACATTTTAAATTGAATTGTTGACACTAACATAATTCATTATATTGGTTTTCGAATTAGAAATCAAATAATAGATAATTTTGATAGGGTTTTAGTTTCATGTTTTATTAAACTGAAGATGAATATTATCATTCCTAGTCTCTACTCACTTCGCTAAAAAAAAAAAAAGATATCAATTGCCTTTGCAATTGACTCAGACTCTGAAGTAATCAATAGAGAACATTATTAACATTACGATGTAAACGTGTAAATAAATGAGGATGTGGTTTTTAAGAACTGACAAACTGAAAAACTCAATACAAAGTTTTAAACTACTGCAAACAATATGGTTTCCATTTTTATTATTCATTTCTCATTCCTTAATTAGTAGCCGAATAATATGAGATCATCATCTGTGGTTAGTTAAATTAAGTGAATGATGTAAGAAATGCAAGTGAAGATAAGAATGGGTGGTTGTGACTCGTCTTGTGATTTTCCCTTACAACGTACTGTGAATCTTTGATACGCTTGGACGCATTGTTTTGCAGGTTACTTATAACGGTATTTATAACGTACAACGTACAACGACGTGAAATACGTGTGCCCGGCGAAAAATTAATAATGCTATTCATCCATACATGTTGCATGTATGAGGGATCTTTATTGACTGCTTGTGTGGTTCTCATGTAATGTTGCTAACTAAGTAATCTCAAACCCTGTCGTAATCGGGATCGGGATCGTGATCGTACATTTTGTGTGAACAGCCCACGATTTCCAAATTGCGATTGCAATCCCGATACCGACAATTGTGGTTGGGGCCTTATTGTCTAGTCCACACACTTACGTGGCGGATGGCGGTATTAACTGGCATACACGTTGTATAATATGTATGAGTTATGTGTGGTTGTATGAGTTATGACTTATAGTTTATGTGTGTGCTTGTTAGTATGTTAATGTTAGTGACGGCGAATATGTTTGTGTAACAGTTTGACTGTTGCAGTCCTTAGTATGGAAATGTTTATTTGCCTCTAGTCTGTAATAGCTTGTCACATTATGAGGGGTCATATACTGAGCGTGTAGCATGCTACCGTATTAGTGGTATAGTCGAAGTCGAGTTCTGAGTGGGCGTGATAATTGTAGGCGTATGTGTCTGTGGTGCGCTAGTGCATGATGTGAGCTACGATTCAGTTTGAGTAAATCAATAGACGAAATATATGTATTTGTTTTACTAAACAATCAATTAATAGATTGGTTTTCAGTGGGGAACAATTAAAAAGGTGTGCATGCATGTGCATGTCTCGTTGCTATGAAGGCTTCAAATAAGCCGGTGTTATCAATGTGATCAAACTCAGAAAATATATTCACTGGTTGAAGTGAGCACAGGAATCTCATCTCCACTGAAGATTGGATGCGTGAGCGAGTGAGTGCATGTCTGAATGTTCTATGTGACGTTATGACGTAACATACGTAATATAAGCGAGGAAACAAGTAATGTTTAGATTGAAAAATAATTAGGCCTTCACAAAACAGAATAATTGTCGGATTCCCAAAGGAAAGGAAGGTAATTCTTGGGCAGGTAGTCATTACACGTGTCGTCGACTGCGACGCAGCAAATGTTCTATGTGACGTTATGACGTAACATACGTAATATAAGCGAGGAAACAAGTAATGTTTAGATTGAAAAATAATTAGGCCTTCACAAAACAGAATAATTGTCGGATTCCCAAAGGAAAGGAAGGTAATTCTTGGGCAGGTAGTCATTACACGTGTCGTCGACTGCGACGCAGCATTTGTGTGAGCATTTAGTGTGACTCGCAATCTGGTCGCATCGTCTCACTGCCGAAACGAGTGCAACGCATATTTAGAGTAGTATCAACATCCATCTCCTATGATAATTAATAATAATTTTTCGTATGAATACCCGTTATATAGGGTGCACAATAGCTTTAACTAATGTGCCCCTCTTCCGGTGACTTACTAGGTATGTAAGGGTGTTTGGATAGCTGGGACGGAATGTCCCAGGACTGTTAGTAGGACTCAATCCAGCATTTGCTTTAGCGACTGATAAAAACCTCGGAAAAAAACTTCAATCAAGATTGCCGGTGGCCGGAATCGAACCGGTGGCCTCCCGAATTAGAGTCTCGCGTTTTACAGCTGAGCAATGAGCATGCACCTCTATCGGTATCTCCTATAGAAAACATGGACATCATATAAAAACAATCCTTCGAGTGGTCCTTTCCTTGTCGATTGCAATTGGTCAGCAGCAAGTTTCCTACACGAGTGTGACGGATAAGGCGGAGTTGTATGAACACGATGCACTAGGCAGCGTTTATAGCAAATCACATACTGAGGCACGTTATACGTAAGTATAGGTAAGCTCTTCCAGCCGAAGTGTGGAGAGTGAAGAGTTTTGAGACAATACTTTGAACGACACATTCAACATTTTGTTTCTTGTTTCTGTTATAAATCATAGTTGAAAAGATTTCAAACTCGAACTCTCATTCAAATTTACATTTGATGTAAAATGTCGGGCCACTAGTGTTAAAAGTAGTACAACATTCTGCAAGAGGGAATATTTTACTTAAAAATAGGCTGGCCATTATAATGTGTTGAAACTTGAAAACGAGTGTTAAGGTTAGAAAATATGTTGACAAATGTTGTACCAGAGGGTTTGTGCTGTGTTGGCCGTTGATGCCAAACCGAACGTTCTTTCGCCTTGTTTCCACCTTTTGCAAACATAATGAGCCAATGAATCAATCTTGAGATGTATTTACAAAGTTTGGCGACCCTCTACTATTAACCAATCAAAGCTGAGCAGGTCCACCGTAGTCTATCTATATAAAACCTTGGATTAATTTATTCCCAAATTACTCTTGAAAAGGTAGGCACACGGCAAACAAAGCACCAACAATAATCGCGCCACACTGACCAGACAGAAGAGAAAAATATTCCACATAAAATTTAATGCTATTTCTTATGAATGTGTGAATGTATGTTATACATTTTTACGTTTTTCAAATAAAGTTATTTTTTATTTGCGAACGGAACAATGAAACAATCACAAGAAAGAGCCGCAAGGTAGGTACACATACATAAATTTAATGTAGTGACATGGTCTTGTTCATACAGAAGCATGTTTACACATAAAAAGTACCGTGAACGGCGCGCAAGCAGTGCGGCTATAAATGCCTGTCTGTCTCTAGTCCGTGAAATGAGGCGTCGCGAGCGTCGGCCCAAGGCTGAACGGACGGCCCGGGACTCAGCGCTACACGGAAGCGTCTCAGCAGAACTGCTTGCCAAGCCATGCTCATTATAAACACCGGCGTGAGGCGTCCAAATTCTGCGGCACATTCTACAGTACAAGACACGACGTCGAGTGATACCATCAAACACACGTCAGGGCAATTGAATGGATACCACTTTTATTAAGCGAGCGAAGCGAGCGTTTTCACGAGACTCTTATGGCACTTCGTTCTGTTTTTTTTTTGTTTTTTTTGTACCGTACTATACTCTAACGGCACTTCATTCTGTTTGTTTCTTTGTTTTTTTTTTGTTTTTATGTCCGTCGATAGCGGTCGAACGGAAAGTCCGATCAACTTGAAATTTGGACCATCCACAAGCCTCGATGTGGATTGAAGGTGTATAGTTTTGAGGCAAAATCGTTTGAAAAGTTACAAAGTTACACCATAGTTACTGCAAAATATTTTTCTGAAACAAAATAGTGGCAAAATGTGAGATAGCCATATTTTTTTAAAGCTTTTTCCGGTCACGAATATGTTCATTTAATGGCTATCTGATCAATATTTGCAAAGTTACACAAAAGTTACTCGAAAATATTTTTCCGAAAAACAGTAACAGCAAAATGTGAGGTGGCTATCTGGTAGTACATTTTCATCCGGTCACGAATATACTAATTTAGACGTGATCGGATACTTATTAGAGGCAGAAATTACATTTCTATTGTTGTCAATAACTGGTAGTAACGGTGGCGGACCGCGGCGAAAACATGACAAAGAAAATTCTTAGCAACGCACATGGCACTGCATTCAACAATATCGGGAATTATAATAGCTATGGGAATAAGACAAATTTTTGCAATGTGCATTCTTGAATTGTTGTTATTTGTTGTTTTTATTAGCTTTGAGATCTTTTCGCCAGAACGTTCGTAGATATGGACGCGCTCGCTTATCAACGCGTCAAACAGCGTTTTCCTAGTTAATTAAATTAGATTGAAAAAATCGTATGTTTACAATATGAGCTTATTAAGCGAGCGAAGCGAGCGTTTCCACTTGACTCTTATGGCACTTCGTTCTGTTTTTTTTTTTTGTTTGTTTGTTTGTTTGTTTTTTTTTTTTTTTTTTTGTTTTTATGTCTGTCGATAGCGGTCGAACGGAAAGTCCGATCAACTTGAAATTTGGACCATCCACAAGCCTCGATGTGGATTGAAGGTGTATAGTTTTGAGGCAAAATCGTTCGAAAAGTTACAAAGTTACACCATAGTTACTGCAAAATATTTTTTTGAAACAAAATGGCGGCAAAATGTGAGATAGCCATATTTTTTTAAACTTTTTTCCGGTCACGAATATGTTCATTTTTTGGCGATACAATAAATATTGGCAAAGTTACACAAAAGTTACTCGAAAATAGTTTTCTAAAACGCAGTAACGGCAAAATGTGAGGTGGCTATCTTATAGTAAATTTTTGTCCGGTCACGAATATACTAATGCAAACGTGATCCAAAACGTATTAGAGGCAGAAATTACATTTCTATTGCTGTCAATAAGTGTTAGTAACGGTGGCGGACCGTGTTGAAAACATGACCACGAAAATTCTTAGCAACGCACATTGCACTGCATACAACAATGTCGTAAAGCATAATAGCCATGGAGATAAGAACAATTTTTGCAATGCGCATTCTTGAATTGTTGTTCGTATTAGCATTGAAAACTTTTCGCCAGAAAGTTCGTAGCTATTGACGCGCTCGCTTATCAACGCGTCAAACAGAGCGTTTTCCTAGTTTATACACATACACATTATACTGCTCCGCAACGGGCTTGACAGGGCTGTTGTGGGGCTCGCTGAAAAGACGCATGTCTCACACTTCTTGCTTGGCGACCAGGGACAATCACAATAAATCAAAATGTCACTCAAAAGACAATTGATGTACTCGAGGGGCTTTCCCATTATTTTGCCGGTAATTGGTACGACTGACTCAAACGTGAGTACGAAAAAAGAATAAAGAAAGTTGTTTGTAGTTTAAAAATAATACATCCACTTCCAACCAAGTCGATGTTCAAATATTGGGCCTTCTCCTTGAAAAGCATTCTTTAAATAGCCTCTTCTACTCTCTGTTTGCATTGCCTTGATCGTGTTAGCTATGTAGCCGGTGTTAAGATATATATAAAAATAAATAAGTTATTACTTATGATAACTTTGATTCCATGTTCTAGTGGTCGTATTCCATTAGAACATTTCATTATTACTAATGGCCAAATATTAGATAATTAGATATACTAGGAGTTTTTCATTAGTTAATTTAATAACTTAATAAGTTAATAATCGGTGATTTGACAAGCAAGCGTATTATAATGAAGCATTTCTTTACACTATCCGTCCGGTAACATGTTTCCTTTGTTTATGTAAATTAAGAAATAGTTCTATATGGGAATACAATACATTACATGAAAAACATCAATGCCTCAGGTAATTTTAACGAACATTTAACGAATACAAATAGAACATATTAGAAAGGTAGATTTTTGATGGTTTGGAATAATATAACATTTTCAAATACAATAAATTTACAAACCTACATACAAACCTATTTACAAACCTACATACAAACCTACTTACAAACCTACATACAAACCTATGTTTATTGGTTCAGGTATTTCCGCAGGTACAAGAAAAAAATCCAAATGTGTAATGTACAAAAAGAGGAAAATAAATAAATAAATAAATAAATAGAATACCGATAGAGATAGTTCAGCGGTAAGACGTGAAACTCTAATTCTGGAGGTCGCCGGTTCGATTCTAGTCCCCAGCAATCCTGACTGGAGTTTTTTTTTTCGAAGGTTTTATCAGTCGTAAAGGTCAAATCAAAATGGTCAATCAAAACGCTGGGACTGAGTCCTACTAACAGCCTTCGGACATTCTTTCCCACTATCCAAACACCCTAACTTATCTGGGACACATTAGGTAAAGCTGTTCGTTGAAACAAGTTTATTTGCTTAAACCATTATTATTCGCTTTACGCTTAATATGCGTCAGATAAACCACATGTGTACAGTGTATTAAACAACACATGCGGTTCATATAATTTCTCGAGTTTCAGGGTTCAACCCATTCTAATATACATCGTAGTCGTACCACGAAAACTGTAATAAAACACTTTTATTGAAATTTAGCTATTTATCTTACTGGCACTGTTTGTAGGTCGTTCTTCATAAAGTAACTGGTTTTATAGAGGGAATGAAAAATGGCCTGAAGGGCAATGAAGCTAATAGAAAGTGAACTCTTATTCGATTCAGAACTGTGATGAAAACCCTGGTTCAACAGAGGATTTATCTGATACAATAAATGCAATAAATACGATAATACGTTCATCTGCTCGTCCACGTTCGACCGTGACGAGTTGTGTTGTAGGGTCCACACCAGCTTTATTTCCCTACTTCTTGTCAGGTGACTAACTAGGTATGTTAGGGTGTTTAAATAGAGGGGAAAGTATGTCCGAGGGCTGATAGTAGGACTCAATCCCAGCATTCGCCTTTACGACTGAGAAAAACTTCTGACATTTCTTTGTCAGGATTGCTGGTGGCCGGATTCGAATCGGCGACCTCCCGGATTAGAGTCTCGCGCCTTACCGCTGAGCTACCTCAATCAGTTTTATTATTCAATGTGTGTGGGGATGTTGACCAATCAACGCAACATTTCAAGTGTCCGTGTATGTTTTAAAATGAAATATGTTACCCGACAGCAGATAAAATGAAAAGCAGTGAAACATCTTATATTATGCGTGTAACAAAATATAATTGTAACATTTTAGTGTTTGGTGTATTTGAGTACTTTTCTAACAATTGATTTAAACTAATTAAGAAATGCGAGCAAAACTACTAGCAGAAGTAATGAAAACTGTAGCTAAAAATGAGGAAATTTATCCTAACACCAACGTTACTAGCTAGTATACAGAAGTTAAGAACTAAACACAGAACGCTCATTACCAACGTTCCACGAGGTGGCTCAGCGGTAAGACGCGAGACTCTAATTCGGGAGGTCGCCGGTTCGATTCCGGCCACCGGTAGTCCTGACTGAAGTTTTTTTTCTGAGGTTTTCCTCAGTCGTTAAGGCAAATGCTGGGATTGAGTCCTACAGTCACCCCTCGGATATTCCTTCCCAGCTATCCAAACACCATAATATCCTAGTTAGCCCCCTGAAGAGGGGAACATCAGGTAAAGCTGGTGTGCACCCTATAACGGGTATCCCTACGAAAAATTATTATTAATTAGTGGGCTGAACACCATAAATAGCACCATTATGTCACACAATACTATCAGGGATTATTGCCAACATGTGGCAACAGTGCAGACCCACTTGAAGGACACAATTACACCAAAGCACTTGCCGAAAAGTAACGAAGAACCCACTGAGGGGGGGGAGGGGGGGGGGGGGGGCACACACTATTACGTCAATGAATTGAATGTTAGTGTAAGAACGCAGGACACTTGTATATAGCCACGACGTTAGCTGAATCGAGAGTGATCAAATCTACAATAACGTAGCCGGAAAACTCGATTTCTTTACAGGATCCGGTCCACTTCACAGCAAGTCAACAGGGAAATCATTTTATAGTATGTGACTTATTTGTCTGCGCCCTGGCAACCGTGCAGTCATCCTCCTCCCTCCCTCCTTCCCACTCATTCAACAAATCCAACTGTTCAAAACCTTCGATAAAACACAATCGTAGTAAACAAAGGCTAAACCTCGCACGCTTCATCGTCCCTACCCACAATTGTAGGGTCGGCATCGCAATCGCTACATTAAGTTCTTACGGCGCTCGGGAAATGTGTTCATAGTTTTACGATTGCGATGCCGATGATCACAATAACAATGGGCGCAGATACGATAACACGATAACAATGTGAAGCAGTTCAAAGCCTTCTATTCCTTCGATAAAATGTGCTTCTGTGTCTAATGGCTATACTTATTAACTTATAAGACAATGGACACAATTTCGTCGAATTTTCATAACGGTATAAAAATATATCTTTCTTTATACCATGAGTACACAGAAAGATTTAGAAGATCGTGTATCGCTCAGAGCTACAGTAGGCTGCAATCAAGTGGACGGGCTGTTTTTCTGCGATCCCGATAATGATTACGATCCCTATGGCAACAATGCGAAATATGTTGAGAAATGTTACGTGTTTGTTCAATTTATGTTATGTTTTCAACCAAACGAACCGAATATATCTACATATTATATCTGTTTATTATTCACAGTTATAAAACTCATTTGAATGTGAAGGATTTTGAGTATATCAGTTGAAAATAAACTTAGAATTTCAGGTGGTTGCTACAGTCAAAGTTAATAATCCAAACCCCAATCTCATGCAAAAACAGGTTACTTGTAAGTACTTCGTTCCCTTTTCGCTTCCCCATCGTAACCTGCCCACGGTCTGCATTACCCCGTTTTATTACAACAAGTACGGCAATCTAGTACAAGTCTCTGTTCTTAATATTTAGAGCACTGTGTACGAACATAAACGTAGCCAATAGGTTCTAAAACAACTTGTTCACTATTTCATGCCACGTACAAATTGATCAAAGGTTTAGTTGACTTTTCACAAAGCGTGCCACTCGCTTTATGCTTTTATCGCCGAGGTTTCAAATTCTAGTTACTCGAACATCACCAGCAGATTTCTATCACCAAACTTTATTACCAGCTATGTTCGCAAAAACTTGTAGACTGAAGAAGTTAGTTGCAGGTGACGTCTTAAGAACAAAATAGGTTCTTCGTTACTTTTCGGCAAGTGCTTTGGTGTAACGTGTTCTTCAAGTGGGTTTACAGTGTTGCCACAATATGTTGGCGATATTTCAATTCAATTCAATTCAATTTCAATTCAATTTTGCTTTATTATTCTTCTTAAACCTTGCATACATTTTTTTTTGTTATTAATAAAAACACAAGTGTTTTTTACACAAATAATACACATGAATGTAGGCTACTTGTTTGGTCTTATGTTAACTGTTATAAAGATAAGGTAGAAGAATACCCACCTAGGATGTAGCATCCTGTGTGTGGGAGCTTTCACATTTACATTTTAATTACACATAACATCAATATGACAAGATGACTTATTGCATGTTTATACTAAATTAATTACAATACGATAATAAGTAGAACTAGTGCTAGGAAAATAATAAGGGATAGTAGGTAGTATAAAGATAGAAATAGCATAGAAATAGCATAAATAAATAGAAATAGCATATAGTGCACGTAAGATGGATTGTAGGTGAGTTAATCACGTAGATACAATCGTAGTACGTAACAAATACAAGATAGAAATAGCATAGAAATAGCATTAATAAATAGAAATAGCATAGTGCACGTAAGATGAATTGTAGCTGACGATATAGCACTAGATTCACATACTAAGTAAAAGAAAACATAGAATAATAGAAAATTATGAATAAAGGTTACAATATTTCTGTTATTTTTTTACCCTAAATTAGGTTGCTAAATGTATGAACTATTGACTAAAAACATATAGGAACTAGTAACACACAGCAACACAAATAACAACACAGTAACTAGCAACATTTGCAGCATATCAAAGAACTTTTTTTTTTAATTTTTATATGAAATAAGAGAACAGAGGAAATAAGTAGTAAGTTAATTCTTTCTCGAATTGTATGAAAATAAACAGTAGAAAGATAATCCCTGAGAGTCTGACATAGCGGTGCTATTTATTGCGTTTACTCTACAAATCGTGCAACGTTAGTAATGAGCGAAATACAAATGTTTCACCACTTACTTCTTGAGTACTTGTTGAAATAGTTACTTCGTAATTTAATCTAACTGCATGTGTTGTACTCAAGAATTATGTAGTCCTGCGAATCATGAGTCTGATTGTTAGTTGTGCGAATAAATACGTTATATATACGTCTTGCAAATGAGTGCACATAGAATTAGTAAGAATCTTTTAAGAACGAGGGTTAATTTGTATTATGCTGTTAATTAACTATTCCATTTTCTGAAAATGGTTTGTTGTACAAAATAAATTAACGAGAATATGCAGCGCCTCCACCTGTCATTACTGTCGACCACCGCGCGTCTGTCAACGAGTATCTCCTTCACAATTACCAACACCAACACCAACACACAAAATATTACTAAATTTCGCCATCTCCAAGTTGAAATTATCAGAATGTGGTGTCCAGCAAGATCGTTCCCAACACGCCGGGTTGGTAGCTTGACTTATTGACAACAAAGCAGCACCCTTGGGAACAACACACATAGTTTCATGTTGTTGTTTTTTTAATTTGTTATTTACATTAATAATTTTAATCTGTTAAAGTTATCACCTTTCCCCTTTGGTGCAAATTCATGGCAGGACTGAGTAAATAATAAAAAATGATGAATACATTAGACTGATCACAATAATCATGCAAACTCACGTCGGTTTCTAAACGTACGGATGTTTCACGACAAAGTATAAGCATACTAAACTGGATACTCAAGTAACGCTTGCTTAGGTACGTAGGTGACTGAGCGATGCCGAATATATTTTAGTCTCTGAAAAGTGAAAACCAAGCATGCAGTTCGCATTTCGTGCAATTATACATGTGGGTTTGTTCGTGATAGCAAGTTCCGGTTTCAATTATTGTTGTTGGTAAAGATTTGTTTTATTCTAGGGTTGCTTTGAGTTGACTAAACTTAAGATTAACACTATCAGATACACACGTATTTCATTTCAGTATCACAATAGGTTTTAATAATACAGTCCCCCTCCCCTACCCCAACACTAAGCTGGGCGTATTTGCTCTTGATTTATTTAGTTAAATCATTGTTTCTAAGAAATCATTTTTAACAAGAAACAGTATCGAATGATTGGTTATTTAAATTAACATTTAAATATACTGTGTAACATGGGACTTTATATGTAATTTACGAATTCCATCGCCGAAGTCCCAAGGGACGAGAATCAGAATTGGTTCTAGAACAAATACGTTTGATCTCTTCAATGTGGCTTGTTCGAGTCGACGATTGAAAGCCGCAATATTCCTTGAATCCTGGCGACGAGGTGGGAACAGTTTCATCAAGCGTCAAAACGCCCGAGGGCCGCCTAACAAACTACTGCCCCGCAGGCGTACTCACCGATCAATAAGACAAAGTAGGTTACAAAGAAAGACAGCGACGAGCTTAGCACGAGATTTGGGACTGTCACACGGGACTCTTTGTGTTTTGTTGACATTGTTTTAGAGGTAAATGCCCACGGCTTCGCACATACACTAATACAAGACCCATCTCGAGATTACTGCACGCTTTGGAGTGTAAGTCTGACTCGACACTAAGAGGATTATTACTAACGGCAACATCATACAAAGCTTTAAACAAAGTCGTACTCAGAAGATGACAAAGTACTTAAATCGTTCGTCCACTAATTCAGAGGGCAGCTTTGATTGTTGCTACTTATCAGTGTTGTTTTAACCGAAATTCTGAGCCGAATAAAGTAATACACGCGAAATCATACAGGCTAAAAATTTAATCGAAATCATTACTAACATCATAGCTTCATAGGGCCCATGTATGTCCCATGTGAATACTCGACAATCGGCAGTATAGAAAACAATTCTTTAGCAAACGCATGCACCTTAAACCACAGTCGTCTTGTAAAATGCGTTATATATTAGGAACTAAATGAATTTTATTTATTTATTTATCTTTTTAGCATATGTCTTTTCATAAACCTTTTCTTTAATATTGATATATTATTTACCCAATCATTATTTCAAATAAGTTATACATTACAATGAACTAAATAAAATAACAGTTAAATGGAGATAAGTGTCGGTGTGTTCTGCGTGATAACGTCTGCTTGTCCCTAATCTACACTCCTGGGCATGTGAGAAGGGTAAAGGTAGCTGTGAGTGTGACATCAGTTGTTATAGTAGCCTTGTCTCGTTGACATCTGGGCATGTGAGAAGGGTAAAGGTAACTGTGAGTGTGACATCAGTTGTTATAGTAGCCTTGTCTCGTTGACATCTGGGCATGTGAGGAGAAGGGTAAAGGTAGCTGTGAGTGTGACATCAGTTGTTATAGTAGCCTTGTCTCGTTGACATCTGGGCATGTGAGGAGAAGGGTAAAGGTAGCTGTAAGTGTGACATCAGTTGTTATAGTAGCCTTGTCTCGATGACATCTGGTCATGTGAGGAGAAGGGTAAAGGTAGCTGTGAGTGTGACATCAGTTGTTATAGTAGCCTTGTCTCGTTGACATCTGGGCATGTGAGAAGGGTAAAGGTAGCTGTGAGTGTGACATCAGTTGCTATAGTAGCCTTGTCTCGTTGACATCTGGGCATGTGAGAAGGGTAAAGGTAGCTGTGAGTGTGACATCAGTTGTTATAGTAGCCTTGTCTCGTTGACATCTGGGCATGTGAGAAGGGTAAAGGTAGCTGTGAGTGTGACATCAGTTGTTATAGTAGCCTTGTCTCGTTGACATCTGGGCATGTGAGAAGGGTAAAGGTAGCTGTGAGTGTGACATCAGTTGTTATAGTAGCCTTGTCTCGTTGACATCTGGGCATGTGAGAAGGGTAAAGGTAGCTGTGAGTGTGACATCAGTTGCTATAGTAGCCTTGTCTCGTTGACATCTGGGCATGTAAGGAGAAGGTTAACGTAGCTGTGAGTGTGACATCAGTTGCTAGTAGCCTTGTCTCGATGACATCTGGTCATGTGAGGAGAAGGGTAAAGGTAGCTGTGAGTGTGACATCAGTTGTTATAGTAGCCTTGTCTCGTTGACATCTGGGCATGTGAGAAGGGTAAAGGTAGCTGTGAGTGTGACATCAGTTGCTATAGTAGCCTTGTCTCGTTGACATCTGGGCATGTGAGAAGGGTAAAGGTAGCTGTGAGTGTGACATCAGTTGTTATAGTAGCCTTGTCTCGTTGACATCTGGGCATGTGAGAAGGGTAAAGGTAGCTGTGAGTGTGACATCAGTTGTTATAGTAGCCTTGTCTCGTTGACATCTGGGCATGTGAGAAGGGTAAAGGTAGCTGTGAGTGTGACATCAGTTGTTATAGTAGCCTTGTCTCGTTGACATCTGGGCATGTGAGAAGGGTAAAGGTAGCTGTGAGTGTGACATCAGTTGTTATAGTAGCCTTGTCTCGTTGACATCTGGGCATGTGAGAAGGGTAAAGGTAGCTGTGAGTGTGACATCAGTTGCTAGTAGCCTTGTCTCGATGACATCTGGTCATGTGAGGAGAAGGGTAAAGGTAGCTGTGAGTGTGACATCAGTTGTTATAGTAGCCTTGTCTCGTTGACATCTGGGCATGTGAGAAGGGTAAAGGTAGCTGTGAGTGTGACATCAGTTGCTATAGTAGCCTTGTCTCGTTGACATCTGGGCATGTGAGAAGGGTAAAGGTAGCTGTGAGTGTGACATCAGTTGTTATAGTAGCCTTGTCTCGTTGACATCTGGGCATGTGAGAAGGGTAAAGGTAGCTGTGAGTGTGACATCAGTTGTTATAGTAGCCTTGTCTCGTTGACATCTGGGCATGTGAGAAGGGTAAAGGTAGCTGTGAGTGTGACATCAGTTGTTATAGTAGCCTTGTCTCGTTGACATCTGGGCATGTGAGAAGGGTAAAGGTAGCTGTGAGTGTGACATCAGTTGTTATAGTAGCCTTGTCTCGTTGACATCTGGTCATGTGAGGAGAAGGGTAAAGGTAGCTGTGAGTGTGACATCAGTTGTTATAGTAGCCTTGTCTCGTTGACATCTGGGCATGTGAGAAGGGTAAAGGTAGCTGTGAGTGTGACATCAGTTGCTAGTAGCCTTGTCTCGTTGACATCTGGGCATGTGAGAAGGGTAAAGGTAGCTGTGAGTGTGACATCAGTTGTTATAGTAGCCTTGTCTCGTTGACATCTGGTCATGTGAGGAGAAGGGTAAAGGTAGCTGTGAGTGTGACATCAGTTGTTATAGTAGCCTTGTCTCGATGACATCTGGTCATGTGAGGAGAAGGGTAAAGGTAGCTGTGAGTGTGACATCAGTTGTTATAGTAGCCTTGTCTCGTTGACATCTGGGCATGTGAGAAGGGTAAAGGTAGCTGTGAGTGTGACATCAGTTGTTATAGTAGCCTTGTCTCGTTGACATCTGGGCATGTGAGGAGAAGGGTAAAGGTAGCTGTGAGTGTGACATCAGTTGTTATAGTAGCCTTGTCTCGTTGACATCTGGGCATGTGAGAAGGGTAAAGGTAGCTGTGAGTGTGACATCAGTTGTTATAGTAGCCTTGTCTCGTTGACATCTGGGCATGTGAGGAGAAGGGTAAAGGTAGCTGTGAGTGTGACATCAGTTGTTATAGTAGCCTTGTCTCGTTGACATCTGGGCATGTGAGAAGGGCAGTCGCTATAGTAGCCTTGTCCTGTTGACATTGTGTTTGTGGTCTGGTCTGGTTCGTGATGGATGCAATTACACGCAACGCAACAAACTCTTGCACATCAGCAATCAATTAACGTAGCAGTGTTCTGATTGTACGTATAGGCAGTGATTGTAGAACATAGCTCATCAACCAACGTAAATCAATTAATATTCAATCTTGTCTCTCAGCACACATGACAGAACGTGTACATACATATAGGGTTGCTTACAGATTGTATATCTCCCACCCGGAACAACTCCCACATTTCGCCAAACAGAGAACACTGCCACATTATGGAATAGTTTCCTATGGACTATGGTCATGGTCCGTCACACGTCGAGCCAACTCGCGCGAGCTCAAAAAATGTCCACGTTGTTCAACTTCCTATAGCGAGTTAAGATAGCTAGCTCCGAGCAAAACTCTTTATACCAGTGACACATGAGTATCTACAGTATACTATCTTATCCTATTATGATAATCTATTATTTATTCTTCTATCGTGTATTGGATATAGTAATAACTCGCGCGAGTTTTCGATCGTCTGACACGTCTCTAAATAAAAATTGTTCGACGGACTGACGCGGCCCCTAGCCAGTCTCTCTCAGACTAAAAGCAACAACAAAACATTGACCATACTAGTCAATACTGAACAAAACCAAATCCAATGGCACATGGATTAATGTTTTCATTGTATAGTAGACTCACCTGCTTTGGCAATAGCATACTTAATTCCCGACTGCGCTATCAGGCGTTATTGACACTAGGACTGGTATACACTTTTCTAAACACTTTCAAGAATGGTACCTAGAAATAATAAGCCGGCGCTCCACGAAATTGGCATCAACTCTACGAGAAATGAGAATATTGCCAAATTACAGAATTTTCGATTTTATTTCACAGAAAACCGGGGTTTGTGGTTTAATAGCAGTAAAACTTGTGTGGCGGTGTTACTATAGTCAATTTCGTATTTTTGCTATTCGCAAACCACATTTTTAGATCCTAAGCGTAATAGATTGTGGTTAGATGGAAAGAAAAACGTGTGAGGTCGAATTAATTCGCGTTATCTCACCACGCTAAATGGCGTGTCGCTCAATTACTTACAAGTATCCACCACTTGAGGGATCATATTGAACTTTAGATCCTACAAGAGTGAAGTTCAACACTTACATACCAACGTCAAAGCTCAAATGCGACGAAAGTGAACTACTGTCCATGACAAATAGTGAACCGGGAGTAAATTACAAAGTTTCATCTGGGAAGGTAAAACGTTACCGACGGTGAAAATGCTCACAATTTCTTTCTTATTGCGAGTTTTTCTGACATTTCCCGGAACGTGCCTCTATCAAAACGTTCGCTTCCACCGTCGAGGGTGCCGTAAGTCGTAACACTACTCGGCCAGTCAGGGAACAATGCTAGCAAACCAGACTCCAGACATCATTGTTTTACATCATAGAATGTAATATCCTCCACAGAAATTGATGAAACCCTTTGTGGAAAAGCATTACAAACAAATGCCAACGTGAAATTAATTTACAGCTCCGTACCTTATGATCAAAGGTAGGTGTAATTAATTACTACAAGCAAATTATGTATTCATTTATAATTCAGTCATCCAAGAATAATGTTGAATTAATTTGTTTTGATGCACTTATATTGTGCTATTTGGAGTTGCGTTCTGGCCGCCGTCGAGGGTGGTTGTGTCTGGTTTTCTTCCCTGTCTGTGTGGTGTCTGTGCTGTGTGTGTGTAGTGCAGTTGTGTGTCTGGCGGGCCGGGCCAGTGCATGTTCCCAGCGTAGCTTTCGCGACTGGCTCGTAGTACTATTAGGCCTTTGTCTATTGCTTCCCCGTGTACTGAGGACAATATTGCGCAGTATGGAGGATATTATCTCGCGAGTGGTTACGCTTAACGACTATGTTCCGGTAGCTGTTAAGCGTAAGGGGGCCCCGGGGTCCCCGCCCCCAGTGCGTCGCGGAAAGGGGGCTTCGCGTGTCTCCACGAGTGTGGGCTCGGTGGAGACGCCAAACCCGTTCTCACCGCTCTCGGGCCTCGAACCCGAGTTGGCCACTCCGCTTTCCCCGGTCGCCTCCGACGTGGATGACGGGGTCGCCATGGATGGCGTCGACTCGGTGGAGACGCCGCCCTCGCGGCGTGTGCGCGTACCGCCCATCATGGTTTACGGGTTCGACCGCTACCGCGACCTCGTCGCCTTTATCAAACTCACTGTAGGCGACGACAGTGACTTCGTCGTCACTTGTCGTCGTGACTCCTTCCAGGTCCGTCTCCACGACCTGGCAAGCTATCGCTCAGTCACGCGAGAGCTCGCAACGCGCTCTATCCGGTACCACACGTACGACACGGGCGAAGTGAAGACCCGGAAGTACGTCCTCCTTGGGCTGTCGTCCCGGCAGTCAGCCGACGATATAAAATCCGACCTCGCCGCTGATGGCTATCCGGCACTAGCCGTCAAGCAAATGACACGCGCGGGACCCGACCGCACGCCACTGCCGCTGTTTGTCGTTACGACCCCGGCCGCACCAGACGCGAAGCCTCTAGCGACCATGAGGCGCCTGGGCCACTCTGTGGTGACAGTCGAATCTTATCGCGGCTCAAAGGGGCCGCAAATGTGCTACAAATGCCAGAGATTCGGCCACCAGGCTGCGTTCTGCTCCCACCCCCCTCGGTGTTTTAAGTGCGCCCAAGGCCACGAGGGCAAAGACTGCACTAAATCAGCTGCGGTCGCCGCTCTCTGCTGCAACTGTGGTGGTGACCACCCCGCCTCATACCGGAAGTGTGCGACATACGTCGCTGCTATAGAGCGTCACGACGCCGCGGGGAAGGCGCTGCGACGCCCCGCAGGTGGGCCCTCTCGCACCTTGCCTGCCTCCACCGTCCAGACGGGCCGTTCTTTCGCGGCTGCGGTGTCGGTGCCGGCACAACCCGCAGCCAGTCCCGCCCAACAGCAGCGTCCGGCACCCCAACCCGGGTACCCGCGGCCGACCGGTCCTCTGAGTCTCCCGGCACCGCTCGGTGGCGGGCCGTTCTCGATGTCTGCGCCACGATGCTCCAATTCACGACGAGTCCGGTCGTCAAAAGCATGGTCGCCCTTCTCACGGCGATGGCCGAGGATGTTCTCCAGAATGGCCCCTAAACTTCCACACGGCCTCCACCTTCTGCTGTGGAATGCTGATGGCAACGTCCGCGCGAAGACTCCGGAACTCCTTCTCCTTATGAGACAACTCAACACGCAAGTAGCGCTCATCCAAGAAACCCACCTTCTGCCCGGCGATGTATGGAAGGTTGCAAACCACGCCGTGTACCGCACTGATCGCGCAGCCCGGCGTGGCAGGCGGGGCCGTGTCGGGGGTGGAACGGCCGTTCTCGTCAGCCGCACTGTCCAACATCACGAGCTTCTGCTGCCGCGTCTGCGAAACATCGAGGCCACGGCTGTCCATGTTCGGTTCCCGGGCGGGTCCCTGCGCCTCGTCTCGGCGTATAAGCCCCCCGCTTCGACTCTGCTCGACGCTGACCTCACTGCCCTTCTTGCCGACCCGACCCCTACTATTGTGGGGGGCGACCTGAATGCCAAGCACCCCGCATGGCACTCAAGGGTTGTGAACGTGAGCGGCAATTTTCTATACTCCCATGCTGCCTCGCGTGCATACGTCGTCGCTGGTCCTACCGATCCCACGCACTATCCGTACATCCCCGGCCATGCCCCTGACGTTCTGGACATTGCCCTGCTCTCCCACATCCAATGCTTCTATGACCTCACAACTGTTACAGCCCTAACCTCCGATCACAATCCTGTCGTTCTTCGAGTGGGGAATCGACTGCTGTCCACACCCCCTCCTTCAACACCCAACTATGCGCGTGCTGACTGGGAAAAAATCCGTGCGTTCTTGCGGGCCCGTCTACCCCCTGCCGACCCTGCACTGCTGTCGCCGGCTGACGTCGACGGAACTCTCTCGTCGTTGATCGACTCTATCCAACTGGGAATGTCTGCGAGTGTTCCGACACGCACCCAGGGTCGGCTCACGTTGTTTGTTTTGCCGGAGCGGCTCAGACGCGCAGTCCGTATCAAAAATCAGCTACGAAAACGCTGGCAGCAAACACATACGCCGGACACCCGCGCGGCCTTCAACAGGGCCTGCGCTGCGCTTACATGCGCCATCGCGGAGTACCGAGCGAGCATGTGGGAGGACGCTGTTTCCGCCCTCACGGAGGCTGATGGCTCCATCTGGCGGATGGCCCGGACGCTCCAACGTCGCCCCCAACCAGACCCCCCCATCCAGGGCGCCGCCGTTCTCGCCTGCAGTCCAGAAGAAAAGAGTAACCTTCTTGCGGATACGCTGGAAGCCACTTTTCGACTTAATCCACCTACTGCGGAGTCGCCTACTATCGTCGAGGAGGTGTGTGTCTGGCTGGATGCAAACCCGGTGCCCCGGCCGCTTCCCGACGCGGGTCTCTGTACTGTCACCGAGGTTTCAGCTGTCGTACTGGCCCTGCCTACCCGCAAGGCCCCGGGTGCGGACGGCATCACTGCCCAGGTGCTCCAGGAGCTTCCCGAGTGTGCGGCGCGCATCATTGTCGCTCTGTTCAATGCCTGTCTCCGCCTTCACTACTTCCCGCCGGCCTGGAAGGTGGCCAAAATGGTTGCCTTTCTCAAGCCGGGTAAACCCCCTCGGGACCCGTCGAGCTACAGGCCCATCAGCCTTCTCTCGGTAATTTCCAAGGTCTTCGAGCGCCTTCTCCTGTCTCGAATCCAAGCACACGTCGGCGCCGGGCGCCTCCTTCCCGACGAACAGTTTGGGTTTCGTGCTGGCCACTCTACGGTCCATCAACTCACCAGGATCGTGTCCCACATCACCGATGGATGGAACAGTGGCAAATGCACCGCCGGCGTGTTCCTCGACGTATCGATGGCGTTCGATCGCGTGTGGCACGAGGGTCTCCTGCGGAAACTCATCACACTTGACTTTCCGCCCTACCTCATTCACCTTCTACGTTCCTACCTCTCTGGTCGCTCCTTCTATGTCTCCAAGGGCGCTGCTACCTCCTCTCTCCGTCCGGTTGCCGCGGATGTTCCGCAAGTATCAGTCCTCAGCCCCATCCTGTTCAATCTATACACGCACGACTTGCCACCTGCACCGGCACACGTCGTGGCGGCCATGTTTGCAGACGACTTTGTGGCGCTCTCCACCTCCCGGACTGCGCGTGGGGCAGTCATGTTCGGGCAGCGCTACCTGAACTCTGTGTCGACCTGGTACGCCCGCTGGCGGATGGGGTTGAATGCGGCGAAGACCTCCGCTACACTCTTCACCTGGTCGCGGGGCCAGGATCCCCCTCCGTTCCGCCTCCAGGGGAGAAACGTAGAGTGGGCCTCATCCAACAAGTGCCTGGGACTTACGACAAGCGTCTCACCTGGGGGCCGCACGTCAATGCTGTTGCTGCCGCAGCGACCGGCAAGCTGTCCTCGCTCTATCCATTGCTGCGGGCTCGGTCGATGTCCATCGACCAGAAACTGCGGCTCTACACAGCAGTCATCCGGCCGACCTTCACCTATGCCTCCCCTGTGTGGTCCAGCTGTGCCGCTGCCCATCTCACCAAGCTGCAGACCATCCAGAACAAGGTGTTGCGCATCGCTACTGACCTCCCGCGAGCCACGCGAATGTCGGACCTACACAAGGACCTGAGCGTCCCCTTCCTAGCGGACTACCTTCGAACCAGTGCGCGCGCGTTCTACGCATCGTTGTGGGACGCCGGCAATCCCCTGATTCGTCGCTTGGCGGACGTTGTCTCCGGCCGGCGGACCGTTTTAAACGCCCTTTTGCGTCCCTGGGCGACGCGTTCCTACCGCCTCCCAAGAGAGCCCGGTACCGGGTCCGCGTTTATCGTCGTCGCGGTGCTGTCGACCCCAGGACGGCCCAGTGACTCCCCGTGGCGCGTTGGGCGTCCCGCCCGCACCCCCAGTGCGACCATCGTGTGTGCCGTGTGCCTCGTGTGCGCCACGGCCCTAGCTTTAGCTGGGGCCTCTCTTGGGTGAGGTAGCATACCTCCCCCTTCATCGCGGACCTGTCCCCGCCCACCTGCAGCACCGCGCGTGCTGCCCATCGTCCCCCTTTCCTGCACTCTTCCACCCGGAGCCGGATTATTAGTGCTCGCACTAGGCACCGGCTTGGTACGGGAGGCTCACTGCAGTGAGTCCCCATAAGACGCCACAACTTATATTGTTCTCATATTTTATTACTCTTTACTCGCCATTGTTGATAAATCGTTAAAATAATGAGCCTGAAAACGTGAAATAGGTTATTAGGGCCAAGGTCTACTAGATCGCTTGTAGCGCGCGCGCAATTACTCCGCTAGGAGTAAATCCAGTAGACCTTGATTAGGGCCTGTATGTTTTTTGAATCGGTGTGCATTCGTCTAACAGTAACTAAATAATATTGGTTTGTTGTATTATTACATCTGAGTTAAAACAGTCCTGCTCTTTGACAAACTGAGGTGATGAGAATAATGGGCATTGCAAAATTAGATTAAAACCCCCGTGTAGCTCAGTCCCAATGATATTCAACAGCTATACTATAGCTGTTGAATATCATTGCTCAGTCTCATCGTATGAGTCACCGCAAACGCTGCATCACCATTTTTTCCCCTCATCTTTTTTTAATATGTGGTTTACACAGTCATACATCAGGTACTGTTGGATAAAAAAATAATAACATTTGAATTAATTTATGTACCGGTACTAGGTGGGTTTAATTTAGGGTATCAATAACTCGCAGTTGTAAATAATTAACAGTAGGACTAAAGGTGCTCCACGCGAACTATTCCCAATCTGACGTCACATCGGAATCTGACCGGGGAACGACCTGTTATTATGCAAATTATTTCAAAGAAATGCAATATATTCTTATTATTTCTTTAGTTGTTCGTGGCACCCAGATATGGTCTTGGGGTGTATAGCATATTATGTTTTTTTTTTTTTTTTTTTATTAAATGATTTATTATTGATGTTCCCATAAAACTGCATATCAGATGCTTATGTTATCTCTCCTCTACTCTCCCACATACATATTTTCCGATTTCAATTAAAATTAAAAATTCAGTAACAGCCTAACCACAATTGCCGCCATTATGTTTGTAACCTGGATCAAAATCGCGTTCGCATATTTTCGCATTAAAAATCGTTACAAAGTTACGATTTACTTATGAACAGCGCCATAAGAACCATTTAAGTTGTCTTTCACGACTTCCGGATTACGATCGCGATTCCGATACCGACAATTGTGGTTAGAGCTTTAAACTCACCCCGCCTCGCCCCCTGGTAATTCTGCTTTACTGCAAAATGTATGTCGGAGTGTGTCACCACGATATAACCCCATCATAAAGGACGAGCTTAGACATTAACCCTGACATTGAGAGTGACCTTGGACCTCGGAATCATATTACTGAAACGTTCCCCTATCTGGAATCACTTCTTGTTATTGAGGCGCTTATGACTGTTAAAACTTGCTCCGGTCAGATCGCATATTCCCGATCAATCCTTATAGCACAGCTTATAGTTTAATGTGCATCGTTATTATCAAATAACCCCATCACACAAATGCACTTACTGGCAATTTATTGATCTTATATCTCTGTTACTACTAGCGGATATTACCGTAGTTTTATTTGAAGTGAATATAAAACTTGTATGTCTTAACGACCTTCGTTCTAAGATAAAACCCGGCAATGTGCCCTACTTTCCAAATGGCTCAAGTTATGTGGGGCTGGCGAACCAGCTTCCCCCCTCTTGCAAGTTACTGCGTCTAATATCAACCCTCAACTCGGAGGTTTTCACCCCCCCCCCCCCCCCCCCCCAGTGATATCTACGTCCTCATTAATGCTGAAACAACTAACCATTTCCTCGTGTGGTGTTCTGGTTTCTATGACAATACGGCGCAAATAGTCAGAAACTATAGCATTTATAATTGCAACTCACGACAGGTTCGGTTCACACCTTGCTAAAGATTAATGTGTACTCTAGCATTCACACGAAACTTAGTAATTGAAAAGCTAACGACAAGTGCTATGGCTAAGAAAAGATAACGAACTTGCCATATCCATATCAAGATTCTAGTCAATCAAATCAGAAACTAGATAACGTTTTACTAGAACCAATCAGACGAATGCTTCTGCTGTCGTTAATCTAGTTTCTGTGTGTGAATTGTGAACCGAGACGTCTAGTCGTTAGCTTTTAGTCACTGTGTATTGTTATCCTTCGCAACGTGTAATGTGTGTTGTGTGTACCAAGCTTTAGCTCAAAGTTTCGGGTTGTTGTCAGACTAATAATGAACTAACATCATCACGAGTTTACTTCATATCGTAGTATTTTATCACACGATTTCAACAGGTGATAAGCACTCACACAAACGCACTTAATCGAATGTGAGGGAGGGAGAGAGTGAGAGAGAAAGGGGGAAGGGGGGGAAGGGGGATCGCATGCGATGCATGTTCCGGCACGCCAATCAGTTTCTATGCAAATCAAGTGTTTGGATCGATCTAATGGAACTCGTTTCTGTTACCGCTTGAGCAGGTTATCTTGAACATCTCCTTTCACCCATCTCATCTCATCTCACTGGGGCCGCGAATCAATTGATTCCTCTGCGTATACAATGTAAGCCGCTGCTACACTTTCTTTCCTCAAGATGGATCCATTTCTCAAATTGAAAGTCGGTTGAGTAGCAAGATGAAAATTGCTAACCCAGCAAGCAAGAAGTCACGTTTTGATTTATCTGCGTTATAGTGACAAAACACTTGATTAGCTATTTTATAAGTGGTTCTCAGAAGCACAGTTGAGTAAATTACGCATAGCTTTACATTAAAGCTTTTTAAAAGTAAGTTAGCTTTAAACGTAATTAGTTAAGGTAAAAAGTGAGTTCAAAGACCAAAATTTGTTTATGATTGCTATGAAACTGTTTATTTATCATAAGTCGATGTCAAATTGGTTGACATCGCCTTTGCGACATAAGAGTATTTACGTCGGACACAAAAGACCTAGAAATTGTGAAGTAAAATCGTGAGATAAATTTTTGCCTTTTGTAAATTGCGATGAAATGCGTTGGCAGATCGAGAATTTTGAGTCTATAAAACGCTACGCTTGCACATCTATAATATAGCAAAACTTATCCTCGCCAATAAGAATTTTCGTTTAAATTTCCGTTCATGCAAAGATGTTTGCAAAAAAATAATGGGTTTCCAGTAATGCGTGGTGTTGTGTTTACATTGGTGTAAAATTATAAATGGCTGCCAATTAGCTAAGATCAAGTCTTACAATGACCCAATAACTACTTATTCGTCGAATAGCTTGTTATCTGCATGGCAACGACCAATCAGAACTCTTGAAATCCTCCAAATAGCTTAATTGCTACAAATAACTTTCCTATTAGGAGCTTGTAAGACCAGCCCTAATTGTACAATTATTATTGGCTAATGTCGTTTATTAGGCGCTGAGATTTAAATATGCTTTCCACATTTACAAAAAACGCATCCTGGAAACCCACATGTATTCAGTATATCAAATTTGCCACTATATAGCTTCAGCCATAGCACTGCTTTTGAGAGAAACCAGTCCATTAAATATTTAGGTACGCAGACTAATGCTATTATATACATTCGTACATATCATACGGAATCAGAACACACTTTTTAATGCAATAGAAGAATACTCTTAAAATAACCAAGCAGATAACCACAGTTCATAAGTATTGGTTGAGTTCCACAATAACAAAAGCTGGTATGTTTAGTTTGCGAGAGTTCTAAAGCATACCAATTACCAAAGTATCAAAAACTTCAGAGCTGAAGCTAGCCCTAATTTAATCTTTCTCTAAACTCGTGTTTAGTACTGTGTTTAACTTGTTAAGCCGTTTCTGAACGAAAGTTGTCTGTAGTGTTGTTCTCCCACATTCCCCAGTCGACTCCCCCAACTCCCGCTGAAAGATACTCGAACTACATTATACTCACTCAACACGCTAGACAGAGCAACATCTGAATACCGAACAGCAGAGTTGAGTTTTTCAGCAGAGCGAGTTGTGTTTTTTCATAACATTATATGGACTTGAATGTTGCATAATCTACAACAGTGAAACGCGGTAAAATTGCCAGTGGTCATTATTTTAACAACGAACAGTGTTTTTTTTAACAAAAAAACACTGTAGCGCTACGTGGTTTCAGTCCTGTGCTGTGAAGCGAACCATGGAATGCGAATACCAACCTGCAGGAGCGCACAGGGAGAGAGAATAACGTAGAACATTAGGATTTATGATGATTATATTGCAAAGGGAAGAAAATAATAGGTGAAGTAGTTCTCTGATTTTAATTCAGATCGTTTTGATGCGAAATACAATCAAGCAAAGTGTGGATGGGTATTGGATACTACAATAATTGTATGCCAAAGTTAAGTTACATGAGTCGAAATAAGTAATGAGTTGTTCGGGAAGTTTTGTATTGATATTGGTATCGTATAGAAAAACCGAAGCCATGTTGTCGAGATATTTTTGTATTCGATTGTCAATATTGTAACTTTAAAACAAATGTGCATTCAATTACAAAATTAAGCAATTTTGCGTTAAGTTTAATGACACATGTTGTGATATAATTAAAGTTAAAGTAAAGACATAATCAGTGAACGCGTTTAGTCGTAGGCCTACCTATTTATTTGAGTGAAAATTTCACTATTAATTTGGACTTATGATCATTACTCCAATTATAGATAGATTATTCAAGTAGAGAGTAAGTTAGCAAGAGCAAGTTAGCTCGAATCTTCAATAGTTAATTTTTTCAACCAGGCTGATTTGTGCTTCTTCAGATTTAAAATAATTAATTGATCAATTTATTACAAGTTTTCTATGAAATATATATTTTTAGAGGCACTTGCTAGCATGGGATATATAGTATACGAACTGTTACGAGACGACCTACTCGCTCATAAAATACTGTGTTTATGCATGTTAGTTCATTTTGCTTGATACTACTTATATGACATGATAATATGTTTCTTACAATGCGACTCTACTAAAATGTGCGATTACTATTGAATAATATAATGATCATTTTGCTATGAACTGTGTTTAAATGCATTTAACTAGTTACTCAGTTAAATGTACACTGAAACGTAGAAGAATTATAGATATATTAATTATCTCACCCGCAAACATGAATCTGTATACATAATAAGACATGGAGAAAGAAACACATATGACATGAGTTGTCCCAGCGTAACGAGTCTCTCGCTGACGTAATAACCGAGTCAAATAGTACCAACTTAATTTCACACGCTTCTACTTGAATGTAGGAAGCCAAGAGGTAAACTCAGT
This sequence comes from Isoperla grammatica, assembly GCA_945910005.1. Taxonomy (NCBI): domain Eukaryota; kingdom Metazoa; phylum Arthropoda; class Insecta; order Plecoptera; family Perlodidae; genus Isoperla; species Isoperla grammatica. Next base: position 10,598,560 of record OX246738.1, on the reverse strand, counting down.
GGCGTCACTAGGGGGTTTTGGGGGGGGGCCTGCGCCCCCCCAATCGCAATCTGCGCCCCCCCAATAATTTCCTCGTTCAATCAATTGTATTGCTCAAATTTTAAATCTTAAAGTGCGTGTCTCTTTAAAAAATCGAAGATCAAAAGTCTTTTGATCAACAATACTTACATATTATTTTATAATATTTCATTAATAATTATGACATGCTAATGGCAATTAATCAAGCCTTCATTGATTAAAATATAACCGTTAAACAGCATTTATCTCCTGCATATAATTTATAAAAGGTATTTAATATTATTACATTTTGTACCACAAAGAGTGGTCACTTTATTGACAGGTGTTCTTTAGATGGAGTTTTGTGACAAGTCGTATTAGTGGATAGTATGTGTCTAATCTTTTGTAAAGTAATTAAGGAATGACTGACATTTTTATCTTATAAATTAATAATTAAAATACTTTAACAAGTATACCGTGCCAATCATAATATTATTTCATGCAATCAGCCTTCTGGTATACTAAAATGTTAATTAGTTATCTGTGCTAAAATAGTTGTGTGTGTATAAAATCCATTTTAGGGCCGCTCTATTATCCTTATGATTCCCTTGCTCAAATCGCTGTAAAGGCTGTTTCGAAGCCTCCGTGTAGCCCGCGCAAGTCCAATCAACTATAGGTATACTTGCGTTGCGCCCCCCCAATCCCAGAATCCTAGTGACGCCCCTGTAAAAAACTAAAAGGAATACTTTCGTTGAACCAATGTGTTGAGGCCGGGGTGGCCAGAGAAAGTGGACTGTATTTATGTGAGAGGGGGGGAGCAATATTATAGTGGACTTACGGTTTACGGCTGTGCTGCTGGCTTCTTGCTTGATGTAATATAGGAGAGGGTTGTGCAGGAGGAGAAAAAATATGAAAGGAATAAAGGATTTAGCATTGGTTATTAGTTACGCGAGAGACAAAACTAGACAGATGAGGTAGACATTGCGTACTGTACAGCAACAAGACTCCACTTGACAGTATGACCGAGATAGCCCAACTGACAGCCTACTATCGCGTGATCGGTACGAGATAGTAGGGGAACGAAAATACCAAGAGGGGAAGGTAAATGACGTAATCCGAACAAATCAACGTCTAGGCGCGAACACAATGTTATTGTCTGGCTGGTGAGACCAGACCAGATATTACATTGATTGTATTGTACATCTTTAAACCAACGTAGCAGCACACTTTGATGCAACGATTACACTCTGTCTGTTGGTTATAGGCTATTACGTAGCCGCCATACAAACCACAATCTTGAACTTTGGTCTTTGGTCTTTGGGTTGGAATACAACAAAACAGTAACGCCTCCAGAAGAGGCAGAGTGGAAAGGCTTCGGTCGCCCCTAAATCCCCTATACATGTTTATATATACATAGTTTAAACTATGTATGTACATGCATAGTTTACATCAGAGTATCAGACAATCACTGACAGAACTTACTCGGTCAGGCAAGTGAAGGTGACTCATCGGGATGGGGACTCCAACATTCCTTCCCCCAGTCTCTCCTCTGACCAAACAAACCACGATCTCTGAGCCACGCGATATCTTATTTTCCAATAATGACCGCTCAAAATAAATGTTCTTCTGGTATTATACGGATATGTGTACACATTCACAAAAGGAGATTGGAATTATATAAATAGCGTGAATGTGTTTCTCTCTACGACAAAAACAACCAGACAAGAGTGAAACAATATTAACGATCGAAAAGCCAGTCCATCATCCAATATCCTTCCTAGTAGAGAAACTGATTATTTGCGACACTTGTGACGAAACTACCTTACTGATGCTTTCGTCGTAGATGTGTATGGTAGTCAAACTGCGAGGAGCGCCATACTTCAAATAACCATCGCTTTGGAAGAACCACTCGTCTTTGAAGAATGCATCGGTTATAGCAAAGGTTACAAATATGTTGTTTTGGGGAAAGCATATTATTGTTTCGCTCGTAAGTCTTGTTTTTGCCATAGTGATATAGTGTAAAATAACTGTTATTTAAATTTTAATATGGAGTAAAATTAAATATGTTTGATTTCCGTAATTCCAGAAAACTATTGCTGTTTTAAAGTTGATATTTATTTTAACAGGTCGTCACTATTGAAAAGTAACATAACTTGCTGCTCGGCATGCAGTGAGACTGGGGAACCAATGCAAGAGGTGACCCCCTTACCTGGACTCTGAAAAAGGAGTTTTTACAGTGACTACCTGAACACGGACATGTGACTTTCCCGACAGCCAAGAAACACTATTACCAAGGGCCGCGAAATCCTGTACGATAACTGTGTATGACGCAGCTCCTGTTTCCTCGTTGATTGATCTGCGTTATCATGTCATAATACAAGACCATAGAACCCGGAAGTCAGACGAACTACGAGGCCCATGAAGCCGGGAGCGTGTTCAACAAGTGATGGCTGGAGCAGCGGGCTCGGACAGCTTGATTCATTGCCATTATTATATACACTCCTAATTACTCCGTGTAGAGATCCAGAAATTAAATTTTGCGAATGTTACTCTACTCGAATCCAAGTCGTTACTACTTGTTATTAATGTATTTATACGTGTAGGCGCTCTGTGGTGTTCAGTACAAGTGAAATGAACGCTACAATGACAGTGACAAATGGGTCGACGTATAATATCTGAATATATTCATCAATTTAACCGTCTCCTCTGCTAACATTGATCGGCTGTATGCTTTACGTAACGTGATATTTATAAAGAGCACCGTTGCAAAGTTTGGAGTCAACTTTTAAACGTAAAGTTAACGAAGGTGTAGTTCTAAAGATGGAAGTGGTGTAGTACCTAGTAGTACGAAACTAGTAAAGATAACTCTTGTAATTGTTCTGCTTCACGAGGGCTGTTAGCTTGAAGAAAATCCCTTAATACGCAAAAGCAGAGATCTTTAGATAATGTAATCCACGTATCGTTTTATTTTTCCTTTCGTCCAAAGCCCTGATTGCTTCTGGTTGAAGATGTTTATACAATATGAAGTATACTGGTAAGAAAAATCAGGGCCGCATTTTCAATATGTTTCAGAGTATTATAATATTAGGCCATACCTTACCGGAACTCAATGCTTTGTAGTGTGCTGCCTGGTTGTCAGGGGGCCGTGGCCGGCTCATTCCTTCGCTCGGCATTTCTCGTATGTAAAGTGGGTGGCGGCAATCAGGGGCCTGGTCGCGCTCATCTTCGTAACAAAGGTACTGGTGCTAGTAGGGTTCATGTTCGCTCAAATGCGAGTTCGCGCTAACGTGGCTCCGGCGACCGCCAGCATTAGAACGAAATCTCATTTCAGCGAGACCACGTTAGCGCGACAGTAGCTCAGATACAGTTTTCGCGCGAATGCAAGTTCGCACAACTGAAAGAAATGGAACTTTATTTGAGCGAAATCACCTACGATAGAAACTGTGTAATTACAAACCTATGTAAGAACAAAACATCGTTTGAGCGACCTTTTCGTGTTGGAATGAAACGACATTTGACCAACATATTCACGCTAACAACAATTCGCGCTAACAACGATTCGCGTTTGTAAGGTTTCGCTCTAACAGCTAGACAAGCGCAAGCCTAGCAGGAAGGTGAGCGAAATATCGCAATATGTAAAATTGCACTTAAACGGAACATTCGAGCGAAGTTGCATTTACGCGAAACTGTATCTGAGCGACTTTGGGTTAACGTGTTTTCGCGCGAGTGAGATTTCGCGCTAGAGAATCGGTCCCTCGGCGTCGTTGTACCGCGGTGCTGTAATAGCGGCCAATACCAATAATGCCAATAATGCCACAGACAACGCTAAATCGCATACCTCGGTGTCGCAGTAGCCTACCGTATAGTGCCGCTCTCTACATTCATCTAGAAAACGAATTTCCGTTAGTGCTCGAAACCCAATGCATATTCATTCGAAGTGTTGATAGCCGTACGTACGATATGTGGTGAAGTGTCAACTGAATTGACTGGCGGTAAATTTTTAACCAAGAAACGTTCTGCACAGAATGAAATGAAAGTGAGCGCGTAAATGACAGTGCGTTCTCTTCACGGGACGGACAAATTAAGAGAAAGGAAGGGTCCTGATATTCTCCTTATTTACGTGGTTATATAGCCTTGAAGCCAACATTTAAAATACCCATTTTTGAGGCACAAAATGCCATAATATCAAATACATCGAAACCATGAACGGGAAAGTTACATCTATTTATTCATAGTACAATCCTACTCCTACATGATTTTAACTATTTTCAATGCCAAATATGTACAATAAAAGAGATGGACGAAGTTGGTTTTATTTTTAGCCAAATTTATCATTATTTTTGTTAGAACTTGTTCAAAAAAACAATTGTACATTCTGGCACAGTTATTATATCGTGTAAACTAATATGCAAAAATAACATATGATGAATATATACCAGTACAAATCAGGTCAAATTAATGGAGTAGAATGCCCTTGTGTAGATGTCTCACGCCTCACGCCTGGGAAAAAAACCTTCTAAATCGCTATTGAACCAATTCCCTGCGGGGAGATGAGATAGACGTACGTTACCACAACTTGGCCCCAAAATTATTCAAGCCACGTGGCAGCAAAAGCCAAATAAGCTTAAGTTTTGATAGGCAATCACACACTATCGACCGAAACTAAAGAAGATTGGACGCTAGGACAAAAAACCAGTGACGCCGGGTTTTCTAAATGCCGACGAGTACGCTATATTACAACATATATTTAGAAAGCATTGATTTACGGATGTCATTAAAAAATGCCCGTCCGTGATTTTCAAATAGGTTTCGCAGCACAGTGTACGCACATAATATAATATATACCTTACTTTGTAAATACGTGACAGTAAGCCGTCACGTTCACTAATATACTTTAGTTATACGTAATTGAATTGAATTGAATTTATTGAGATTTTCTCGCCCGGAGGAAATTCCCTTCGTCTTATTGCGTTTGTGTGCGTTATAGAGGACTCAAATCTAACATAGATAGCGCTGCTAAGCAACCTCCTTTTTAGCGCCATTGATGAATAGTAACAATAAAACAACAATGAAAACTGACAGCCAAACCACTCTTTTTAGAAGTTTATTTTCTTGCCACCAGAATGCATCTAGTGTATTTTGAGCGCTCTCCGTTGAGAACCGAAGGGGTGAGAAGGATTTCGGGCTAGAGACCTCTCCCTCGAACGATTTTCTATAATGCCAAATGTATAATAGCTTTAGTAGTATAATATACAATCCTTATTTTGTTTCTCTAGTCATTTTCTGGGCACTTTGCGAAGATTACTTTACCGAATGTTCCACCTCCGTGGTCTGGGATGGTTCAAGTATCAGCTAATTGAGTACTGATCCCCTTGCTAAAGCTTCTCACAGGATCAAATCCTGAGTGCTGATTTTCCTGTAAGCAGCTTATATAGGCCAAATCTGTTTTAATATCAAAACATACAATACAAACATAAAAACAAACCAGTGTAACAGATTTAATCATTAGATAATGACTAAAAATCAAACAAAAGGTAATCTCGAAGTACACAGATCCACAAAAAAACCTTTGTTTAAAATCAAGCAATGTTTCTAGGATCAAAGATTTACAACAGAGTAGACATCGAGAGACGGTCAACTTAAATAACTTGGACATAAATCAATGGCTACAAGGAATTTCAATAGATAAAATTGAAGTTATAGTCAATGTTGTTCCAGTCCACATGTAACGAGACATCATATAATGAATAATAATAAATTGTGTATTTATATTACAATTCGCAGGTTAACTGAATCACACTGAATTTACATGTGTTAGCACTTACCAATAATAGTCTTCGGTGTTTAGAAGAGCATTTTTGTGTAACTTCCTTTAGTGACTCCTCTTCTATGCTCAAGAGGAGAACTATACTATCAGGTGTAGAAGTTTTATAATAATTGGATAAAAATCCCCCCTTTGCTACCTCGAAACTTTCCAATGCTGATTGGGGACACGGATGGTTCTTCCAAAAGGCTTTGCGCGAGATTTAAAATATGTTTGAACGGTAATTTTCACGTAATTGGTTTTGTGGTGGACATCAGTTTTATTTAGTATACAAATTCACACACCTGGGGGGAGGGGGGCGGGGGGGGGGGCTTAAGGCCCTCCCTAAATCCGCCACGGTTCGCGGTAGGCCCGCTTAACTTACTTCATGAGAAATCGTTGAGCATGGACTTAAAATAGTAAGTCCATGGTTTGAGCAAAGGCTTACCTACTATGCGTTTGAATTAATTTGATGTACTTGTGCTTGGGTACTTTAATTGTTCACTGATTCGAAAGTTTAGGCCAGAAAGTTTAGTCAGCCATCAAGTGAAGTTAGTTATCACTTTATAAAACTGTATGGCATAGTCCAATATAATTGATAAAAAAAAACTAAATAGGTTTGAGCTAAATAGAACAGAATTATACTGATTACAGACCACAAAACAGTTATTTACACTACTTGTCCTTTAGGTTTGGTATCAACCACTTTAGGATGTTTGGATGCATAAATTTTCCATCGCAAACTTCCATACGTTTTCATGAGTTTTTAGTTTCTACGATCCCTAAGTTAACTTCCGTGCTACTTTGTAAGTATGAATTGGCATCAACATCTCACATACGTCCTCCGTGTACTTAATAGCACATCTTATTGTAGGTATCGATTTATTATAAGCACAACATTGATTTGATGTGCTTCTGAGATTGTTTATCTCCTCTTTATTATACTATCGGCAATCTGAAAGACACTCATATTTGCTATAGCTTTGACGAGCAAGCTCGATCACAATCTCGAGTAGTATTGAATATCAGTTATAGTTTTACAACTTTTGAACGTTTAGTATTGATTCCACAATTTAGCAACCCAGAACAGTGCACTAAAAATAGTTGGTACACACTATACATAGCCTCCACGATAAAATGACACTGCATTCCATGTCCATTTCCTGCAGAGGTAATGATGAAATTCCATTTCTAAAGTGAGGCACGGCGGTTTACATGAGTGGACGCTTGACGTCTTCTCGTTTTGTATACCAAACACTTTCTTGTTCTTCCCTTAACTTTATAATATTTACACCTTCTCCAGCTTGAGGGCGCTTGAACGTTTACCAGCACAGTGGTGCTTTGTGAAATGTAAAGCGCCAAGATGCGGCATAGAGACCTACTTTGTCCGAGTATTTTGGCGCCCATAAATAACTGCAATACAGAAAAGTTTCACAAACACCGCAGGCAGCTTAAGCATCCCAGTGGTTAGCATCCCTGCTTTCAATGCAGAAGGTCCCGGGTTCAAATCCCGCTTCAGGCAGAAGTTTTTTAACTTCTAATGTGGATTCAATTCCATTACTTCTTGACTTAGGAGTAAGTAAACGGTGACTTTGGAGCCGTCCTAGCAACGAAGCACTCAATAAATTCAAAGTTGTTCTGAATCGGCCTTGTTGATTCTGGCATTTGTCCGCAGGTGTTCGCACTGTCCAATCACTGATTCATTCATATGTTTCATATTTGAAATATCGATCTTTGATTGGTTATCGCTCACTCGTTGATGGTGTTCGAAGCCTACAGGGTTGGTTTAGTCACTTTAAATTAAAGTCCCCCACTGCAAATCAGTTTAGTAACTGAGTGGGTAGACTCTAAATGTGAATTTATTTATTTTTTATTTAAGTTGAAGGCTGAAGATTTGATTCCTAAAATATATGAATGTCGACTGGATGTTTGTCAAGCTATGTTTCAATGTTATCAAACCAACTAGAATCCATTAATAAGAGCTAGTAATTGGACGGTACTCTGTTTCTTGACACAGATAAAAACAATTTAAAAACGCAACATTTCGAACCCTTATCAGAGCTCTTCAACAGGCGAAAACACACAAGTAGTGTGTGTGTAGTGTGTTTTCGCCTGTTGAAGAGCTCTGATCAGATTTCGAAATATTGCGTTTTTAAATAGTTTTTGTCTGTGACAAGGAACAGTGTACAGTCCAATTACTAGGTCTTATTAACGTTCTACCTGTTCTACTATGTTTCCGTTTTAATCAACTATAGAATCCAAATGCTTAGTTTTATAAGATACCCTCATACACTGGATTCACACTGGGATGTGCGTCTGATTATTCGTGTCTTCTCAAAGGAAATCAGTAAATACAAGCATCTTTCGGTTATACTATACTTACGTTGGGCATTTCATTAAGTAGATAGAACTATCTTGATAGCAACGCCCACGGTGTTGTTTTATGTTTCAATACCAATGTAAGAGCTCTAAAAATATCTTCAATATTATTAGAACAATAAGAAATAATGTAATTTCACTAAGTTATCGTCAGCATAAGCAAGGACATTGTCAGCTGGTATTGGTGAATTGGATTGATCTCTGCAGCAGGTGTAGTAGGACGTGTGTGTACAACTGCTATAGTTGAAACTGCTCGTCTGTCACTATGCAAGAACTTCTGTCAGGCTTCGTGGAGGAAAGGGAAAATATGTTCAAACATTTTCCTCGTGAACTTTTATTTGTAGATTGTTATTGTACCGACTTTTTTCGGTTCAGATAATCGTTACACTCCTAGACAATAATTATTTAATAAGAATCCAATAATGATATTGGAATATATATATAATCATGGAAAATATTTTTGTTATATAATAAGCCTCATGATAATACATATTATTACTATACCTATATACATTCAAATTATATTAATTATTAATCTTGTCCATGTTAGTAAGTTACATAAAAGTAATTCCCTTTGAAGCGAATTTAACTCTGTCTTTCGAGCTTAGATCGGCACATTGGCAGTTTGGCACATTCGTCCGCGGAACCGTTGATCATAGTTACGACGTGACATCAATTCGGCCATGATCGTGACACATTTAATTTAGGCCTATCCTAGAACATTGACAGATAGTATTTGCAAATTGACTAAAAGCTTTCTTTAGAATTAAAAAAAAGTAAAAATGAATACTACAACATCACACCATTTCAATGAAACTTATTTCTGAAACACGATAAGTATTAATGGGATGGTCAGGTGAAAAACTAAAAAACTACCATTTGTATATGTCCACCCTCAAATATGGAAAACATGACTAAAAGATACCATACTTAAAAAAAAGGCGGTTAAAAACTGAAAGAAAACGCGATTTTTTGGCTTGTTGCTACCAAGTAGCACCGAGCAACTTTCTCATGGTAATTCCCATGTAAAAAAATGTTGCCTCGAGATAGTTAAACCGCCGCTAAAATAGGGCACTTATCAAAAATCGATCATGAGTTGGAATGTGCATCGTATTCCCTACCGATAACATGCTTCTTAGTACGAACGTGTACTTCTACAAAATGCCCTGTAATTAATTTTCTTGTGACTTGATGTGTAGAAAAGTTGCAATCTGTTATGAGCCGCACTGTCATCGGTTGCCGAGTGTTGTGGCTGGTCTCGTATAACACAATGAGTGCTCTTTCTATTGGGAAGGCGCTAGAGAGCCAGAACCGATACAGCTGTACTACCCTTTAGAAGAAAAATGCAGCAGCAGAGCTGGCGAATTGTGTATCTACTATCTAGTAGAATAGCTAAATGTTCACTATTTTTTTTCATGCATTGAATCAAACTAAATCAATTTTATTTGACACATAACTGAATTTCATGCACTTATGACTCATTGGTGATTTTTTAGTTTTTCACTTTACTACCCCTTTAAGGAACTACGGTTATTTGCAGTGCGTCAATTGTTTCGCCATGGCGACGTTTTAAAACAACCAAAGTTTGGTCGCCAACATGGCCGCCACGCGCACAGAGATGACGTTCGTGCAACCTATGAATATTCTCTTGCCAATTGAATATCACGATGAGGAACGAAAACCACAATTAGATAGAGAAACGTAGTTTACCACGGGCCACAGTTTGCCAGTCAGCTTGTGAGCTTATCATTATTAAGTTCCGTGTGTGTGATCGCGAACGAGCCACGGCTCTGTACGGTGAAGAGGCTTTCAGTAAGCTCCTTGCCAACAGTAACAAATGAAATGGAAACGTCAGTCTTGTTTTGGGTGAATAAGAATATAAGAGCGCGAAATTCTTCATATTATGCGATCCAATAACATTGTGATTGATTGAGTCGCCTAAGTATGCCTATTGCCTGTCCTTAAAGATCTTATACTTTCTCTGTGACGACGACGACGACAACAACAAAAACAACAACAACAACAACAACAACAACAACAACAACAACAACAACAACAACAACAACAACAACAACAACAACAACAACAACAACAACAACAACAACAACAACAACAACAACAACAACAACAACAACAACAACAACAACAACAACAACAACAACAACAACAACAACAACAACAACAACAACAACAACAACAACAACAACAACAACAACAAAAATAATGATTAAGCGAGCGAAGCGAGCGTTTCCACTTGACTCTTATGGCACTTCGTTCTGTTTTTTTGTTTGTTTTTTTTTGTTTTTTTTTTTTTTTATGTCCGTCGATAGCGGTCGAACGGAAAGTCCGATCAACTTGAAATTTGGACCATCCACAAGCCTCGATGTGGATTGAAGGTGAATAGTTTTGAGGCAAAATCGTTCGAAAAGTTACAAAGTTACACCATAGTTACTGCAAAATATTTTTCTGAAACAAAATGGCGGCAAAATGTGAGATAGCCAGATTTTTTTACAAATTTTTCCGGTCACGAATATGTTAATGTAATGGCGATGTGATAAGTATTGGCAAAGTTACACGAAAGTTACTCGAAAATATTTGTCTAAAACGCAGTAACGGCAAAATGTGAGGTGGCTATCTTATAGTAAATTTTTGTCCGGTCACGAAGATACTAATGTAAACGCGATCCAATACGTATTAGAGGCAGAAATTACATTTCTATTGCTGTCAATAAGTGTTAGTAACGGTGGCGGACCGTGTTGAAAACATGACCACGAAAATTCTTAGCAACGCACATTGCACTGCATACAACAATGTCGGAAAACATAATAGCCATGGAAATAAGAACAATTTTTGCAATGCGCATTCTTGAATTGTTGTTAATTGTTGTTCGTATTAGCATTGAAAACTTTTCGCCAGAAAGTTCGTAGATATTGACGCGCTCGCTTATCAACGCGTCAAACAGAGCGTTTTCCTAGTAGTAATAATAATTAAGCGAGCGAAGCGAGCGTTTCCACTTGACTCTTATGGCACTTCGTTCTGTTTTTTTGTTTGTTTGTTTGTTTGTTTGTTTGTTTGTTTTTTTTTTTTTTTTTTTTTTTTATGTCCGTCGATAGCGGTCGAACGGAAAGTCCGATCAACTTGAAATTTGGACCATCCACAAGCCTCGATGTGGATTGAAGGTGTATAGTTTTGAGGCAAAATCGTTCGAAAAGTTACAAAGTTACACCATAGTTACTGCAAAATATTTTTCTGAAACAAAATGGCGGCAAAATGTGAGATAGCCAGATTTTTCTACAGATTTTTCCGTTCACGAATATGTTAATGTAATGGCGATGTGATAAGTATTGGCAAAGTTACACGAAAGTTACTCGAAAATATTTGTCTAAAACGCTTTAACGGCAAAATGTGAGGTGGCTATCTTATAGTAAATGATTGTCCGGTCACGAATATACTAATGTAAACGCGATCCAATACGTATTAGAGGCAGAAATTACATTTCTATTGCTGTCAATAAGTGTTAGTAACGGTGGCGGACCGTGTTGAAAGCATGACCACGAAAATTCTTAGCAACGCACATTGCACTGCATACAACAATGTCGGAAAACATAATAGCCATGGAAATAAGAACAATTTTTGCGATGCGCATTCTTGAATTGTTGTTAATTGTTGTTGGTATTAGCATTGAAAACTTTTCGCCAGAAAGTTCGTAGATATTGACGCGCTCGCTTATCAACGCGTCAAACAGAGCGTTTTCCTAGTAATAATAATTTTAAGAAGTTGTCGGAATGTAGTGTGATATTACAAGGTTCATAATACCGGGCCTAAGACAACTTAGGAGATAGACATCGTTTTAGGCCCGGTTTTTCAATCAGTTAACGGGTCGTTAACGGGGCCGTTAGCTGAAGGTCCGTAATCTGTAACTCAGCAAACCATATGCAGTTAACGGACCGTCAACTAAAAACAGGGCCTTAGTAAATTCAAACCCTTGCATGCAGCTGCTAGCAGTAGTTTAACAGTTATATTGTTCCAATTCGGAAGGTCACCGGAAATCCTTACTGAAGATCTTTTCCACGATTTTCCTCAGTCAAACGGTGAATGCGGGGTCTGATATTCCTTTCCAAGTATCCAACCCCTTTACTATAGGCCTACATATCAAACTACAACGACGATTCCCACGATATTGCTGGTTCGATCTTAATGACTCATGATTGCTACAAACTGAAAAATGTGTTCCCGATTGAATATCTACAACAACAGTAACACAAAATTAGTCTCGCTGTGGGGAAGTGACTGTGCCCACTTTGGTGGCCAATGTTGTACCAAGCTGCCTGATTGCCGACTATTACGGTGCTTTAGGCCTGAAAGTGACATGAAACATTGACCAATTATACCGAGATTCAATATCCTTACCTTAATGCCACGTTATCACTAACATGTACTTCTTTCGAAATGTTGCGTGTCATAAAGTGAGTTAATTAGTACTGTACGGCACTAACTAAGTACTACGTAAGTACATCAAGGGTATAGGACATATAACACGTAGGCCTATTTACTCTAGCATCTCTTCTGCTGTCTGCACTCATTTTTTATCCGATATTATGAATATTGACTGTTATTGCTCATCAAAGTGTCCTTGATTCGTAAATTAGATTGAGCCACACAGAAGAGCTATACAGAAAAGAGTGCCTAGAGTATAATGTTCTGTCCTACCCTTGATTTATTAATGTCGATGAGTATACAACCCGTTGAAAACTAAAAGAAAGACATAATGCTGGTTGTTTCACAGGTCAACGTTTCAAAATTAGGATTTTAAACAGCAGAGTTCCACACTAAAAGAGCTCCAGTCCATCTGCATGGCTCGAAATACATTACATGGAGTCCTTGTATTAGTCATTTATATATTAGTGTACGATGCCAATATAAACGGTGATTGGAGCCTTCAATACAACACAGTTGTTGATTATCATCACCATTACGGAAGACAACGGCCAATAACCAAGTGTTCCTTCTGAAGTTGTTGATGTAGTGCGCAAACTTTGGTAAGCTGTAAAAGTGATTGATAGGAAGATACGTCATCGTAAACTTCACCCTAATAAACATCCAGAAGAAATGCACGGTTATTTCCCACACACCTTCCTTCATTATCCTGTCACTTAGCCAAGATGAGTGCTTATAAATAGCGTAGACAGAGGCCAACATGCTTGCCTTGTGTTACCGGTTGGCGGTTGGTACAGAATCACGCGAGACAGAGGGCGGACTGTGTTCTTTTCATGTTCTAGTCAGGAGAACGGGTTGAGTAAGAACTGAAGCAAGAATCACGCGTACACGTCACGCGTCACGTACACAGAGGGCGGACTGTGTTCTTTTCATGTTCTAGTCAGGAGAACGGGTTGAGTAAGAACTGAAGCAAGAATCACGCGTACACGTCACGCGTCACGTACACAGAGGGCGGACTGTGTTCATGTTATAGTCAGGAGAACGGGTTGAGTAAGAACTGAAGCAAGAATCACGCGTCCACATCACGCTTACACATCACGCGTTCACGTCACGCGTCACGTACACAGAGGGTGGACTGTGTTCATGCTCTATAGTCAGGAGAACGGGTTGAGTAAGAACTGAAGCAAGAATCACGCGTACACGTCACGCGTACACATCACGCGTACACATCACGCGTTCACGTCACGCGTCACGTACACAGAGGGCGGACTGTGTTCATGTTCTAGTCAGGAGAACGGGTTGAGTAAGAACTGAAGCAAGAATCACGCGTTCACGTCACGCGTCACGTACACAGAGGGCGGACTGTGTTCATGTTATAGTCAGGAGAACGGGTTGAGTAAGAACTGAAGCAAGAATCACGCGTCCACATCACGCTTACACATCACGCGTTCACGTCACGCGTCACGTACACAGAGGGCGGACTGTGTTCATGTTCTAGTCAGGAGAACGGGTTGAGTAAGAACTGAAGCTTGGACACGTCACTGTTAGAATGCGTTTAGTTAATTTGCCTCGGTAGACAAGACACCATGGTGACGAGTGCGTTACATTCTCGATTCTCAATCTTCTTCTCGATTAGTGACGTAATCAAAATGATGAGACGGCTACGAACATGCATGCTTACTGATAAAATTGTTTCACAATGTAAAATTAATTAATATGTTAACCCTTTTCAGCATGCTGGCATTAATGTGTCGTTCCAAGCTATAGACATCGTCTACTTGAAGTAGACTGTCAACTTTCCTTGCTCAGATATAATATTATAATATACTTAATTTGAATTCACTTTGACAGCACCCGCTCACTTTTCATGCATTAAAAAAAAATGATTAACACTAGAAGTTAGTGAGATGTCCCCCGCAAGCGGCAAGGGTGACAGCAATAAATATCGTTTTGATCGGGGCACGCATTGGCAATCCTCATAACACCTCTACATTTTCAATTGATATTTTAAAACTATTATATAAAGTAAACTCATATGTATCAACTAGTAGTGAATTAAGTGATTTAATGTAGGTATGCTCATGTTTCTTCTTGCTACAACAACGGGAGTCGGGGTCTTTATATTCATATGTTTTTTTAGGTTATGTTTGTAGAAACTACTTGGATAAACCACTCTACCTGGTGGTACTCAATATCCATACTCCTTGCGGAATTCAACAAAAAATAGAAAATCATTATGAACATCTTCCCTACGCTTGTTTTCCAAGTAGGCCTACTCGGTTGGTTCAGCTTTTATTCTCAATTATCTAATAAATTATGATCTACGCAAATCAACTAACAATTGTATTATTGCTGTTTTATCATTTATACGTAATTAATTTTGCGTTGTTTTCTACACCTCCCCGTCAGGTATCAAAGTCTTCTACATCCCCTAGTGGAGGCTCGTCGAACTTGACCGAGTCTTAGTGAACATTGCCCAACGAGACAATGGTTCACTTGAACCCCCGTGTCTTGAATTGAAGAACTGCTTCCTTGATGGATGCCGTGTCTTAATATCACGCGCCCAGTACGTCCCTATGTACCCCACACGAAACCAACTAGAAGTAGAACGATTGCGCCACATCGTGATCTAGACCAATTGAATTGGGCTCGAATCCGTGATTACCTGACACACAAGCCATGAACACTTAGCTCATATTATGATGTTTCACACAAATTCCGTTCAAGAAAGCAAAAGTGAATAATACACATTAAAAACCGAAAAAGTGATAAATAATCGAATTTCTATCACTTTTTATTCGTACATCAATTGAGTTCATGCCGAGTTAATTATGATGTATTTTAGTGATTGGGTCTAAGTGCAAATCAACGAGATATTTCCTTCTATTCTTGATAGTATCACATTTGTAGCGAGGCCAGTTCCACTTGAATTATAAGAGAACTGATTGTATACTCGCTCGTTGAATTCAGAAAGTAATATCCCATTCTTCTCCGCTCAGACGTAATTAACGTTGAATAACCCTCTCAACGTGGCTTTTAAACAATATTTCGTCCCACTAAAGAACCCCTAGAACTTTGTATCTACGTACAATTTTAAGCATTTAAAACATTTAGTTAGATTAGAAAATACTTTGTTAGTCGTAAAGCAGCAATTCATGAACGGCCGAGACACATAAAAAGGTCTCGTTTCGAACAGACGCGGTGCGAAGCCATAATATAGACCTCTCTCTGAAGCCAGACGTACATCGGCATGCAATGAGTTGATTTACATCGTCAAAGTTGACTAACATATTAGTTAATCATAACAAATGTTCTTGTTAGCGAAAAGACGTATACGGAACACCTGTCACGTCACAGCACTGCTACAGACGGTGCATGTATGTCGAGGGGGGGGGGGGGGGGTTATAACAAGAATAACGAACAAGAAGTGCATAACAAATGAGTTGAACGGAGTTGTACGGATACAAGTCGAACGATACCTATATGGTTGATATGAGCCAAGCCGACTCACTTCGAACCGGCGGAAGTTGAAGGAAAATGAGGGGGTATGTTGTCCTTTCGATGTATTCCAAGTATACCTAAAGCACGTAATGCAATACAGAGCCGTTTTAATTTTTAAATTTAAAACTATTTTTGTCACTGACCTTATTTTATAAGACGTTATCCGGCGAATCTATACTCGAGCTATAAAACAGGGCGTGGGGTATAGAATCTTTTAGCTCCCTAGTCACGAATGTTGGAACCATGTGAACAGCTTGGTGAAACAGAGAAAGACTGAGTCATACTCATGTCTAGGTTTTCCGGCAGCCGTATCGACAATTGCATTACACTGTACCTTTATCATAGTTACGACGGGTTTACACAACTTTTTAAGGTTTATATTTAAGCGGTATTTGAAGGGCGACAGCGTTCGCATTAATTTTCACCGGTAAGAAACTTGAGTTTTCTACTAGATGTATGTTCAGTTATCTGTTTTATTGTGTTCAACAACTCCACAAGAATATCAACTGCATAGCTGCCGGTGTTGTTTCAAATTTGAAAATAATCAACCTTCCCCGCTACGTTTGGTGAAAATAAATGCAATAACCTAAATGTTCAATTCTATATTTGCATTGTCCTACTTTTCTAAATCAGTTTTGTAACTGCACAGTATATAGATTAACTACATGCTTTGGCATACAATAACTAATTTAAAACATTCTACTCAATTGCTGGGGGGTGAGCACGATCCTATAGGCCCAGTTATATGTGGCGCTTTCTAAAAAGGTAAAAGCGGAGCAAATACGTACGTAGCGTGCTTGCTGAAGTCGCGTGCACTCCACCCAATTCACACTCGCTCAATAGAAATTAATATCCCCACCGAGTATACGGGGGGACCGACTTCTAATAGACCGGAACACACCATTAGTGAGACCCTCCCCCCCCCTGCGGAATTTTGGAGACCTATATATTATGATAGAATGATGAATTTGGAGTAGAATTTGACTTGTTGGCCGCATGGCCAGTGGTGGGTGTGGCACCCAGGGGTGTCCAAAGGGTGAATTTTGCTGATTTTGTGACCATATATTATTTTTTTACAGCCAAACCAATAAACAAATTACAAATTTGATTCCAGATTCGTGTTTAGAATCAAAACGTTAATTTAATTCATATTTTTTGAACTCGAATATTGCCCGGAAATCAAAGTTTTGATTTTGGGGTTATGTCCCTAAAATGGTCAAAAATATATTTTTTCAAAAAACTCTTCAATAATAAGATACTGTTGTATATTTTAAGTAAAAATTAGTTTGTTGGCCACTTCTCAAGTCCTGGGTGTGGTACCCAGGGGTGCCCAGAAGTTGCATGTTTCTGTTGATATAATTATTACCATATTTTGTTACAGCTAAACCAATAAACATATTGCCAATATGATTTCAGATTCGTCTTTATAATTACAAATTTAGTTTTATTCATATTTTTTTATTTCCAATATTGCCCGGAAATCAACATTTTGATTTTGGGGTTATGTCCCTAAAATGGTCAAATATTACTGTTTTACAAAAAATCTTCCATAATTAGATGGCGCGATATATTTTTAAGTAAAAATTAGGTTGTTGGCCACTTTTAAAGTCGTGGGTGTGGCATCCAGGGGTGCCCAGATTTTGCACTTTTCTGTTTATTTTCTTTCCTATAAACTATTTTTTTTTAGAGCCCCACGGATAAAATACAACAACGTTTTGATTCCATATCAGTGTGAAGAATGTCAAATCCAGCTTTATCCGTATTTTCATAGTTTTGAAATGTGCCCGGAAATCAAAATTTTGATAATTACGTTATTGTCTCCAAAATGAAAACCAATGGCCGTTTGTACCATTAATCTACAATTAATTGTATACAGTGCCCCAATTGGTATTTATAAATAAATAAACTTGTTAAATTGTCGGCGTGGTTCTTATGGGTGGCTGAAGTGTGAATTTGGCTGATTTTTTTCAACGGAAAGTTTTTATTTTATAACCAAGCTTATGAGTTTATTTTAATTCTGACTTCATATTCATCTTTAGAATGACAACTAAGTTTTAAGCAAATTTCATTTTTGAAATTGTACGCAAAATATTGATTATTCCAAGACCAAAATCAAAATTTTGGAATAATTTCCCCCAGACCTAGTCAAAACGTGATATGTTTCCTTAGATCTGACTGGTATAAAGTACACTTAATTTATAAAAATAATTACAAGTATGTTAATTGGTCTGTTACGAGAGTGTGCAGGCGGGGGAGGGGGCAAATGTGATTTTGTAGATATTTATTTATTATTTGATAAATTTGATTTTGTAGATATATTTGCTTGATTATATTTGTTTGATTTTGTAGTGTATTTGCTTTTATGTTGATAGTCCTCGTAAAGTCAAAGGTTGCTTCATGTGTTCAAGATGCTATTTTCAGTTTTGTCTCTTGATTGTCTTGCGACGGTAACTTTCTTGCATACTCAAACCGTCTGAGATACTCTATCAAATCTTGATTTGAGATTTTTATAAATAGAAGTTTGTATTTTGGTTCGGTTGCAGCATCATCTATATTTTTTTTTTTTTACTTGTATATTACTTTGTTACTTGTGTGTGTGGCCGTTGTAAACGTGACCAAAAAACAGGGCTTATCTTATCGCCAGAAATCTGTGAAATGTTTATGGGCGTTCGCGTTTCATTGTCAGCAACATTTCTATCGCAATGTATTTTGCAAAATGGGATTCTGACCAACAGTATTTTGTGCGTACCCCGTAATGAGTACGTGCCCAATACATTAATGGAGATAACAAGCATTTCATTATCTCGTTTATATTCTAAACTATTAAAATGGGCACTTAGATTTTCAATGTTCTATCCAACTCGATTTGTTTCGGTAGTTTTTTAAGCATCGATCCTGATGGCTAACACATTTTCTAGATCACAATTCACAACCAATTCAATTTCGCGTGTACACTAAAAAAAAGTAGGCACTCACATCACATCTTGGTATCATATCGAATTGTTTTGAATAATCCTCGCCATTGTGCTATAAAGAAAATACGCCTACTTAATAACATAAACGTAAAATAAATTTCACTTTTTAATACTCCACACAAATTGCACACTATGTAGATAGTAATATTTATTTTAGTTTACAAACAATTTTGAAACTCGCGTACTTTTGGCCTTGTTTCTTGTTGTCCTCCAACACACGTTTTGTAATATGAT
Source organism: Isoperla grammatica (assembly GCA_945910005.1). NCBI lineage: Eukaryota > Metazoa > Arthropoda > Insecta > Plecoptera > Perlodidae > Isoperla > Isoperla grammatica. The sequence continues at coordinate 10,579,234 of OX246738.1, read as the reverse complement.
TTCAAATGCACCAGGCATACTTTAAATTATTAATTTGGGTATTGATTTCATATTTTAGTTACACAAACTTACATGCCAAATTACTATACATCACTTTCCAAATAATTATATTATATTTGTCATTTGCGTTAATTTAAAACAAGTGAACGGAAATCCAGCACTCTCTGATAAAGCAAAGTAGTTTACATTATGTTACGTGTTACAGTCACTTCACACCATCATGAACAAAGTTCTACAATTTATGAGAAAACATAAAGCACGAAATCTACAATGTTACTTAGTTCTCGAGTAAACCACTAGTCACTACCGACTGAAAATTGAGAGTACTCTATACCAAGTAACTAATCATCATGGCATTTGCATACAATCATTCGCCTGGTAACAAGTAGGGATTTATGAAAGCGTTATGAACGCATTGTGGCATAACCTCAAAATTAAATCTTGACAACCCCCCCTCCAAAAGCTCATAACAGACAAGTTAAATGTTATCAATAAAAATATATATATGTGAAATGTAAATGCGTTTTAAATGTTTATAAAAATTAGGTGTACTTTATGCCAACTTTTGAAGATCTAAGAAAAGTACCACTTTTTGACCAGTTCTCGAGGAAATTAAAGCAATATTGAAATTTTAATTTTGATTTTGAGGCAAATAGTATTTAAAATACAAGTAGATTAAAACTCATGTTATTCTAAACACGAATATGAAGTCAAAATTAACAAATACTAATCAGTTTGTTGGCTGTAAAAAAGGAGTTTATGGTGAAAACAAAACCATCCAAATTTGCCCTTTGGGCACACCTATCAACCAAACTGATCATTTAACAAGTTTATTTACTTTGGCACTGTATACAATTTATTGTAGATTTATGGCAATTACGGCCATTGGTTTTCTTATGGAGACAGTTACCTCAAAATCAAAATTTTGATTTCCGGGCACATTTCAAAACTGTAAAAATACGGATAAAGCTAGATTTGACATTATTAACACTGATATGGAATCAAAACTCTGTTTTATTTATCTGTGGGGCTAAAAAAATATTGTTAAATTAAATCAACAGAAAAATGCAACTTCTGAGCACCCCTGGGTGCCACACCCAGGACTTGAGAAGTAGCCAACAAACTAATTTTTATTTAAAATATATCGTGCTATCTTATTATTGAAGATTTTTTGTTAAACGGTAATATTTGACCATTTTAGGGACATAACCCCAAAATCAAAATTTTGATTTCCGGGCAATATGGGAGTTCAACAAATATAGATTAAACTAACTTTGTAATTTCAAATATGAATCTGAAATCACATTGGCAATATGTTTATTAGTTAAGCTGTAAAAAAATATTGTAATAATTAAATCAACATAAAAATGCAACTTCTGGGCACCCCTGGGTGCCACACCCAGGACTTGAGAAGTGACCAACAAACTAATTTTTACTTTAAATATACAAAAGTATTTAATTATTGAAGATTTTCTTGAAAAAGAATATTTTTGACCATTTTAGGGACATAGCTCCAAAATCAAAATTTTGATTTCCGGGCAATATTGGAAATAAAAAAATATGAATAAAACTAACTTTTTGATTCAAAACACGAATATGAAATCATATGGGCAATATGTTTATTAGTTTAGCTGTTAAAAAATATGGTAAGAATTAAATCAACAGAAAAATGCAACTTCTGGGCACCCCTGGGTGCCACACCCAGGACTTGAGAAGTGGCCAACAAACTATTTTTTACTTAAAATATACAAAAATATCTTATTATTGAAGATTTTTTTGAAAAAAGATATTTTTGACCATTTTAAGGGCATAACCCCAAAATCAAAATTTTGATTTCCGGGCAATATTGGGGTTTAAAAAATATGGATGACATTGAATTTGTGATTCTTAACACGAATCTAAAATCACATTTGTAGTTTGTTTATTGGTTTGGCTGTAAAAAAATAATTTATGGTCACAAAATCAGCAAAATTCACCCGTTGGACACCCCTGGGTGCCACACCCACCACTGGCCATGTGGCCAACAAGTCAAATTCTACTCCAAATTTATTATTCTATCATAATATATAGGTCACCAAAATTCCGCAGGGGGGGGGAGGGTTTCCCTATGTGTGTTCCGGTCTATAAAGACACCCAACGAATTGGCCACCGTACCAGCTTAAGGAGGATCCCCATTGTGTAGAGTCCCGTTTAGGAGCATTGTCTTAAGTAAAGATTAATTTGTTTTGTTATGAAGTAGGAACTAGGGATGCACAGCGAATAAATAAAAAACAATCGATAATCGAAAAGATGACTGCATCATAGATCGATAATAGAAAAGATATCGGCAAAACAGGTAAAACTTTAACCGGTAGAAATAACATTTACAAACTTGAAGCCATCTTTACTGATTTCGTGACATTATACGTCGCCCAACCGCGCGTGCATAACGAATAGCAACATTCCTTGGCCGCATCTGACGTGACACTGTTGAGAGTTGATGTCCGAGGCGCAGTATTTTGGCAATATCTTTGAGTATCTAACCACTACAAAAACGGTTTAGTATAGAGCCGTGCTAGCTCGGGAAAAATGAAATATTTCAGCAAACGAACAATTCGATTATATTTCTATTATCGATTTTAGAAATTGTATTGAATATCGATATCGGATGATAATATCGATAAGCATATGAACATCCCTGGTAGAAACATTTGATTCGGCCGACCTTTGCCTAAGAAGCGTTAAATCCAACAAAATGAAATAAACAAGATCCTTACATGAAGGAAGTGTTTATTAGTTTTGCCACAAACATCAGCACGTATACGTTTTCTTTTGGAGATACTTGCTGAGAAAGATCTGGTTTTAGGTTTCACAGTTAAAACATATGTCAAAGTGGCCAATTTGGCCACAGATTTGTAATATTTGATATGGCCAAGTGGTGTAGACGAATAAATTGAAACAACATGAAAAATATACACAAAGAGATGAATGTGATTTTCTGAAAGTGACTCGGTGATGTGACTTTACCCTTAGCACAAACAACGTAAAGTCACTTAAAGTTAAATGTCGACGTTTTGTTATTATAGTAAGCACAATTATTGTAACATTTACAAAACGTAATGAACAACGATACAAGCAAACTCAGATAAGTACTAGCATTTAATCCAAAAAAGATTCAAGCCGCGTTTACATCCACTTAACGCTCGTAAATTAACTTACTTGACGTACGCCCACAAGTTGAGCCTGTACAAATCAAATGCCATCGTCTACATTGAAATTAAGCAAATTAACGCTACGTACGCCAAGCCAAGCTGAGGCGAAAGTTCAATGAATTTCAACTTTTTGTTAATTTGACAAAGTTGGTTAAGTGGCGCATGCGCAGAGCCAATTCTCTCCCCCACAAATATTCTGATTTGTTGATTGAAGTAAATTTAGCTAATTTGATAGATTGGTTGTAGACAACCACATAAATTTGACGAAGTTTTGAAATTTTCGTATGTTAATTTACGAGCGTTAAGTGGATGTAAATGAAACTTAATACATGCTAATAATTTATAGGGATCTAGTACGTAAAAGAGTCCTTTACGTTCTACCCCGGTCTCCGGCAAGCCGGAGAAACAATAGTCAAAGTCGGTACTTTTTTTACCTAGGCCCAATCTACAAAATTCTTATGTGAGAACAGATTGGCGAAATTTTTCCACATCGATTTCCATATTTTCGACAAATGACATGCACTGTCGTTTTTCCCGTGCACGGCAAAATATGTTTTGTAATTAGAATTTCCGCCACTATAATCGGGTTACCGAAGACATCCATATTATTGGAGTGTGTGTATTTCACCAATCTATCATTCCAGTCGGGCACGATAGCCGGAAAGTTTAATAAATAGTAAATAATGTAAATTCACAGTTTTCGATCACGGTTTTAGTTAATACGCTTTAGTTAGATACAGTCGTCACATATGCATGGTAGGAAGTCAGGTGGTTGCATCAGGCTTGGTTAGCCAGTAACGAAGACGAAGTAGCACGCTGATCGCCCTAACCCTTGAAATTAGACTACACATGACTACATTTGAAGACATTATTGTAGAAGATAATATTCCCGACTAAAGGAAGTTTCGAATGTTACACAAGCTGGTCAAACTTGTCCGTTTGACCGCGGTCGTTATTTACACTGACACTTGCGGTCTACTGTACAGGCCGAACAAATTAAACGCGAGGTTACTAAAAATGGAGAATTTTTAGTTTTATGGATTAAGCGTTACCCAGTATGGTTTGTTCTAGACGGTTTGTTTAAACTCTTGTGAAATACGCCCCCTGTGCACTCCCACAACATTAAAACTGCACATGGTGCATTGCGGTCGCTAATACTGGCCATATGAAGGAATAGCCTGAAACTAAGAGCATTGCGAGGCTGCACCACATCACCAGGGAGTCAAAAATAATGATACATGGACAGTTGTACATGATAAAAGCGCCAAGAAATTCCCGCTAAGATAAAAATACCTCCCAACATCACGTTTAAACAGTGGTAGTAAGTTAAGGTCTCAAAGAGCAATAAAACGAAATCCTCGCTATTACAGCAGTTGAGGAAATAAATAACGGGTTTTTGTGTGATACATATCGAAGACTATAATCAGGTGAACACAGTAGACTAAATACCAACACACTATAAGTTCATGATTTTAAATCATCACTAGTTCCTAGTAGTTCTTCCTATCGCGGCGGGAAATAAAACAAAATCTAGTGATTGTCTTCCCCAAACATTCTAGCAGGGTTGTTTCACTTCGTCCATTTCTACCACTGCTTCGCTTCCATTGTTAGAGTGAGAATTAGTGCACTACACGTTTTCTCGTTTGTTCTGTTACCCCCGCCTGGCTACCACGTGCTAAAAACAACACTAGGAAATGTAGGTCGCTACTCTAGCTCTCTCTGTGTCTCTGGCATGGCCACAACCAAACCCACACACATTTGCATCCAGACCAGACTAAGCCTGATTAAAACGCGCGTACTAGTCAACATACAATTTTACGGTTGGCAAATAGATTTATGCAGCTACAAGAAAACTAAGGCAGCTATTTGTATCTACAACACAGGACTGCATACAACTAAAAAAAGCACTTAATCGTTTGAGAAAAAAACAGTGTGTATTAATTTTTGCTATTGGGGATATTTCACTGAATAAATAAATGTTTCAATAAAAAACTTTCAATAATTGAAAAGACAACAATTATAACTCAAAAGTTTATCAACTTGTATACTTTATGGACCGAAATTATTGGAAATAATGTATAACGTCTTTAAAAAAACATAATTTTCTATGTATCAACAATACAATTGTATGGGGATTAATATTTAAAAAAAAATTAAGTTTATTGTTGCCATGAAACTACACACAAAATTTGATAATTTTAATTTTATCTTGTGTCCAAAAGCTATTAAATGTCCCCTTAGACAAATCCATGGAAATATTTCTGGATTTAGTTTCTGTTTTTTTTTTTTTATATATATATATATATATATATATATATATATATATATATTTGAGACGAAAATAATATGAATTGAAAACATTTCAATTTGTTTAGACATTTTATTACGCAACGATTAAAAAGCTTCCACTCCACAGAAAAGTACATCCTATAAAAATCGCACAGGAAAGGAAACAAACAGTATAACTATTCCAGACGAAGTGAAAGTAAGAGACCAACATTCGACGATCACAAATAAAAAATTATTCTCTATACAAATTTATATTCGAATAATTTGGATCAAAGGATAAGGAAAAACATTTTCCCCCATTGTATTAGTCTTAGTTTTATATAGCTGTCAAATAGCGTAGAATTAAAAGAAATGAGAATAAATCACAATGATTAACGTGTTTATCGTAGTACGGTGCCTTTGCGAGTATTTGGGAAAATGCCAGCCAGCTAGTCAGCTAGAGTGTAACTCCAAACAAAAAGTGTACAATCTAAACAACAAAACTATTACGACAGAAAACAAAGGAATAATCCATTAATTAAAGTAATGATCGCATAAACATAAAATAACCTTACAATTTAAATTAGCTTTTCAATCAATGTTTCCTGTGAATGATTGTAAGAAAATATGTACTAGATTAGTCTACTTAGCACTAAATCTAGATTATGAATGTAAAACATGCAAATAAATTGCTAAACGCCGGCTATACGAACAGGTATTTGACATTCTTTAGATAAATATATGTATCCTGATTCATAGATTGCTTTGCTCAATAAACCTAACATATTATTCCAAATCAAATTCATACCGAAGTCCGAACTGAAACTAAGGTTACCTATAAGATACCGCCCACCTGTCCCAATATTCGCAGGGTGAGAAGAGCGTTGAGGTGGCGTGAACTGCAATAGAGCCCGTTATCGCCCGCGTAAGATGCGACGCTCCTTCAACCCCATTCAAGCAAGAGATAACGCGCAAGGGTCGTCAGGGCTTATCTCTCAAAGTACTTGAAAATGTCAGCAAGAGAATGATGCTGGCAAGGATAGTTGGATCACGCACGCACTACGGATCCCGAAGCACAGCTATTTGCGGCATAGTTGACGTACAAAATTAGACAGAGTGCCAAGTTCTGGTTAGAAATTATCTTGGATACTGTCCACTTCTCTACAATTTATTTTAAGATGTGTCGCATTGTTGTAGCTTGCGTCATGGATTCGCTATTTGCCCGCGAGTCTTTGACACGGGAACATTGTAATCGTGAATATAAATCTTCAGCCTTCTAATTACGTACACGGGTTCTTTCATACCCTCTGAATCGTTTGACCATAGGTAAATTTATGGATTGTCTCAAGACACGTGTAGACCTATATAAGCACGTGTGCCGTGTAGGGCTATAGAAGCACATGTATGTCGTTTACAGCTGAAAAGCGAAAATATTCCAGGTATTGGAGCGAAAAGTAGGCTTTGTCAAAAACCGACATTCGAGTATAAACACAGAGATAATATTATGCTGTGCTTGTAGGGTGCCATGTGTGTGATTTAGCTGGCTGGGCCCCACTGTTTTAAAGAGTTTGTATAGCGCCCGTCGCCAACGCTGAAGCGCTAGTGTGGCGCGCGCGCCTCGTATATTGCTTTTCGTAGCCGATAAATGGCAACGCTGTGGAAGAGAACTAAAACTTAACGAGCTATACCTAGGGCGTCTACTCTAGATAGCCTACCATTGAGTTTGTTATGGTTAAACCATGAAATGATTTTGAGACACGTCTGCTGGCAATTGGCATTTTGTTTTCCTGCCACGTCTCAATTCACCTAATAAATCATGCAATATCAATCTATGCAATACCGTATTATATAATAAGCAAAACTGATGATGGGTGATAAGGTGCTTCATTCATCGCTACTATAAAATAATTTCCAATTGATTTAACAAATGTATTTACGACACATATCGTAAGCACTAGCATTATGTATTAATTTGTTAATATGATTTACTATAACGTGATGCTCAATATTTTTCACGCACAGATAGGACTATATTCAACAAAAAGCAAGAGGCAATAGTCTTTCAAGAAATGTTTACAACTATTCACTGTTTCTTGTCACATTACGAGATATTACTAAAATAGCAGAATTTTGAGATCTTATCACCTCTCTTCAGGCTTCAGCAGATAATAAGATACCAACCTCCCTCCAGAAACAGCTGAACCAACAAACTCATTATCATAATATGTAGGCCTATGACAAATTATTAATAGTTGAGGATATAAAATTTTAGAATTTTATAACCCATGGATTAAGCCTGGATAATATTTAGTCGTGTCGTTTCATTGAGGTCATGATCGACGCTTGACAGTCCATGTTGATAGCTTTCTCAAGAGAGTCATAACAATAACAATAATAATAATAATAATTTTTATTATTATTATGGATTTAACGGTGCAACAAGTGCAAATGCAATAGGGTATGGTGACTTATTAATGATGATGATCAGTATGGAAGAGGGGGAATCCTGAAACCACAACGTAGTCTTCTGCTGTCGAAAAGTACCAAAGGGTCCATCAGCTGTCCATCCCATCAGAAAGGACATTGTAACTTTCACCAGTCATATAGTCTATAGGTTCCTCCACTAACCTAGACTGCTGAGCAGATGACGAGGAGAACGAAGCTGTTACATAAGCTTTGAACCACCCAATCTGCTCAAACCAACGGTAAGAAGTGTTTCGGAGAAGAACGGTCACTGTCTCTCCTACTGACCTAGTCTGATGGTGCTTTACTTCGGTGTTCGTATTCACAGTATGCTTGACGCCAATCCACTTCTTGCTAACATAAACTTTCATGTGCGAGTGTTTCATGTGCCCTGGCCTGGAGAGCGAAGCTCTCGAATAGAAAAGCCAAAACCATTAGATGGGTGTATGGCATTTCTATATACACACACTTATACAGTATTTAGCCTAAGAGTAGTCTAATATTTTCAATAGACTTGACGAATCAGTCATCCATCCAGTGGTAGTGACTTAGGGAGTAAATACAACTAATTTATTGTTTGTTGTTAATCAAAAAGGAATCTTTTTTTGGTTCCTTTTCAATTAATGGCTGGTTTCATTGTCTCATATTCATACTTTTCTATTTTGCCACTAGAGCTCAAAGCAATTAATTCTAAAGAGTGTATTACTTATTGCTTTCCGTAACTTCTACAAGAAGTTATTTGATCTTAGACAACTGTGTGAACCAATTTCTTTAAACCTTGAACCTTAAAAACGAATCTAAAACCTTAGAACTTTGTGTGAATCCAACAACACAAAGATGGCAATAGCGCCAGAAAATACAGGCCTCGGTTTGAAGTCTAGAAAAATAAGCCGAAAAGATACATAAAGCTATAGTTTTACCATCGTATAAAATGTGGTTATTTTTTAATACGCAATGGGATCTTGGGTTCTTTATCTCATTGACATGTTAATCACAGTTTGACTAAAAAAATTTCAAACCATAAATGAAATATAGCCTAATAATAAATAATTTCTTACCAGGGAATACATCTACCAAATTCTTTATTGTAATAGTAGTGTTTCTTTGTATTTGTAGCCTATTGTTTTTTATTTTTTATTTACAAGTGAATAAATTGATAAGCAAGTACTAGAACTATGATATACATAACACATTTCATAGCACAGGCACACACCAACAACTTGGTGCAACTGATAAACTTCACAATCACAAACAATTAATGATGATGGTGATTGATGAAGTTTCCAACCCAGTCTCTCGCAAGTAAATGGTCCTTAACACAGCCAGCTGTGAGATCCACAGGTGAACTGGTCACGAGGAGAGACGAAGGATGAGCCACGAGCTGTATTTAAGCACTCATTTCTTGTCAACCAGGTTTTTGACGATAGAGGACGGACCTTGAAGCACTTTGCGAGACAGCCTCGCGATCCCCGTGACTGGGTCACGGCCAAAATACTTTACGGAGATCTCGTCACCTACTCCGAAGCCAAGAGCACTTGCGTGATTTATCTGCAACACAGACACTCAAAATTAATGTATTACTTACAAGACCGACAGCACTTATGTTTTTTACCTGCACAAGTCGGTTAGTAGGTAACCTATTTTAGATAGCTAAGTGTTAATTAATACAAGTTAGGATTTTAATAATAGTGATAAATGCAAACAATAGGGAGCTTGCAATAACGTCATTTCCAGTATCGCACGGTGGCCTTACTGAGGTACTCTGTAGACATTTGTTTATGTTCTTCCGACACTGCATTGTTGCAATATTGCAGATGTCCTTTGACTGACACATCAACTGTTTTCAAACAAAGGTTCCTTATTATGACTGAAAACAAAATAAGAATGCGTAAACTCTGTTTGAAGACAATCATTTGCATGTGTTATCATTTCTTGAACTTTTACCTGCACACATCAATCTATACGGCTTGAAACTGTGATATTTCCTGGATAACCTATGTGTATTCTATTGACAGAACAAATGTAAACGAGCAATGTGTACCTCATAATGGCCGCCACATGACGTCTATTGAAAGCTACCTATATCTAGCCTACACATACTGTTAAACCATGACAAACAAAATGGCAGTAAAATGTAGCCATATTATAGTAAACTTTCGTCCAGTCAGGAATAAGTTTATTTTAATGAAATTCAGTATTGCATGTAGAAAAGTTTAAAACCTGTTTTGAAAATTTTACAACAAAATAATCAGTTGTTTCAATCAGAATCTATTGTTAAGCTTCCATTAACAGTAAATAAATAAATGCAAGGTGGAATATACTCTTTCAGTTTAAATATAGCTTTGTCACCCCAAAAACTATAGGCCTATACGTTTAAGCTAAAATGATTAATATCCTCAACACCAAAAATTTACCAACTTTACCGTCTTAAAATCGGTCGGTAAAATCCGTCGGTAAATTACCCCGTTTTCATTTTAAGGTAAATTAAGATCACTATATTTTCACATAACAATATCGCAATACAATATCGAAAAAAAAATAGTGCTGATATCAAATCGAAAATATCGTAGCACATCATTAGGCCCTACTAGTAGTTGAAAATGGTGCTGGGATAGGTTGAACAATAGGGTACATAGCCTAATTATGTCAGTAAAAAGGAGGCTAGTGGTCTATTCTTACCTTTCTCTGATCAAGTTGTGAATTGTGTAAGAACACCGGGGACATATTTGGGCTTAAAGTCAACAAAACACCAGAGTCTCGAACTTCAACTATCTTGGCTGTGTATATCCCACCAAATTCCAATTCAGGAACATGTTCAGTTTCTAGATACCGTTCAATCATTTCTTTGCCTTCGTCCATTGCAGACTGATTCGGAGCAAACACTGAGAAAGTTGACTCATCCACAGCCATCACCTATAAAAATGAGAATGCATAAGCAGTGTCAGACTACATGGCTATTTAGTGGAATGTTGAGACAGTATCTTCAGTCTGATTGAAGTTGATGAATTTTAAAGTCAAAAGCAATATCGAAAATTACAAAATTAAAAATAAATAGTCAAATACACGAGACCTTGCATTGAGACATGTTGAGTAGTCCTACTTGATCTGTGCTTTCTTACATTTTGAATGTTACTTTCATCTCTCAAATTCATCAGCTTAGCTTGCATCACAACCTGAAGCTAAGCAGTTGGATCCTATCCCAGCCCTTTACCATGTACGTATTTCAGTTGATTGACATCTAGATACAATACCTACAGGTTTATTTTGTGTGCCTGAAATTCTAAATGTTCTCAAAAGACTAAAGAAACATATTCCTGAATCGCCCCTCCCCCCCTCATTTATAGTAGGTTTGAACTATGGATAATATAAGGTACAGTAATGCCATACAAGAGCAAGTGACTACTTTCTGGGAATGTTGAGCTTTTGATACATTTTTGACTTGTTAGGTTTGAAAGAAAAAGAATCAGTTCATAAAAACTGGATTATAATTAATATTATCAATAAATTATTGATAATATTAATTGACAGTAATGAATTGGCAATGATGACAAGAACGGTTGGAATTCATAGTCGGCCCCTACTAGAGGTGAGCGCGTGAGTGACTTTTGACTCACGCCGGGTCACGATCACGAGCAAACATTCTCTAATCACGCACACTCACGCACGTACAGGTATTATTGCTACACGGTCACGCACACTCACGCTAGAAATTAATTTATTTCTCACACACTCACGCCATATCACACATCATATTCAGTCAGGCACGAGTCACGACGAGACACAACTAAAAATAACCCTATTTCTGAAGACCGCAGGGTTAAATACTTACCTACCTACATGATCATGGTGAGACTGAGAAGCAAATGGCAATAAATGAAAAGTTGTTACCAGATTTTTTTTAATACTTTGAGAAAAGATAATGTAATCTTAAATTGTTAAAAAATGGATAACGTGACATGCGCAATCACCCGTGTCACATTTCACGCGTGAGTTAAGTATCTTGCACAATCACTCACGACTTATTCCATTAAGTCCACACTCACGCACACTCACGATAAATGTTGTGAGTCGTGACTCACGACACGTGCTCAACTCTAGCCCCTACATCTAGGGGTATTGTATTGTATTGTATTGTATTGTATTGTATTGTATTTATTAGCATCTATTGATCTATGCGATACATTGATATCAGATTTGTCAAGAACTTATAGTAATATAATAATAATATAATAATAATGCTTTACATGTTAACATGTCAGAAGTCTGGACAAATTACATTTTTCTAGCTAAAGTTAGGTGTACATATCACAGTTAAAACTAATATTAATGGTAGGTCTACTCAAGATCTATACTAGGATCAGAAGTAATAGTGTGGAAATAGTCATACTAGCAGTGAGAAAGGCTTAAATATTCGTTCAGGCTGTAGAATTGGTGGGTGAGCAGATACTGTTTTAATGAGAACTTAAAGGCATTGAGATTCTGAACTGATTTTAAATGGGTAGGCAAATTGTTGTAGAGTGTTGTTAAAGAGTAATATGGTACCCATTGTTGCTAGATGGATTTGTTTCGTTGATGGGAAATAACCAGTCTTGGGTAAATTAAAATTACTTTTGAAAAGAAGTGACATTACTTTACTTGTTACCTTTCATTAAAAGTAATGAAGTTACTTTACTAATTACTTTATTCTTAAAGTAATGGCATTACTTTACTTTTCCTCCCGAAAAGTAATGACGTTCCTTTTGTAATTACTTTTGCGATCTTATCAAATAAATAGGATAAGGTCGAATTTGGTATGTCATCAAATTATTTGTAAATGGGAATGCAGATGCATTCTGAAACGTGGTTACCAGTGTTTTATTTATCAACGTAGGATAGGATCAGTAGGTCGGCTAGGTCTAGCTCCACCAATCCCACTTGTGCTTGTGGGTGTATCAGACAACATGTTAAACGATGAACGATAAATGATTAAATAAACACCGGATCACGTTTCTACAAGGTTTGTTCAGTTGACGCAAACTAAAGAAACGTGGGCAAAGGCCTATGCTCGTTTTCACTGAGAGGTTACAGGCTAGCCAACACAACCTATTTGTTGAAAAAATAAAGATTTCTTCGGTCGGTAAGATCGATGTGCAATTTTATATGTTGAAGTTAAGAACATTGAAGTGTTTAATTTTGTCGCGACTGGTGGCGAAAACGAGAACTTGGTGAACACGGCAGCAAGCCTGCACAATGTTAGGTTAGGTAGGTTAGGTTTTTTCGATTATCTCGACAACTGTTCGTAGTAGAGCAAACCAGACCGTATCCCGTGATCACACTCGTTATGCTCTAACAAGAAATAAATTTGTTTGGGAGACAATTTGTCGGGAGTAACTTGCGGAAGTAACTTGCGGGAGTAACTTGCGGGAGTCACTTGCTCGGGTACTGCGGCTGTATATGTGGTTAGGGTAGGTGGTCGTTTTTCGGGGAACTTTTCAAGTAACGCGATCCTTATCTTGACAAAAAAATTTTATTTGAGAAAGTTCATATTTTCGGCAAACTTTTTAATACGTTCTTTGAAGCAGTACTGTAACTGTAACCTACCGAAAAGTAACGCGTTAGTAACGTAAAAATCACGTACAAATGTAATGAAATTACTTTACTCGTTAGTAATAAATCATTGTAACGGCGTTACCGATTCCGTTACTGAAAAAGTAATTTTGTTACAGTAACGCGTTACTTCCGTTACGTTACTACCCAAGACTGGAAATAACATGCAAATGACGGTTACCTTGATAACAATGCCCCTAGGTGTAGGTGTATGGTTGGGATTCATAGTCGGCCCCTACACCTAGATGTTTTAATTAGCTCAATAATTGTAACTTGCTTACGACGACTATTCAATCAATCAATCAATCAATGCAAATTATTGTTCATGTGAAACAGAATTAGGCCCTACAGTAGGTAATCTCTTGGTAATTTAATTCAAACTAGAAATGAAATCCCTGCAGAAAGTTTGGGTATAATTCTTAAGTGTTGATCAAGTTTTACTTTGTTCATTATAGGCCTCTACCCTATGTGTGTATGGTACACAAAACATCAATGCATTTAAACTTGTCTTGGATGAAAGAACAAGACATATTGTTAAATGTTGTTAAACTGGATTCATAAAAATGAATTAAATGATAAAATGATTAAAAATGTAATAGTAATGTATTATATAATTATAAATTAGTAGGCCCTTAATACCTGAACTCCTGTTTGCAGCATGAGTTTTTTTAAATTACTTCCACCTAACCCCAAAAACCTGGATCGTTTGTGGATAGGAATTTCCAAGTTTTCAGAAACTGGCCAGTTATCTTTTTTCTGTGTTCTGAAAAACAAAACATTGAGGGTAAACAATCCCAAATAACCAAAAATTTTAAGCTATATTATAGATACCTATCTGAAATGGAATACTACTAAAATATAACTTTATTTGAACTTGCCTACTAAAATTTGTTTCGGAAAAGTGCCAAAACCAGACAGATCAATATAATGGATGTACGTTCAGTTGGTGTGGAATTCACATAACAGCTTGGTCTACTTACTCAAATATATTGGATGCATTATAAAATTACTGCTGTATTATACAATACATATTAATTAGGCTAATTTATTGTGTCAGTTACACATAATATGTACTGTAATTACAAGGCTGCAATCGATACAATATTGCTTTTATGTTTTCTTTTCTGTGTGTTGTTTTTTACAGCGAAACGTACAAAGGCAGTTCTACTGTATAATACAGCTGCTAATTAGTCCACACAAACAAGGAAATCCCAGGAAAGAAGACGAAATCTGAGTAGTCGACAGGTGGTTTCTTGTTGCTACCGGACACACGTCGTAAGCCAATCCACAACCCGCCCGACCGCTCGTCAGAGGCATTTGAGAGGCGTGGCTTTTAGCGAAGGTGAAGTACACGCCGAGCAAAAAAAGTAGAACCGAAACTAAAAATCAAAACCGGTTTTTATCAAGACCGGTTCGATACCGGTTTTCGGTTAATAGATGTTATCACTAATCGTAATACATTAGCCTAATAATTTCCATTTTCCAAACCTGTGCTTAGCAATACAATCATTCATGATATCGATGATCTCCGACTTGGCTTCTGTAGCTCGTTGAACTGCCTCCATTACAATTTTCAGCGGTAAGCCAGGGATTTTAACGTCTGCTTGTAGAGCTGTAATTCCTTTCTTGGTTCCAGCCATTTTGAAGTCCATATCTCCCAAGTAGTCTTCAATGCCCTGGTGATAAACAAGCATACGTCACCTCACAACTCACCTAATATACAAACCAATATGATGGCATTTAAGGAGCACTAGAACCCAATCAGTAGGCGGGCTTAGAGTGTAGCAGGTACTGCTTGATGCTAGTGTAGTAACACGCATACTACATAGGCTACAGTATTTATACTTGTTAGCAAAGCCATAGCACACTCCTCTTCATCTTTTAAATAATGTCAAACAATATACGATTGAATATTTTATATTTGTAATAAACTTACTCAACAGACGAAGTGAAGGAATTGAAACTTTTAGGAGGCCTACACAGAAATGCTGTGCATGCTTTCTTTTCTAAAGTAGTCTGTCACAGTCAAGCATCATTTGGGTCTCTGCAAATGAATTTGTAGCAGTGGCGGCTCGTGGTATAAAATAATAGGGAGGCCAGGACAATTCAAGAAAGATCGAATATGGAAGCAATGGAAATAAGCAGCAGTTCAGGGGGGTCTGGGGGGCGAGTCCCCCAATTTGCCCCGCAGGGCGATTTTTTTAAAACTGCATTTTTCTACGTTGTTTTAGGTGTTATAATGTGGTTGTGGATGTGGATTTAAGTTGCCCGATTTAAGTTGACGACACTTTCCATTAACCATAACAATCTCCATACCATAACGAACCAAACTTGTCTTTTCCTCTCCATCCCTTTGCAGTTATGGCAAAGCTGGTTTCAGTCTTCCGTCTTGTTTTAAATCTTTATTTACTCTTTCCTCGAAGCATGTCTCTTTAATGGTCGCACTAATAACTCGTCAACTATATTTGACTTCATTGAATCAAGCAACAACACGGGAAGAACAACAGCAGAAAAACAAACGACAATCCCCTTCAAACTACAAACTGCTGAGAATGATACTATGGAAAGCGGGCCACTCGGTTACCTTCGTGAAAAATCCGAAAAGAAACGAAGCGGCCGGCCTCCTCTGGCATCTTATTGCACGTGCAGCAACTTAGGCGGGGAGGGCGGGAGTATGCCTACCGCATTCCCCCGCACACCGCTCAGGTACCTATAAGCTGAACGACTGAGAGGCCCGGACTCACGAAGTTCCTCGCGTTTCTACTGGTTCAACGCGGCTAGCAGCCACATTTTGAAGAGGCGCGAAACTTTGAAACGTTGAACATTTTTTGTTTGAAAACTTTTACGATAAATATGTATATTATGTAAGATGAACATTAAAATACATCCATTTTAAACAAGATCACAGACAAGATTAATCCTCCTCCCTCCGGAAATGTTTGAGGAGGCCCGGCCTCCCTTGCCTCCCCCCACCAGCCGCCACTGATTTGTAGGGTAGTGTGATTTGAAATGTAGGAAGATATTATGAAATCTAGCTAAAATATTATTCACTTAGGACTCTTACAATAAAACAGGAGATCATTTAAAAAATTCTGTAAGATCAGAATAAATATTTGATTAATGTCCTCTATTTAGGGCCGGTTTCACCGACTTTCTAAACTCCAATTAGCCGGTAAGCGAAGATCCTCTTCAAACAAACATGGGGATTGCTATTAGGGATGTCAACGGGTACCCGTTACCCACCCGGTACACACGGGTACGGT
Organism: Isoperla grammatica; assembly: GCA_945910005.1. NCBI lineage: Eukaryota > Metazoa > Arthropoda > Insecta > Plecoptera > Perlodidae > Isoperla > Isoperla grammatica. The sequence goes on along the minus strand of OX246738.1, from coordinate 10,562,463 downwards.
TCCAACTTTTCAATACCTGTTACCCGGTACTACCCGTTCCCTTCTTCTGTTCAAAACGAAATCAATTCAATATTGCGATATTTTCCTACTGGCCTCTTTGCGCGAGCGACGAACGAGCCGCGCTTTTCAATTGGTCGGCATTTAGCTTGACACCTCCCCCCCCCCTCGTCTTGATTAATCATTGTCGCAAAAAAAAATTGAGAAAGCCCAATTAGTATCATCTTCTGTAGGCCTATGGAAGAATGCTGCGGAACGGTTGAGAGTCGGAGGGAGCGCACCCGCCCATCGTAGCTTTACCGCAATCATGTTCTCGTGTTCGAGCCCGGACTATGACGTCATCGCTTTGACGTAGCCAACCACCGCCTACCATAGCGGAGACCCAAGCTTTGAAGCTTTGTTGAATACTTCCGCGATTGTTTTGGATCAAAGACAATGCAACCTGATACCGTGTAACAATATAATGTCTCTTTCCACAACTTTGCGAATCATTTGACACCCATGACGATAAAACGCATATTTAGTATTATTTACTACCTGGGTAGTCCGGGTACGGCGCGAGGGTACCCGGGTACAACTATTTCCGGGTATTGACATCCCTAATTACTATGCATTTTTATTGTAATGTTTGTTGAAACCGTGGTAACCAAACCAAGCTTAATAAATTGAGCTTAACGAAGTTGGTGAATTGGAAGTTGAGACCTTAAAGTGACTATATCTCATCTTAGAAAAACAGTTTTTATTTAGGACGAATGTCTGTATTTTAAAACATCTGATAGCTCATTTTAGTCATAAGGAAACATTCCGTTACAATGTTTTCCGTCTTAATTCTGTTAGGCTCACGGAGGATTTGAGTGGTTTTCTAGACTGACCTAACTGACCGTGCTGAGCTTTGCCTTTGTATTCACTATTCACGACAGAAACTCTCCTAGCGATTGCTGGTGCACTGGATTTTATGCAGCAATATTTGAAAACAGATTCCAAATTATAGGCTATTAAATTCAAAACTGATATAAAATTAAATTATAGACTAGGCCTACTCATAATATTATGTGTCCTAATAAATAAATAAATAAATAAATAAATAATGATGTGTGGCAAAACCAAGATGAGACAATGCTTTTAAAGGTTTTCACATAGATAACCTTTTTTTTTTCCTCTTATGCAATGATGACAGAATGACATGACAATTTTGCAGCACATTAACTATTATGAAAATTCAAAATTGAAAACGCTTCTTAACAAACCCAAATACTATTGGTGCTACTTTTAGCAAGTACCATTCACTGCACTGGTAATATCTTAAGATGGATCTACAAAAAAAAATGTAATGGTATGGATAATGCATAAACATAATAGATAAGCGCTAGTTGTGCGTTGTTTCACCAATCAATCACCGCTTAAATTAGAAGAATCACTGTTTTAAGCGGCGATATTTCGAACTAATGACCAAAACCTTAAAAAAAACGCACAACTAGCAGTTATCTACTATTATGAATTATGATTTATGTTTATACATCATTCTTACCCATTACGTTTTTGTGTGGATCCGCCTTTACTATGCCTTTACTACTACCTACTTTATCTTACTGCATTGTAGTTCACTGAGCTGCATACTTACATCCTTTAAGGGGAAATGTGAGTCTCAACCACACAAAATCAAAGGGTTTTACTATCTAGTAAAATCTTAATTCTTAATACATAATATTAACATAACAGTATTCAAACTAATGTGGTTAGTAACCAACATTACGTTTCATAAGCACTAATCACTCTAGGCCAACAGAATTAACAAAATTTCAAGTATTGCAATCATTATGTTTGTCATTTTAGAAACCAAATAATAATTTTTTCTTTATTTGGCTTCCAGAATAACAACTAAGATAGCCTATAAAATATTTGAAACTTTTTAAATCTACTGTTTAGTTAAATTACAAAACTAAATATTTGTTATTAACCACTTTTTCAATATTATTGTATATATAGCATTCTGAAGATTTCAAGAAACTATTACAAATATGTGTTAAATTTGCCCGGTTTTATAATAAGACTAGCCTTCCTCATTAAATACTTACAAGTATATCGGTGAGTATACGGTAGTCTTCCAGGTGTTTGGTGTCATTGCCTGTGAAGCGAGATACAAGTCCAATAGCCACACCAGCTACTGGATTTGATAGAGGAACACCAGCATCCATGAGAGCCATACTTCCTCCACAAACTGTTGCCATGGACGATGAGCCATTTGATTCAAGCACTTCTGCTGACAGTCTTGTTGTGAATGGGAAGTCCTTGGGCACCACAGGTCTAAGAGCCTTCTCTGCCAGTGCTCCATGCCCAAGCTCGCGGCGACCGATTGGTCCCATTCGCCCAATTTCCTTTGTTGCATATGGAGGGAATTCGTAGTGTAAGAAGAAGTTCTTTTCTTTTAAACCAGTTGTTAGCATTGAAACAGAATCCATTTTTAGTGCCGATTCAGGTGAATCTAAAGCAACAGTGCAAAATACTTGCGTTTGCCCACGTTGGAAGAGGGCAGATCCATGGAGAGGCTTGTATAAATCTGCTTGGCAAGAAATGTTTCGTAATTGATCCATCTTTCTTCCATCACATCGAAGGTTATCATCAAAAATCAGGCTTCTAAATATTTCTTTACTAACAGATCTAAAACTTTCAGACACTGCATTGATATCAATACTGTCACCTAAACTGCGCTTTAATTTATCACAAACATCTGTCATAATTGCAGACACTGCATGGTCCCTAGAAAGCTTGTCATGAGTATAGTCACGGAAGACTTCTCTTAAACGCATTTCGCTTAATGTCCGAATCATTTGTAAAACATCTTCACTGGTGTTAGATGGAACCTCAAAGCTACGTTTTGTTTTACCGTACAGTTTTTGAAGTACTGAAATTGACTGAATTATATTTTGGCATTCCTTTACACCAGCTTTAATTGCTTTTAAGAACTCTTGTTGAAGAATGTTTTCAGCAGCTGCTTCCAGCATTACTACAAGATTATGCCGAGTAGCTGTTACAATTAAATTTAAGGCACTTTGAGACAATTCACGCCTTGTAGGATTGATCATAATTTCATTATCACACATACCAACACGCACTGCACCGACTGGCCCATTCCAAGGAATATCAGACAAGGAAAGAGCTGCTGAAGCCGCATTTATACTTATAACGTCAGGATCATTAATACCGTCGACTGCAAGAAGATTACATACCACTTGAGTTTCATAGCAATAGCCATTAGGAAATAATGGCCTTAGCGATCGGTCGATCAAACGACTTGTTAAAATCTCTCGATCTGTTGCACCTAGCTCACGTCTAAGGAAATTTGTTGGTATGCGTCCAGCTGCAGCTGCTTTTTGTCTGTAATCAACTGTCAAAGGGAGGAAGTTTGAAGATGATGGTTTTACCCTGCCTACAGCTGAAACCATCACTGATGTGTTACCCAGCTGTCCCACAGCACAACCGTCAGAAAATCTTGCATATTTCCCGGTTGAAAGAGTCAAGTTCCGCCTAAAGATGCAAATAAGACAAAGAGTTTAGTAGGCAGTGGAAATTTATAAAAAAGAAACTCACATTAGGTAAGTTACAAGGCTATAGTCACATGGACATTAAACATATTGACAACAACATTAAATATAACCTAAGCCTAAGGTGACCATCTAGAGCTTGGTAATCCTATTAGGGTAAGGGGTTGCAATGTACAGTTAATGGTACTGTTTTTTTTATATAATGTTAGGGGTGTGGGTTTAAACACCCATTAACATAACCAAGGCCAACAACAATGGTTAAACCATCCCACCCCTAGTTGCAAGTTGCGACTTTGGGCAATTTCATTTCATGTTATTGAGTACCGGGTAGCCTATTCCTGATTAAGTATTTTAGAAAGCATAATAAATACAACAACAAATAGGGTATTTCAACTCGAGCAAAGTGAGCTGCCTCGACATCTTGTCCGAGTTGAAATCAACTTGCGTAGGCCTAGACTATCGAGGCAAATTTCACACAATAGTCCGAACCCCTTTCATTGACTCATTGACCACAGGAGGGGATTCATTGACCACGGGAGGATCTGAGTCCTGACCAGCCAGTACACACTTAGTTTACTATCAGTTCAACTATGTACAGGCCAGTTCGGACTGAGAGTGCAGCATCGATTTCAACAAGCCAAACTTGGTTCGTTAGTTAGCCTACGTAGTTAATATTTGGCGTTTTACGACGTACTCAACAACTAGGTCATGATGTCGCCTGGGCCTAGGCCTAGGCCTAGGCCCTGCTCTAGGCCTAGTCTACAAAATTCTGAAACAAGGCTGTGCACCTGTTTCAAAGATGTTTAAAGCAGTTACCAATCAAGCCTTCCATAGGCCTAGGCCTAGCCAGACATTATTAACAAAAAGTGCTTAATTATTTACAGCCTGTTGCTTGTCTAGGCCTACCAGTTCAATTCATTGTTGGGCATGGTGGGCCTCATAGCCTAGGCTAGTCAGAAAAAGTGAGGTTATGTAAGGAACCAATCTGTAGCAAACTTTGTTACAACTCAGCAAGTAGGCCTAGTGTAAACGTAAACCCCAATTAACTATGGCCTGCCCTTGATCCAACCAATTCTAACCCAAATACTCACCCATTAGAGAACTCAACTTCAATCTCTGGAATTCGTTGTGCCTCACTAATGCATCTGATTGGAGTGTGCAAGCAAATAGGCCTGGGACTAAGCCTATCATCGCCGTATCTGGTTCTTGCACAAGAAGTTTTGCACACCTTAACACTAGGATAAGCTCTCCTAGTTATACCCAACAGTGCTGACATTATGTTATACAAATTGTAAATACAAACTTATATTATTATAACCTAGAAATTGTATCATCTTCTTTCATAGCCCTCCCTAACCTAAAAGACGCATTTTACCCTTAGACCGTCTAAGATTTTACCGGCTCATTGCAGTTCTCCGACGAAACTAGCGGCAAGATATTAGGTCTGTTCGTTCTGTAGTAGCAGTCGTACTGCAGGAGGCGAGTTGGAGCAAAGGTATATGACGTAATAGGAGTTGGTAGCACATTGGAGTAGTTTATGAAAACGAACGGTTTTGTAGCAGATTTTGTTGCGCGGCAAATTAATTCTCAATACCTTGAGATATCAGCATCAACCTAGAGCTACTGAATAGAATATTTCATAGAATAATAGTATTAAAATGTCCCTGCAGGCCAAGTATCACATTATTATACTCGAAAGGCGAGAGTAATTGTTATTTACAGTAGGGCCTAGGCCTAGGCCTAGACCTAGGCCAACTCATTGGTGAGAGGTTTGGGACAATCCACTAGGCCTAGAGTGTAAGAAAACACTATTTATATAAATTTAAAATGTATACTAAAGTCCGATTCACACAAAGTTATAAGGTATTGCAATAGCAATAAGAATAGGGTATAAGAAAGTGGTATAAGGTATAAGCTGAGGACGCCAAAGACTTTCCTGAAAAGATACTACATTTTTGTGTAGACTTCTTTGACTTGCTCTGGCGGCAGTTTGAGTAACTACAGCTGGCTGTCAATCAGCTGACATCCCGCAGCTGTTATTTACGTTTTAAACCGGCATCGAATGTATTGACAATAATTAAAAATAATAGTTAAAAATAATAAGAAAAAGAATAATTATTACTATTCATTATTGTTGTGTTGTTAGATCATTAATGACGCCGATGGGAGAAGATATTTTGCACGTAGTCACCGGATGCAAGGTCTTTTTGATGTGTACCGGTTGTATACGGTGAGTTTTTGTTTTGACTAATAATTTACAATGAAAACATCTGTTACATTGATTCAAGTTGCTAGCATCCCATTGGCGTGTTATAAGTGACGTTTCAACGCATGATTGGTCCGTCATAAGAAAGTTGAAATATCTGAACTCTCTTATACCAGTCTAAGGGCCAGTTGTACAATCTCGGTATAAAAGTCCTAGATCCGAATCCCCCGGATGGCCCATCCCAAGGATGAAGTTCGTGTTGCGTTGTACAATCAAAAGTTAGGCGGAGGATGGCCATCCCCAGGATAAGTTGCATCTGGGGAATTATGTTCATAAGATGGCAAACAAATGTTACCAGAATCTGGTTATATTACCAGAATCTGGTTACATTTGAGCGTCGATATGAATACAAAGTTCGCCGATCTTCCGCTAGGTGTGAGTGTGATCGCCGAACACAGTTCATAAAATCAAAACAAACAAATGCACGTCGAAGTTGAAATAACATGTCGAAATCTTTGAGAATCCTGCTAATAAAAAGCGTTCAAAGTATTTTCCTTCAGAGGACTGTTGGAGACTAGTGAATAAAGTTATTTAATTCGAAAATTACTACCAAAGCAAGCCGTGTCAATCCAGAACTTCGCGTATTCAAAACACAAGAAACATAGCCTAGGCCTAGATTACCCTAGGCCTACAAGGTAAAGTCTAGGCCTACGCCAATGTCTCATTTTGTCTTTAATGTGAATACATAAATACAGGCCTAGTAATATGACGGTCCTCTTGGCATAGTAGGCCTAGGCTTCAGTTGTCATAAGGCGTAGGCCTAGGCCTAAACTTGTTTTCGAAAATATGCAGAGTCTGACAGCCAAGGAACTGTCAGTTTGCGGGATGTGAGAGATTTTTGCCGCCTACGTGCATTTGGCGGCCGAAACCTCATGAACAATATTTATCACTCATGCATGAAAACGTTAGGTCTAAGAGCATAAGGGCTACTTTTACATAAATATCAATAAAATTACGAACTGTTCTTCGAAATTCTCGTCATCTTTTCGTCCGCCATTTTTTAATTGGGATATCCCTTTAGATATCTGCTTGTACGGTACCTGATCCATGGTATAAGTGATGTGTGGTATAAACCTAGGAATGAGAGTTATACGGAGGTCGTACAACGCAATTTGTTGGTCATACTAGGGATAACTATATCTAGAACCCTATCCCGAGATTGTACAACCGGCCCTTATGGTGAATTCACGACCTTGCGTTGCGCTACGCAACTTTGAACTTCGAAGTCCTAGCAACCAATCATGAGCATCATCAGTGCGCGACTGTGCGATGCTGCAAACATTGTTCTAGTTCAACTTTCCAACGCAATAACGCAAAGCAAAGCCTTCTTGATCCTCGCGGCATGTATGATCCGGGATACACGGTTTAAAGCACAGCCTTCTCGAACGTCGGTTCAATCCAAGGTCCGTAAATCCCCTGGCGGGGACTCGTCAAACTCCCAAGTTTTTACATTGAGGTTTACCAAACCTCCGCCAGGAGATCGACGGATCTTGAGTTCAATCCACGCAAGGTCCACTTGATCGGAGATCAAGTAGACCTTGAATCCGCGGTTTGACCTGTCGAGAAGGCTGTAGTTTAAAGCAAGGTCGTGAACAGATGATGAAGTCAACGCAATGCAACGCAACAAAGTCCAACGCTCAGCGCAACGCAACGCAAGGTCGTGAATTCACCATTATACGAATTGCTATTGCTATTGCAATGACACATTTGTGTGAACCCTTGTACGTAATCCCTATGGCCCAACTCGGCTTGTGACTATACCTATACCTTATACCATTCTTATAACGTTGTGTGAATCGGGCTTAAGCATAAAACTCATTTGCACTATCAAATATGTAATGGCCATCCACTATTTCTGGGCCATTCTCTCCACAAGCAATCTTGCACACTTCTCCATCCATAATAGGCTACTTGCATAAGTTCCATATATGGTTTTAAACTATGTAGGTTCATAGTTTTTTGTGTACAGAATCCGAAAAAAATACGTTTTACAAAAAAAAATAATTACCTAGTGAGTAAAAACAGAGTTAAAAAGCAGTAAATATTTGAATTTCCTCACTATTGAGAAACGCGCACGGATTGGCTGACGCGTTTTTGACGTCATCGGCCTGCACGCTAGCCCGCGCCTTCAAAGCTACAGCGGTGAGGTGAGCGTGACAATGACGGAACAAGGATTTAAAAAGGGTCAATCGGATAATTTATGTCGAATAGATAGTTTCATGGTAGCCGAATATCTAGGCAACAGTGACAACCATGTTAGAGCTGAAATGAAGAATGTAAAAGCAGAGAGGTAAGTAACATAATATTATGAACTTTGTTAGCTTCCAAGATGGCGCCGAGCTAGAGTCAGTCGTTCAGTGAGTCCGCGGAAACCTAGTCCTACACTTACCAAATCAAACATTCAAAGAAAACATTGCATTACTAAGGTAATTTAACTGCACACTTATATTTACTGCTAAAATACCAGCAGTTTCATACTTTAATTGTCTCTAAAACGACTTAACCCAATATCTTAAAATTATAACCTTACAAGCACGTGAAACTAGCTCCACCTTACCGAACATCTGAGCTGCCAAGCAACGTCAAACAAAGTTACCGACTGAAAAACCGAGACCGGACGTACGATACACTTTTTCACCGCAAGATGGCGCCAACAGTCAAGAGTGTGTCTGGAAAACTTGATGCCATAAACTCAGTACTAACCGCCAAGTTTAAACAGTTCGAATTGGAGCAGGAAAATATTAAAGCACAAATTGAAGCGAGTGTGAAACCTGCCGGAACTCTTCAACCACAGCTAGAAGAATCAGTAAACGCACTCTCTGACAGTTTTGGACAGTTCAAGAAAAATACCCTAGATGAACTAGTAGCTCTTAATCATCTGATTAGTCAACTCGCGGACAAAATCGAGGAGCAAGACCAAACTCTAGACAATCTCGAACAGTACAGTCGGCGCAACTGTCTGCTGCTGCACGGGGTGACGGAAACTCCCGAAGAAAATGTGTACAATGTTGTCGGACGTGTTGTTCACGAAGCTCTCGGGGTGAAACTCGACACTTATTATGACATTGATCGGTGTCACCGAATCGGGAAACCTTTAGCAGGAAAATGTCGGCCTCTAATTGTAAAGTTTACATCATACCAAGCACGAGATCAGATCTGGAAAAAAAAGCGAAACTTAAAAAATTACCTGCCTATGCGCGTGTCCTTGACTGAATCGCTCACAAGGAAGAGACAAGAACTACTGAAGGAAGCCCGATCAAAGTTTGGCCTGGCAAACTGCTGGACGCAAGACGGGAAGATCGTCGTCCTGGTGGAAGGCAAACGCGCTCACATCACCAAGACCAGTGATATTAACAAGATCACCAGTGTGCAGTAACAAAAAACAATAAAATAAAAAATAAAAAAATGACGCATAGTTCTGGGTACCGCAACCCCCTCACTCTACGTCAGGAAAGTATATTTAAGTATTTTTGATACGAACAATTATTCTCAGGTAACCTTAAACTACGGTTCAAATTCCTATTATAGTTTTAGGCCTTAATTTAGGCATATCTATATCTTAAGTATAACCCTATTATACTTATATATTATTTTCTTTTTTTATGTTATGATATAAACTTATAAAACATTTTTTGTTAACTAACCTTAGATAGATTATAGTATTTCAGTCTAATGAAAGAAAAAGCAGCACCCGTCAATATTACAAATAACGCAATTAAGGCAACATGTCAGTACAAAGAAAGTTCCCCAAGCAATCTAAAAATTCTATATTTAAATGCACGCAGTCTGAGAGGTAACAAACTGGATCAACTAGCTGGTATTATACAATCTTTAACCACAAAACTTCACATTATAGTAATAACTGAAACCTGGATCGCAAAACACGAAACTAAATTCTACAACCTGGACAATTATAACTCAGTTTTTTCATGTAGGCCATCCAGACAATCTGGTGGAGTTGGAGTTTTCATCTCTAATGATTTAGATTTCACTATAACTAATAACGTTAGCGATAATAACAATAGTTTCTTAGACCTTGAAATAACAAATCTAACATGGACTAATAGCTTTGCGATTAGCGTTATATACAGATCAAACTCGGGGATAAATAACAACGTAAATAACGTTAACGACTTTCTGTCACTTCTAGACCAAAAGCTGTCGAACTATAAAAAGAAAACAATGATCTTCGGTGATTTCAACATAGACATTAACAAAAGCACAAATCTTTCTAACAATTACAAACACACTGTGGTCAGTAATGGCTTTACTATTTGTAACCCAAAATATCCAACACGGCCGAGCACTCAAAGTCTCATAGACCATGTACTGTATAACTCCTACACGAACCCCATTACAATCACCACTATACAAAATGACTTTTCAGATCATAACCTGCTATTAACAGAAATACACAGAGGCATAGTAAGACCTATGAGTAAAGAGACAGTGACAGTACCCGTGTTCAGTATGAATCAATTTAAAAATCTACTACAATTAAACCCAATAGTTCTCGACGAAACCCAAACCGCTGACCAAATGTGTGACCAGATAATAGACAAAATTAATACATTCAGACACATGAGCACTCAAGTGAAAACTAAACAAAAAAAAGACTTTGAACTGTGCCCCTGGATAGACGATCACCTACTTAACCTTATTAAAGAAAGAAACAAACTAAACAGGGAGGTTCTTAAGCATCCAACTAATAATGTCCTCAAATCTAACTACAAAACCTTTAGAAACATGGTGACAAAAGAAATCAGAACTAAAAAAACTAACTATTTCGACAACTACCTGCTAGAAAACATGAATAATAATAAAAAGTCATGGAAAATCATAAACCAGATCTTGTACAACAAAACCAAAACTAAAACGGAACAAAAAATAAATGTTGAAATAAACAACAAAATTGTGGATGACCCCAATGTTCTGACTAAAGAATTCAACACGTACTTTCTTAATATAAGTAGCAATCTAGCAGCTAAAATACCTACGTCAAATAGAAACGAAAGCACATTCACAAAACTGCCTAAAGATAGCGGTGACTCCTTCTTTCTTGAACCCACATGTGAAAAGGAAATACTCGACTGTATTCAAACATTAAAAAACAGCACTGCAACCGGTAAAGATGGTATTTCAACAAAACTATTAAAAGAAGTGGCAATCTTGATTGCTAAACCAATAACAACTCTCATTAACAAATGTTTTGAAACGGGTCAGGTCCCCCAAAAATTCAAAATTGCCAAAGTCGTAGTTATTTTCAAAGGTGGCTCACAACTAGAAATGGGGAACTATAGACCTATTTCACTTCTTCCTGTTATATCAAAGATCATCGAAAAAATCGTAAAAAAACGACTTACAACATACTTAAACAAAATAAACTTTTTTTTTAGTGGCCAATATGGATTTAGAGATAAAATGGGAGTAGAACCAGCAATAATTGACCTGATGTCAAATATTCAAAGAAAACTAGATAAAAATCAACTTGCGGCAGGACTATTCATTGACTTACAGAAAGCATTCGATACGGTAAACCATAAAATATTAATACAAAAAATGGAGAAAATAGGAATAAGAGGAACTGCACTAAAATGGTTCAAAAACTACTTATCGAATAGGAAACAATATGTCACCATAAATAATACTTGTGGAGCTGAAGGATCAATCACATGTGGTGTTCCCCAAGGCTCAATTCTTGGGCCTCTACTGTTCCTTATTTATATAAATGACTTACATCAGGCAGGTATTAAAGGTTTGCTAAAATGCTTTGCCGATGACATAAACATATTTTATTTTGGATCAAACATTTCAGAGATAATGCTTACAATGCAGAGTGACCTCAAAATAATTGTAGAATGGCTAAATCAAAACAAATTATCTCTAAATATTTCAAAAACAAACTACATGATTTTCAACAGTAAAAACTTCGATCGATCTTCATATTCTTCAAAATTGGCAATTAACAACCACCAAATTGCTCTCGTCTCTAATGTAAAGTACTTAGGTTTAATTTTGCAAGAAGATCTGAAATGGGATCTTCAGATCGAAAAAATCCGAAAGGTAATATCACCTGTGACAGGTGTGTTGGGTAGACTTTCAATCATTCTTAAAGTTTCAACTCTAAAGTCTATTTACTATTCATTTATCCATAGCCATTTACAATACCTTAACATTATCTGGGGAACAGCACCTAAGTACAAAATAAAGGAAATTAATACCATTCAAAACCGTGCCATCAGAAATATCTTCAACCTTCCCTTCATAACCCACCGAGTTGAAATGTACTCTCGCTATAAAATACTTCCAGTACAACTTATAACCGATTATCAAACTTACACATTTATTCATAAAATCCAATGTAAAGCAATTCTTTCAAACCTTGAATTCAAAGTAAACTCAGAATACCACTTTCACAACACTAGAACAAAAAACGATCTCCATCTTAACACCATCTACAGTACTCGACTAGGCCAATCTAATATTATACATAATGGCTTCAAAAAATATAACCAACTACCAACAAAATATAAACAAATGTCCGTTGTATTATTTAAGACATCAATTAAAAGTCTCCTCTTGGATAAAATTGAAAATTACTTCTATTGAATAGTGCTCAACACAAAGATCTCTCAAACGTGTGTCGCGCTTTCACTTTTGTCACGTTTTGTACTAATCCCACAACAAAATACGACCAATTATAATATTTTCCCCCCTGTTACCCTCTAGACTGCGTAAACATATTAATAATGTAAAATAAAAAGCTATCAGTATTATTTTTATCATGTTCCTTGTCTTATAATATTATTATCATCACAATCATTACAGTAGATTGTATTCATTTTCTGTCCGTACTGTTTGTTTTCTCATTTTCCATATTAATATTTATTCTAAAGTAACCTGTTTAACCTAGACTGCTACAAGTGTTCACTACTGATGTTGCCAACACTGTTTTTTCTTCTCTTTTATGTTTTAAGTCAGCTTATCTTCTTAGTATTATCAATCTATTTTATATGCCTTCTGCGTATTATTAATTTTATTTTTATTGTTATTGTTTTTTATTTGTGGTTATAGTAGCCCTGTGTTATTTTAGCCAGATGTATTTTATTTTAATGTATCACCTTGTTATACTACAGTTAGTTAATATGCATTAGATTAGTACTAGAATAATTAAGAAACCAAGTGAATTTCAAAATGTAACATGTAAATTTAGGTTATAAAGAGTGAAAACTCAAACCTTAAATAAAGAAACATTACATTACATTACCTATATTTTCATAGCCTAGGCCTAAAAGATGGTAGGCCTAATCAGTTATATCTTCGGCGTTACTTTAACTAGTCTTGTATTATTATTAGTGTGTGATAAAGTCTTGCCCGTTCTTTATTACTATTTTCTGTCACTAATAATCAACCTCCACCCGTCAGGTGACCTTGGTAGGCGCCGTAGAACATCACAAATGTGGGCCTTGTACTAGGCCTAGGCCTATCCCTTGTCCGAAATTGTGTTTGACAATTTGTTATTGTTTAAAGTGAACCCAATGCCTATGCCACGTATACGTATATAAGCCTAGGCCTTCATACGGCTTCTACTAGTAAACTAAATGTCCAATTCCCGTGCCTGTCACACTAGACCCTACCTTAATATTTAAATAGAATAAGGATAACCCTAAACAACTAGGTCTAGTCTTCTAGTTAAAGGTATATGTAAATTGATTTAGGAATTAGGATATAGCACTATCCATAAATGTTGTGACACAATCACGTACCTATTCCCCCCACCCCCAATTATACAGCCCTATAGCCATAAATGTAAATTCAATTTTAAGACCTACCTACAGAGTTTCTCTCACTGCCATTCAAACTTATTTTTTCCATTTCTGCAGATCAGGTAGAGAAAGTTACGGAGATGCAGCAGTGGGATATGTGCAGGTTCGAAGAGTGCAGTCGCTCTGTACAGTGAAAGGGAGAGTGTGTCCCGAACACCGAGTTCGAGCCAAAGGATATTCTGTGACACTGACACTCGACGAAGAAAACGAAAAAGTTATCAGCGTAGAATGTCACGATTGTGCGGCGTCTGTAGGTATGTGTGGCTACTGGCTAGATCTAGTACCTACTGGTCTGTTACCAATATGGAATATTACGGTTCACTGACACAAATATTGTGTGTTTTATTGCAGGAGGATGTAAACATTCTATTGCATTCTTGATGTGGTTGCATCGAAGGAGTGAAGAACCTGCATGCACCTCAGTCCAGTGCTACTGGAAAAAATGTAAACTTGCAACAGTAGGTACTGGATTGAAGTTTATTGAAGTTAAGGAATTTAATAAAGAACCTCTAACACAGGAGGAAAATGATGTTGAAAATGACTTTTTAAGAGAAGTTATTGAGGAGGGTACCAAAAGGTCTGTGAACAGTCAATTAATCAAACATTTTAGTGGCAACCCACAAAATCCTGCACAAGGACTCTCAATGCATTCATTAATTTCACACTACAAACAAAGTGAAAATTTAACATATCAAAATTTCTTAAATACATCTCGTGTTTTAATGTCTGAATCTTTATGTCATGAAGCGGCTTCATTGACACAAGGTCAGGCAGACAATAAGTTGTGGTATGAGTTGCGTTATGGAAGAATAACGGCATCGAAAATTTACGAAGCTGCCAGGTGCAAAACACTAAAAGGTTCCTTGGTGGAGGCCATACTTGGTGCTAAAAAGATAAAGGACACAGAGGCAATGCAACGTGGGAGAACTCTAGAGAAAGAGGTAATTGAAGTTGTTGCAAACAAAATTAAAAAAAAGTTAAGAAGAGAAGGCCTTCTTTTAAATCCTAAGTGGCCAATGCTAGGAGCTTCTCCGGATGCTGTAGGAGATGATGTGGTAGTTGAAGTAAAGTGCCCTACTTCTGAGAAATCAGTACAACGATATGTCAATAATGGTAAAATTAATCCAAAGTTTTTAGCACAGATTAACCTCCAAATGCTCATGGCTGGAAAACAAAAGGGATATTTTTGTATCGCAGATCACACTTTTGAATCAACAAGACAAGTAACAACATACATGGTAAATTATGATCAAGAATGTATTGAACAAATTATTGAAGATGGCATACACTTCTGGAAAAAAGCTGTATTTCCAATACTTCTTAAGGGTACACAGTAGTATACTGTATATATACATATGTGTACATACGAGTGGAAATGTAGAAGGCGTATTGAAATAAACTAGGAAAACGGTCTGTTTGACGCGTTGATAAGCGAGTGCGTCCATCTACGAACTTTGTGGCGAAAAGTTCTCAAAACTAATAAAAACCACAACAACAATTCAAGAATCGCATTGCAAAATTGTTTCTAATTTCCATAGCTATTATACTTTCCGACATTGTTGAAAGCAGTGCAATGTGCGTTGAAAGAATTTTCATTGTCATGTTTTCAACATGGTCCGCCACCGTTACCAACACTTATTGACAGCAATAGAAATGTAATTTCTGCCTCTAATACGTATCCGATTGGATTTAAATTAGTATATTCGTGACCAGACCAAAATTTACTATAAGATAGCCCTATAAGATAGCCACCTCAAATTTTGCTGTTACTGTGTTTCAGAAAAATATTTTTGAGTAACTTTTGTGTAACTTTGCCAATATTTATTAAATCGCAATAAAATGAACATATTCGTGACCGGAAAAAGCTTTAGAAAAATATGGCTATCTCACATTTTGCCGCCATTTTGTTCAGACAAATATTTTGCAGTAACTATGGTGTAACTATTAACTTTTCGAACGATTTTGCCACAAAACTAAACACCTTCAATCCACATCGAGGCTTGAGGATGGTCCAAATTTCAAGTTGACCGGACTTTCCGTTCAAACGCTATTGACAGACATAAAAAAAAACAACGAAGTGCCATAAAGGTCTAATGGAGACGCTCGCTTAATTATGTAGTACCAGTTCCGGTACTCAATACTAAACCACTCCAACCGATTGATATCAACATAACCTATAGGTTAGCACAACTGACGTAACAGCTGAACTACAACAATGGAATAAATGAATTGAACTGGTAGACAAACAACCAGCTGTCAAAGTAATATCTTTGCAAATAATGAGGAGAAACAATTAGTTGTAACGATAGTAACTGCTCGCCAGTTTAAATTTATTTTCATTAATGGACAGCAACTATCTGACGTAAACGTTTGTAAACGTTCTGAACGTTTGTTTTCCCAACTTCAGAACTTCATATTTTTTTTAACAGCTTGTTTGTCCATCGGTTCAATTCATTTGTTTCATTGTTGTGTTTTGGTGTTGTGCGTACCCTATACACATATTACATTTATACATAGCACACAATGTAAAAATGTAGCATACACATTTTTAAATTAAATCCATATTATGATTGTCAGTTACTTCTTCATTTTATAATTTACTTTGTTACGAGTTTGTACATACAATGTGGGCCTAAGTTTGTCTTTTGGCATGTAATAAAAGAAAAAGACATGAAATAAACATGAAGACTCTGTGTCATGTAACATACTTAATGTTGTAGCCCAAGTTCAAATTAACAAGAAAGTGATTCCTGACGAGCAGTTATATCTACCTATTTAATCAATGGTCCTTGCAAATTAACAATCCCAGCAGCAACTATCACTGCATGATCAGCAAGATAAACAGATTCAGTATCAATGCATGCATGAGGTGCTAAGAATGCAAACTCTCTAAATCTTCTAATTACTCTTTCAATGTGTATACGTAGGCTAGCAATAACTTTCGTTTGAATGACATCCTCACGAGTACATTTTGTATCTGCCGACACACTTGGAGGTCGAATAAGGGTACAACCTTTTCTAAGTAAATGTGCATCCAAATGTTTAAAGCCCCTGTCAGCCATTACAGCCATTCCAGGAGTCAGTTTATCAAGAAATCCACAATGCTCTGTTATTGTAATATCACTTGTTCGACCGCCGTAACCACTTGAGATAAAATTAACTAACCCATCAGGAGTTGACGACACAAAATACTTAACAGTATTAGCCTTTTTGTATTCAGACCAAGTAAGTGCTTGTGTTACTGGATTTGATGGTTTTTGGATTTCTATTTCAAAACAGTCTATGATTGACTGAACATTACTGAACCTTGCTCTAAAGGATATTGGCAACAACTGTTGAATACTTTCTTTAGTTGGCCAAACCACAAGTTGTTTCATATATTTGGAAATTTCTGGTAATGTGGTTTTAAAAATTCGGCTTGCCTGAGAGAGAGAAATACCAAAGTCATGCCCCAATGTAACAAGTGAAGCATTAAGCCGAAGCTTTTTTAATGTCAGCAAGACGTTTTCCCTAGCTTTTCTAGAATGTAGCCTTTTTGACAGCAAATCAACTAAAAACCAACAATCATCAGGTAAACCCAAGTATTGCCTAGGATGTTTTTCAATCAATAACAATGTTCTCTTTAAACTTAGCATTTGCAGTTCATCGTTGGCAAACTTTTCAAAATCCGAGTCCATGTAACTTGTGTCAGTGCATGTGGCTGACGTATATGTTGCATTGACACTACTTTCACACGAATCAGTATCACTTGGCAGCTCCAGTACCTTCTTAACTAGAACTTGTTTCTGGAACTTGATTGGAGAAGTCTGGACATTGATTCCCGGTTTAATAGGCAAACATGCTGTGCTGGCAGTAGAGGTGTCTCTTTCTAGATAAGATACATCAATGCTAGTACCTTTACTACGGTAGGTTGGCCTTGCTTGGACACCCTTGTCTACAAATGTTGCTGAAAATAAATAAAATAACATTAGGCCCTAGTTGTTTAATTAATAATTAGAAGGCGGTAGGCCTAACCAAGCAAAATACAAACTTTTTTTTTTTTTATCATATGCCCACATTTGGCTTAATCAGGCCATTAATTAATGTTATATTAATGTTTGCTTAGCAATTGATTTTGTTATCATGAAACCATTATTATGCATCTAGAAATGTATGCATGTAGGCCTAGGATGTATGATTTATTTATTTTAAATCCAATTAATTTTTTATTTTCATTTTTATAATGATTAGGGCCTACTTGAGATATTTGTAGGTTTAATTTGTTTTTATTAAGAATTAAATTGGTATTTTTTGTATGTATAGTAGCCGTCATTTCTGTGGAGCGCTTTCTCGAGCTCTATTCACGAAGGGTTACATGCCCGTTTAACTTAGCACAATGAGCTTCTCCGCGGGCGGGCGCACTGTCAAAGATGCTACTACTGTCACCAAAAGGGGCAAAAACACAAATTTACAAAACAAATTCTTGACCGGTGTCAAAGCAATCGTCTGCCTTATTGTAGCTGTGACGAGTACATGACAGCGAGCTCTATTCAAGAAGAACTGAAAGGAACCGCTAGCGCTCTACGAAAATGACGGCTACTCTAACAACATGTGTGTCACAAATTATCAAATAAACTTGAGAAATGAAATTTTATATTATTATTTACATGTTTTAAGGAAACCTTAGCATAATACACCCTAATTCTTTGGTTTTTAGCTCAAGAAAAAGTGAATCTTAAGGCCAAGGGACAATACTGCTTAAGGCTCATTCACAATCAGTTTTTAGGCGTTAGGTCTAAGGCGTAAGGCGTATGGTTTAATATTGCCAAGCGTATGTTTCAATGTAACTGTTCACAACGCGTCGTATGTTATAAGGCGTAAGGCGCAAGTTGTAGTGAATTGCCCAAAATCCAATTCTTACGACGAGACTCTTACGACGAACCAATCCCAACAAGGTATCTCCCTCTCCTACCATACACAGCTGATACACTGCCATGCAGTCATGTGTCCAACACCGTGGTCGAACATACAAAAGGCTGTGCATCGTCATTGCCGCGTCCGTTGCGCATGCGTAGAACAACGGGGCGTTTCCAAAATCATTCTATTGTGAACGGTTGGCTTTTCCTACGCCTTACGACTTAAGACCTTACGCCTTAGACCTTACGCCTTAAAACTGATTATGAATGATGCTTAATGTAAACATAAACCTAACCTCCATTCTTAAATTTAAATCAAATGATCCCATTGAACTATTCCTGTACAAGCCAAATGGCTCATAGCAAATATAAATGTAGGCCTATATACATTATCCTTACGGTAGGCTACTAACAATATGTTTTTAGGTGCAAATTTGTTTAGCACTTGAATATGGATATAATTAGTAGGCCTATATAACTCTGGTAGGCCTTGGGGTCGAGCCATGGTTCACAGGAGGCCTACTAGGGAATTTTCAAAATTTTGTTTTCCTTCTCATGCGATGATGACTTTTCACTTTTCAGCCATTCATTTTTCTTGCTATCCAATACAAATAAATACAAATATGTACATGTATTATAACATGCAAATGAATCTATTGGGGTCAGTGGTTAAAGTGGGGCGGTATGAGCCGGTATGTATGTATACCGTTACTAAGACCCTCCGACATACCCGCTTTGTCTGCTTTACACAGCATTAGTGCATACCGTCACTTCTCCGAGTCCACTTTAACCACTGATTGGGGTGCTTACTTATAATTGGTGGGAGGCCTAGACCTACGGGTATATATTATTTTATTTATTTATTGTGGTTAATTAATTAGGCTTAATGAAACATACCAGTTGGTGTAGCGATAGAGCATATATTATTTCCATCAACTTCTAAATCCAAAGATTCACTATGTGTTTCTTGCATGATTGTATCCTGGCTTGTGGAAAGTAGTTCAAGCTCTCTTGCACCCTGTATTTCCGACATGCTCAAAATTTGTGTTATGTACCGTTTATGTACAACAGCTGATCTGGGTGTTGACGAATGTGCTGCTTTTCTATTGGGTTGGCAATCAAAAATATGAGGTACTTTTTCGGGTTTCATTCTGATGGCACCACCCACTAAATTGTAATGCACCCAGTTGTCAGCATCAACTTCCATCTAAAAATAATAAAGCAATTTTGTTATTACAAAGGCACATAGATCTAGGCCTAGTACTAATTATGTGACAATATGGCTATTGTGTAATTAAATGTAGGCCTAGTAGCTAAATCTATTATACTATTCTTTTTGTGTGTCACATGTGTATGTGAAACTAGAAAATGCACTAAGTAATTTTCAAATAAAATAATAATATGATGACTCTAATGACAGTATCCGTATTTTATAAACATACGTAGGGCGTAAAAGGTTTCCACTGTAGTCCACATTCTAGAGCTATGGATTTACTTCTTTATTTGAGCAAGTGTCAGCAAAGAACTGGCAGTATAAAGAGATAAGGCCCTAAACAAAGTCTGGTAAAACAGTAGGCCTCTATAAATTGATAAAATTTATTGAATAAATATAGGTATTGATAAATATAATTTCTATGACAGTCTAGAAAATACCTACGAATAGTCTAGTTTAGGTCCTAGGCCTACCCCTACACTTAACTAGGCCTAGCCTATTGAATAGGCTACCAAAACATCCTTACTGAACCAACGAACTGTCATTGTGACAGAACTACTAGGGGCCTAGGCCTAGGCTAGGCCTAGGGTAGGCCTACGCCTTGTACAATGTACATTTTACGCCTAGGCCTAGGCCTATTACAGGCCTAGCTGTGTACAAAACGTCCTTGAAGCTTCCGTTATTGAAGCTCAAGACATTTCATCCTTCAAAATAAGTAGGCCTAATATAGCATAATGATTTGTTCTAGCCTACTATCTGTATACGTACGTTAAAGTGATCTTGACAACAATACATTGTTGACTTGGATTTTGGGACATCTCGTTTGGCTGCTTTCATCCAGTTCTTTCTTCTCTTAGCATCTTTCGGAACACTAACAAATATTTTAGTTGGTGTCTTTACAGTCGTATTCGTACATAGTGGAACAAAACACCACTTGTATGGAATTTTGTACCTGCGTTTTCGTTTGCAATCCAACTCGGGCGATGCAGCCATCGCAACAGCTATGCAACAGCTGTGTTGGGAGTGGGACTGTTGGCCTGCGCCAATGCCTGCGCTCGCAGGCAGCGTAGAGGCCGAGTACGTCATAAAGATGGCGCTTCGTTCAAACATCGTTTTCGAGCGCGGTAAAGGGAGGGAAAACTACTTATTTATTCTCTCCGTCAAAAAAGGAAAAAATAAATTGTTTTAAATTGCATTGCTCTTAGACGTGTAATATCTTCAAAGTAGAGTAATAAAATTGTGTTATGCAAGTAGCCTACAACTTTACTGAAAGCGCTCCACCTCTCGAGTAGGAGCACTTTCAGTAGAGTTGTAGCAGCTACCATTTCGTAATCGAACACTTTTGTAGTAGCGCCAACTTACTGCCAAAGCGCCTGCTCCCATAGAACGAACGCTTTTGTAGTACTGTCGCACATTGTAGTAGACAGAACGAACAGACCTATTAGCACCGCACCACGCCAGAAGAACACTGACAATGGTCGCCGCAATACCAAAGCCTAAAATAAAAAAATCATAAATTAAATAATGAAAATAAATGAATTTCTCTATATTGTGTTGTTCAATGAAAAATTACAGCTAAACCACTCCTAATAGCAGTTCATTTTCTTGCCACCAGAATGCATCTAGTCTATTTTGAGTGCTCTATAGAGACTTGCTTTTTGCTTTTTGAGGATCAGTGATGATTTCAGGCATATCCCGGGGTTGTAAATGCCCCCCCCCCCCCCCCTAGCAGATTGAAAAAATCACATGAAGTAGTGTAAATTTGCAAAAAAAAATGCAAAATACAAGAAAATGAGGTATATTTTTCCACCTCATATAGGACTAAGAAATAAATCGATTTCCACGAAAAACTCATCTACATAAATGTTGCAACATTTTATTTTCTATTTAAACGATGTTAGGTAAAGGTAAGAATGGCAAATAGGAATCACCTCATATTCGAAAACTGAAAGGATGGGATGGCATCAACAGAGACCGTAACCCCCTCCACCCCTGCCTTTTGTCACGGCGTCAAAAAAAAACCTTAAAATGAGTTACTAATTTAGCAACACCCCAGATTTTTATCAGCCCCCCCTAGGAAAAATGTCTGAAATCATCACTGTTGAGGATAGCAGAATGTCCATGTATTTGTGTTCCTAGGTCTTTTTTGTGCAAGCACATTTTCAATAGTGCCGCAGCTGCCGCCCTTTAAAAGTTGACTCATCCCCGGCGTTTCCGGCTTCAACCATGCTTTGGGCAAATACCTTTGGGCAAACATAATTTTTTTTATTTTTGATAAATTTTTTATTTTTGGTTTTCTTTAATACTAATCTCTTGTATAATATGGTCATTATCTTTGTACAAGCACAGTTTTACAAGTACATCTCATTAAATGTTCACATTATCTATAGTACACTTTGGTATTGCGGCGACCGCTACCGTAGTTGGGTCATTGGGTTTAAAATTTTAAACCCAATGGTTGGGTGCTGGGCTGGTGCTAGTCTGCCGCTGGGGAAACTTCTCTATCGACGTTGGTAGGGCTTGCACAGGCCGCAAGTTAGCAGCACTAGCCAGTGGTTATTGGTACCAGTGTCGGCTGGCGGCAAAAATAGCTCGATAGATGATTTTCAGAATTGGTTCTGAGGGTCGTGATTACTTCTATCTAAGGACAACGCATAGACAACTACAATCCATTATCTCTGTCTCCTGTTTTATTTCCCTATGCTCTGTCTAGCTAGAGGGTCGTGATTAATTCTCTCCAAGGGTCCTACTCCTAGATCAATTCTGTAAAATGAGCTTGTGAGTAGCACGCTGACATTCAACAGAAAATTACAGCAGCACATCCACCAATCACAACAAGAGAGTCCTAATCACAATTTATTCTTATAATTTTAATAGTTATAATAACTATTGTTTTATTGTTGCAATACATACAAACTCGGTCAAAACCGGCGTAAACATGTTGTTCCGACATAAAGGTCAAGTATTTCCATGTGTTTACCTTATTAAAGTCTACTTATAACTAATTAAATAATATCATTGTCCATATTATTTTTCCAAAACAAACTGCGGATGCTATTAATTAATTAATTTCATTGTTGTGTTCCTGTCCTATGTACGGTCGTGGCCGATTTGTACTCATCCCAGCATTCGCTTCGTACGGTGGAAACCACGAAAACCACCATGAGGATGGAGAACTTCTTAAAGTCTTCATTCTTCTAAGTTCAAAAATGTTCGCACTATCCTACACATGTTCAAAATTATTGCTTTTTGTATCTCGATGTATATGTTCGGTTTGCAGGAACAATACCATTTGCTGATAAAATTAACGGTACAACAGTTACATTATTCTGCTTCCACAGCCTTTTTATATCAACAGATAACTCCTTATATATATTTATCTTTTCTCGCCAAGTTTTCTCTACATTGTGGCATAAAGGAAATGCAACATCAATTAAAATCGTTTCTTGTTTCTTCTTGTCAATAAATACAATATCCGGTATATTGTGATGTATGGTTTGGTCTGTTCTAACTGCCCGGTCGTAATATAATTTGTAGTCTTTAGTGTCTAATACCTTTTAAGGCTTGTATTTGTAATACGCAGTGGTTGTGTTTATAAGTTTATACTTTATATGGCTCTTTTTTTTTGTATAATGTTTGCAACTTGGTAATGCCTATGAAGATAAGCTGTTTGACACATTTTGCACCCAGTTTCGTCGTTCATATTACATTTTCTACATTTTATCATCCACTGTGACGTCTTTCATTATGTATTTAATAAATTATTATTAATAATAATAGTATTTCACCAACAATTTTAAAAACAGTAAGGAGATCAATCGCCATATAATAAAAACGAATCTTAACATATTACCACAGATAACTAATTATATTACGATACGATACGATTACACTGGCCTGGAATTGAAATAAATAAAATTTGGAAATTAATAACTCTTATGTTTAAGAGTATACAAAATAATATTAATAATCATATTATTGAAATAAAATTGTATCTAAAGTAAACATGAAATCCGCAGAAGACTAAATTGTAATTGTATAATTGCATGGCATCCACAAGTATACATAGTTATTATACCAGTGGCGTACGCATGAATATATTTCGGGGGGCTGCCTAGAGTAAGACATAACTGTAAAAAGGTGCTGCTCCACAAACGAAACGGCCCAATGGGGGGGGGGGGGGGGGGGGGGGTATGCCTCCCACAATAGCACCGCAGGTAATTTTGGTAAAATCCGTATTTTGAAGTGGTGTTAATGTGTTTGCTATTGAATTTATTTCACTTATATATTTAACTTGAACTTAACATTATTTGTATGGCAATTAATATATAGTTATTTCTTCCTATCGTCAGAAGTATAATTTGTTAAACAAGTTATCTCATTTGCAGAGTATTAAAGCTGGGATTTCGGGAGGGGGGGGGGGCAAGCCCCCAAGAACCCCCCTGGATACGCCACTGAGTACTACATTTCTCATTTACAATAATGTATATAATTTATCTTGACCATTCTAATCATGACACTCTCCCAGCTTGGGCAATCTGGCAATGTGATCCGTAACAGAAATTAACCGACGCTTGTGTCATAGACGGACCATCAAGCAACATAAATAAATTGATAATTTGCTCACGTCCATAGGCAACGGAAAATATAGTGATATGATGTAATTCAGTGAATGACCGTTACTTGATTATACTCACGTTATCACGTGATAACGTGTTATCTTTGCATAAATAAAAAACACAATATTTATCCTACGACCAGAGCGTGCGTGCATGACGTCACGTATGTCTTGCGATCAGCTGTTGGCTGCGGCGGCGTCGGCGTGGTACAGTAGCGAGCAATGGGCATCACTCCGTCCAGTGACGCGGTCTAGGCAAGATGAGATCGTCAGTGGCGAAGTGTGCTGTGCTGCTGGATGCTGGGGTGGCGAGAGAGGGCGCACGTCATGCCGCGCCGTTTAGGTACAGTACTTACATGCAACACATCACATACCTACTGTATCAACATTTATTTCGGTGGTTCAATAGAGTGGGAGTCAACTGTTTCTAAATCTCTAACACACAAATTGAAATGTTGACTTGTGATAGAATCAAAAGTTTTTTTTCAAATTTATTTTCGGTGAATTGTATCGACAATGTTACTCTAAGGTCCAGTCTTATTCGTCGAATAGCTTGTTTTCTCCATGGCAACCACCAATCAAAACCCTTGAATCCTCCAAATAGCTTAAAACTTTCTTATTAGGAGATTGTAAGACCGGCCCTTACCCGTTTACGGCATGACAGTGTCGCTGCTAATACAGTCGTGCTGGTGATAAACAGTTTTTTAAAGGTTAATATATGTACTTTGGGCTTCGTCATGCTCATAGTAGCATAGTAATTTCAGTGCATTACCTTGAATAGCATAAAGTTTATAATTTGTTCCATCCACCGATACAAATACACTCGCTGCACCGGTGGATGAATAAATGCACTGAAAGTACTGAGACTTCATGGCTAGAGTTTTACCGGGTCGGAAATAAAGGTCAGAACAAATTGTTACGTGTAAAATAAATGTTTAAGTAATGAATTTAATTTAATTTAAAATTAATTTAATTTTCTTCGCCTATGGCGAAGGGGCTTTGCCCCAAACTCTATCCTTCGTACCTTTTGCCCTCATTTACTTCCCCTCCTACTCGTTTTGATTATAGAAATAGCGATTTTCCGACCCCCCCCCCCCACCCCCCCCCCCATTAAAAACATCCTGCATCACCCCTGAATCAAACATATTTTCATATCAAAGTTTGCGCGGTCATATAATTTTCAGTTTAAATTTTTCAGATAAATTTGATTAATTTAGTAATATTGAAGATAAGAAATCCGAAACAAGAATTTTCTCCAGCGGCTGGAATTCCACTTTATGTCCTTCCTGTACATTCGAAGCTAGAGCGGTGTAAGACCTGACTTACCCCCCCCCCCCCATCCCCCCCCCCCCTGTCACTCTCGTACGCCCCTGTAGTTATGCGGGTGTTTATATAACTGAAAACAATCGACTTCGCCATATTCAAGCAATAACATTTTAAAATCGAAGTGCATCTAAAATGAATGTAAATTAAAGATGCCGAGGTGTAGACCGATTACTCGGACTCAGCAGATTGAAATAATTGTAGGCACCCTAATCAAAGAAGGAAACGTGAAAGTATGAGTAGGAGAAGGTGGGATACACAATGGTATGCAAAGATTGAACTGCCAGGAGACAAGGCAAGGTATTATCAATCTTTGGTATTGTCGTAGTTCGTTGTTGTTTTGGTCGTTTCTGCTACCATTATCTCTCTTCAAGAGTTCAGTTTCTGCAATGCAGAGCGCCAATAATAATTTTTACAGGAGGGCAAATGTTGTAGTAATCCAGAGTGCCTGCTTAGAAAAATCATTATCTCGACTGTACATGTATTTCCGAATAGTGATAATTTTGAGAATGCTCACAGTTTGAATACGTGAGAATTAACAGTATTTTGATTGTAAATTTAATATGACCATGAATATATGTTTTTAAATTGTGCAGTGCTATCAACGTCTGCAGACATTTTTCTAAATAGGAATGCAAAATGAAATACATTGATGTTTTTTGCAAAGATTATTTGTAGCAGGTCTACAAAAAAAGTGTTGTTGGAATTATATAGTAGTGTAGTACAGTACTAACGTATTTTTCTGAAATGGACAGTGAAACAATCGGTTAATTTTGTATTATTACAACGCTTATATTAGCTTGCTTTGTTTGTCTGTCTTTCTGTCTGTCTGTCTGTCTGTCTGTCTGTCTCTGTCTGTCCGTCTGTCTGTCTGTCTTCTGAACGGAATCTTTGAATCGATATTTCACCTACTTTTAAATGTACGATCGAGCTGAACTTTTTCACACGGACGTATTCTTAATGACAATACATGAATGAACTCTCATATTTACTAAATTGTCAATTAATTAATCATAATTAATTTATTAACGTTTTATATGGAAATCGATATTTCACCCACTTGCCAACGTCAAATCGAGCTGAAAACAATTAAATAAACAATAAAAAAATTAAACAATTAAAAACATCAAAAAATCAAGGTTAGTGGATGATGATCTTGTGTGCATCAATGAACCTTGATAATGTGTAGCTTAGGCCTAGTTACTTTGCCAAATTCTCCCATAGCCACATAATCCCACTTTCCGTAAGCATTGTTGGCCGACCGCTGGTTCGTGCATGGACGGAACTGTCCGAAATTCAAGTTTGCAATGCGAGCACGCTAGTTTGCGAGTGAAGTTAACAAGTACAAGTACACAAGAATGCAGTCTTCTAAAGTCGGACACGTCCAGTGAGCACATATTCGATTGCAAGATTCTTTAAGACTAAATAAATTTTTGCCCAACAAATTTTGGCCTCACTCGGAAAATAATAAGCGTTGGGCGCTAATTCCCTGCATAAACAGCAGAATACTGTAATCTATGTCAATACTGAAAGTGCCCAACGCTTATTATTTTCCGAGTGAGGCAAAAATTTGTTGGGCAAAAATTTATTTTTTACTTTTTAGTGCATTTAAATATAAGCGTTGTTTAAAAAAAAATTATTGTTTACATGTCATAAACATTGTCACAAACCCAGCCAAATGGCCAATGAGGCTACAGTCAACATTTCACATTTCTTGTGGACCAAATCCCCCATTAAAACGTTCGATCATAAAAATAACAGGGTGGGGATTGGCGTCACCTTTGAACTTATTTTTAACGTCCTCCGCACAAATAGACCTTCAGCAGTAAACCCACAGATAAGAGACGTGGGTTATAGAGCTTAATTCAATATTTAATGAGTATACTGAGGAACATGTTTGTTCCCGCGTAGACAAACGTTCAATTAATTATTGTGTTCTATTTTTATTCGTCTTGATTCTAGAACTGTTGTCAAGGCTCCGCTTACAGTTACAAGGCTCGAAGCACGTATACCGGTATTCATAGTTCCCACGTGACGTCACAGCGGCCATGTTTGTAACATAATTTATGTAGACCTATCGTAGATCATTGGCAAATTTACAAAATGAGCATAAATTATAATTTAAAAAGTAATATACCTAAGTAATATAATAGCATAAATTACCACACATACCAATTTTATTTCAAGAACAGGCTGAATTTTAAAGAAGTAAGGATTTCTGTGTTCTACTACAACATGCTTCAATATTGTTTCTCTATGGCAAAGTCAAAGTTCATTGGTCACAAATGTAGCCGCCACGCGTACAGATGTGACGTACGTGCAACCTATGATGACTCGTTATGTTTTGCTTCAAATGTCGGGATTCAGTGACAGTAAACATGATTACCTACGACACTTAATGGGCAAAAGACACGTACACGCGTGCCAGGTCGAGTAATTAGACAATTACAACAGTACTCCGAATTTCTCATTATTTTCCATCCATCCATACCTACGGTGTCATTGAAGCATATTAAAACACAGCGTGTTACATTATCAATTTGTATCACCTATTATAAACACAAAATAACCCTATGAACTTTTGATGTTATGAACTTTTTAACTTTTGCAGTTACAAGATTTAAATTATTTTTATTAATTTAATTTCAGTCATGCTAGCCAGTTAATAGAACATGTTTAGACATTGCTTCGAACATTCATAAAAATTTCGTACCCTTTTCCCAAAATTACGAACGTTATAAAAGGGACTAAGAACATGTAAGTGGACCCCGTAATCATGGATTTATAATAGTACTCTCGTACCAACTCCATTATATCTATAATAGGCCTAACCCAAAATTATTTTGTTGCTTCCATTTATAACCCCCTTTAATTACGATGTGGCGCGCGTAAACGCAGTGCAAAAGCAAATATCATTCATTTATTGATCACTGGCGGATGGCGCAATGTGACTGTCACATAATTATTATTCTTCATTCATCATTCTATTAGTACAAATTGGTAACATTGAGCAAAATTAATTATGTCTCACCACGAACATCTACATTAAAGTCCCCCACTGAAAATCAGTCTTGTTACTAAGTGGGTAGACCGTATAGACTCCATAAATACGAATTTATTTTATTTTAATTATGTAAATGCAAAGAAATGAGAAAGAAAAAAATACAAAAAGAAGACACGTCTTAGAACAGGTGTTCTTAAACTTTTTGCACGTGACCCCAAATTTCTAGGTAAAAAATCTCGCGACCTCGTCTTATATCGGACGTTATTAGGGTAGTTTATATCACTGAAAAGGATGGTCGCTTGTTAGCCGATATTTGCAGCGATTCGCTTCGCTCTGTGTTGAGATTGTTATAAGCGGATGCAAGAGTAAGAAAGTTTCCCGCTGAGCCTCTTTTTTCAACTTTTCTATGTACATCTTTATTACATTAAAGTCTACAGTGACATATATGATATAGTTTAGGGACTTTGACGGTTTTGAGGGATTTGTCGTTACATCTTATTGTATATTAACTTGATATTCGCTACTGCATCGTATTTTTAAATGCAGCGTGCTACCAAAATAAAGCCGTGTTCCAATATTCAATAAATATCGAATAACCTGGGCTATGACAACATGGTGGATTGGATGACACACAACATTATATGGACACTTATTGGATTATTTTCGAATTTGGAGTATTGCATTTTATTTGTAAAGTCCATTCCTACAAAAGAACGATCCCAGGTAGCAAGAAATTTCCCCTCCTCGTTACCACCACCACTCGGCACGGGTGACACTGCTTGCGAGGCGTTGGAATGCGGTAGACAGCATGACCCATTGTCCAGGTGTCATTGTTATGAACGCAATTTTTTGATGTAGTTGAAATGATACAATTTCTAATTTATTTTCAGATATGGAATAATGACGTAATATTAATATAAACTGAATTTTATATTTTTAAAATAGCTTGAAAACTGCCGTATTTAGAGCAAGTAGTAACTATGGTTACGATCGTTAGAAAATATAATAATACAAGAGACTAAGAATGACTGCAGAATAAACACGTAAAATTAATATAAAATAAGGTGTATTTTTAAAATAACTTGATTACTGCCCATTTTAAAGCAGTGTGCTCATCATCATTATGATTTTCAGACTTAAATCGTTTATATTAAAAGTATATTTTCAAATTCAAAATTAAATTTAGATTGTTTTCTCGGGATTGTATAATATAGCTAAAACAAAATAATAATAATTACTTACTGATAATACTACTGATAATTACTTACTTTTGACTTTATCCGAACTTTGTTATTTTTAGAACCACACTAGTTTTCAGGCGTCTTGCCTCGGCGAGAGTGATTGACAGATGAATGAAATACACCTTTGACTCATGTTTTAAAATTGGCATGATAACTACCGTATTTAGAGCAAGTATAGTAACTTTATGGTCACGATCTTGTAAATAAAGAATATAATAAACATAATACAACGCCATTAATAATAACAATAATCCCAACAATAACAATAACAATAATAGGATATTATCAATAAAATTATCATATATTTTATTTTAATTTAATTTTGTCCCTCAGGCCGGCACTGTCGAAGATATCTGCGATGGTCTATTGTTGTATAATTGGTACAATAAACGATTTGGGAAGCGTGTTGTTTATAAACATCAACCCAAATAATCAATTGTGGCCCTGAAAAGGGCCGATTGTTGCTGCATTTCTTACTCCATTAACGTTGCAAGGTCATCGACGTCTTCATCTGATGATGAATCGTTGTCCACACGTATAATCATTTGTTCGACGACCGTGTGTATTCACTCCCAACGATCCTCGCATTTGTCACTTATATAAGTTAGAGTGGGTTTGACGATTACAATGGATGGTTTGAGAAAGGTGTTGTTCGTAAACATCATCGTTACTAATTAATCGGCCTGATTTGAGATTTGTTTGTCTTATCAAATGTCGAATACAGAGAGTAGACGGTGGATAATTTCGCTGTTGACAGGACAGTGACAGTTTGAAAGAAATGCAGCAACAATCGGCCCTTTTCAGGGCCACAATTGATTATTTGGGTTGATGTTTAGAAACAACACGCTTCCCAAATCGTTTATTGTACCAATTATACAACAATAGACCATCGCAGATATCTTCGACAGTGCCGGCCTGAGGGACAAAATTAAATTAAAATAAAATATATGATAATTTTATTGATAATATCCTATTATTGTTATTGTTATTGTTAGGATTATTGTTATTATTAATGGCGTTGTATTATGTTTATTATATTCTTTATTTACAAGATCGTGACCATAAAGTTACTATACTTGCTCTAAATACGGTAGTTATCATGCCAATTTTAAAACATGAGTCAAAGGTGTATTTCATTCATCTGTCAATCACTCTCGCCGAGGCAAGACGCCTGAAAACTAGTGTGGTTCTAAAAATAACAAAGTTCGGATAAAGTCAAAAGTTAGTAATTATCAGTAGTATTATCAGTTAGTAATTATTATTATTTTTTTTAGCTATATTA
>OX246738.1:10403724-10531056 GCA_945910005.1 Isoperla grammatica | reverse complement strand
TGGCGAATTTACAAAATGAGCATAAGTTAAAATTTAAAAAGTAATATACCTAAGTAATATAATACCATAAATTACCACACATACCAATTTTATTTCAAGAACAGGCTGAATTTTAAAGAAGTAAGGATTTCTGTGTTCTACTACAACATGCTTCAATATTGTTTCTCTATGGCAACGTCAAAGTTCATTGGTCACAAATGTAGCCGCCACGCGTACATATGTGACGTACGTGCAACCTATGATGACTCGTTATGTTTTGCTTCAAATGTCGGGATTCAGTGACAATAAACATGATTACCTACGACACTTAATGGGCAAAAGACACGTACACGCGTGCCAGGTCGAGTAATTAGACAATTACAACATTACTCCGAATTTCTCATTATTTTCCATCCATCCAAACGTACGGTGTCATTCAAGCATACTATCACACAGCATGTTACATTATCAATTTGTATCACCTATTATAAACACAAAATATAACCTTATGAACTTTTGATGTTATGAACTTTTTAACTTTTGCAGTTACAAGATTTAAATTATTTTTATTAATTTATTTCAGTTATGCTAGCCAGTTAATAGAACATGTTTAGACATTGCTTCGAACATTCATAAAAATTTCGTACCCTTTTCCCAAAATGGACGAACGTTATAAAAGGGGACTAAGAACATGTAAGTGGACCCCGTAATCATGGATTTATAATAGTACTCTCGTAC
Source organism: Isoperla grammatica (assembly GCA_945910005.1). Taxonomy (NCBI): domain Eukaryota; kingdom Metazoa; phylum Arthropoda; class Insecta; order Plecoptera; family Perlodidae; genus Isoperla; species Isoperla grammatica. The sequence continues at coordinate 10,530,339 of OX246738.1, read as the reverse complement.
CAACTCCATTATATCTATAATAACTCAAAATTATTTTGTTGCTTCCATTTATAACCCCCTTTAATTACGATGTGGCGCGCGAAAACGCAATGCAAAAGCAAATATCATTCATTTATTGATCACTGGCGCAATGTGACTGTCACATAATTATTATTCTTCATTCATCCTTCTATTAGTACAAATTGGTAACATTGAGCAAAATTAATTATGTCTCACCACGAACATCTACATTAAAGTCCCCCACTGAAAGTCAGTCTTGTTACTAAGTGGGTAGACCGTAGACTCCATAAATACGAATTTACTTATTTTATTTTAATTATGTAAATGCAAAGAAATGAGAAAGAAAAAAATACAAAAAGAAGACACGTTTTAGGTTGGAATTCATAGTCGGTCCCTACACCTAGGGGCAGCCATTGTTGCTATGGATTTGTTTTTGTTTATGGAAAATAACATGGAAACAACTGTTACCTTGGTAACAATGGGCGCCCCTAGGTGTAGGGGCCGACTATGAATTCCAACCTTAGAACCGGGTTCTTAAACTTTTTTTGCACCCGACCCCAAATTTCTAGGTAAAAAATCTCGCGACCCCGTCTTATATCGGACGTTATTAGGGTAGTTTATATCACTGAGAAGGATGGTCGCTTGTTAGCCGATACTTGCAGCGATTCGCTTCGCTCTGTGTTGAGATTGTTATAAGCGAATGCAAGAGTAAGAAAGTTTCCCGCTGAGCCTCTTTTTTCAACTTTTCTATGTACATCTTTATTACATTCAAGTCTACAGTGACATATATGATATAGTTTAGGGACTTTGACGGTTTTGAGGGATTTGTTGTTACATCTTATTGTAATATTAACTTGATATTCGCTACTGCATCGCATTTTTAAATGCAGCGCTACCAAAATAAAGCCGTGTTCCAATATTCAAAAAATATCGAATAACCTGGGCTATGACAACATGGTGGATTGGATGACACGCGACATTATATGGACACTTATTGGATTATTTTCGAATTTGGAGTATTGCATTTTATTTGTAGGCTACATCCGAAGGGAAGCGTATTTATTTGTCAGTGCATCTAGTCATTCCGTTGATATAGCGTAGGGCCGTAGGCTTTATAAAGTTGTCCCAACGTAAGTATAAGTATGCTCATGCTTACAAAATAGCACTATCCACTTGTCGACCTTCGGTTGCTTACCTGGAACAGAACGCAGTGTGCACTCTACTAAGCGGCAGACTAAATTTACGAACGTGTGAAAGAACGTTAGGAATCTGTTGATGTTCGTTGAATCAGCACGCGTGACCGGGTAAGTAGATAACGATCTGAGGTCGGTATGCGACTATTACGTTGGGGAGTCACATCTCCCATTTGAATACTGATACTGGTTCGTCATGGAAGTTATCCAAGTGATAGTAGGTATAAAAGTTCATCAATTCAAAATCATTGAAGTAGATGAGTTAAGAGTCGGATTGGTATCGAATTGATTCTGTAACTCGAAAGTACAATAATTCAATATTATGATTACTGGAACACTTGGAGTACTTGGAATTGCTATAATGTAACTTTGTGTCTAGTGTGAGATAGTGTGTTGTGAGATTGTCCTTGTTTTGGGTATTGCAAGAGTTGCGTGGGAGTGCAGGGATGTGATAGCAAATAGAGCTGGCTACAACTAAATTAGTTGCAGAACTAATTGACTATACAACAAGACGATTTTTGTTACAAGAGGTTTACGCGGCAGTCACAACAATGACAGTGTATTATGACGTACCAGGTTTTGTGTTGACTTTTACTAATCTAATCTCGCAAAGAATCGTAGAATATAGTCTTACAAAATTATCTCATCTCAGAGTTAGAAGCTGCCAATGGAATGTTGACAAAGCGATAACGAATGCGGTCTAGGATTATTCTCAGTACGCTTGATAGTCAAGTGCATGATGCTGCGAATGCCAACACAATATTCATCATCTTCCGTGTTATCACTTATTGTTTGGTCTTTCAATAAATAAACAATAAAACAAACAAACAAACACACTTCATACCATTTTATTGAATTTTAACGACCTTTGAACGTTAGAATGGATCAGAAGTCAGAGACGTCATACATATAGTGTATAAATATAGCATTCTGCATGTGCATTACATAATTGTTTTTAGTTTTACAAATTATTGTTTTTAGTTTGCACTGTGTGTGTGTATATACTGCACACGAATTTATTTTTCTTGATAATGAATCTCCCAGAGATGATGACCTATATTCCGTTTACGTAATGCATTTCAAACCATTTAATGTGATTAGCCTCTTGCCTTATCTGAGATCGCTTCGGTCACAAAACTCGACCTTCTGTTGTTTTATTTCCTCTTACTCTATGTAGGTTCTCTCGGCACATAAAACATTGATACCTTCACAATATAGTTACCAAAATTGTAGAAAGGGCGGGAAGTCGTCAGCGTTTTACTGTGGGACAGTTTTCTTTCGATTTCATGGTAGGTATCCCATTGCTTCACCGCATCATAACTTCCCGATTATTTCAGGGCCACAACGGTGCAAACACCCAGGCCCAATAAAGCAAATCTTGGCAACAAAAATCACTACACTGTGCATTTGCAGTGCTAGCATTGTATCTTGCTGCACATTCATAACCATAATTTACTTTTTATGGCATTTAGTTATAGAACATTAATTATGCCGTTGTTGGCCGTGATGGCGGGTTTGGCGGAGAAAGAAAATGTGAAGACATTATTTGTGGGGGGGGGGGGGGGAGGGGGGACACAACCTCAGAATCCACCACAACGTTTTTAAACGACGCCACATGCATAAACGTAAGCTAGTATTGTCATGCTTACGAAATAACCGAGTACAACGGTACCAGCTTAATTATCAACGTATGTACTTCCTAGTATACCATCTAATTGAAACATGTGCATAAGGTATAATTTACGACCTTCGGTCTTGGTTACGTGGAACAGTGGGCGTAGCTAATACAACTTGTACGCTCTTCTAAGCGGAAAAACTACATTTACTTATGTGGGAAAGAACACTTGGAATCCGTTGAATTTCGTTGAAGCAGCGTGCATGAAAAGGGCAGATCGGTATGCGACTACTTACGCTGGGGCTAGTAACACGCTACATATACATAAACCCCGACTAAAATCAAGGTTTGGAAGGATAAGAACCACGTTTATCTCTGTCTACTATAGCACGCGTTGGACACGGAGAGTTTCGGTGCCTCGACGCACTTTGCACCGCACAACCAAAGTGCCAGACATTCGCTTTCAATGCGTGATGACGTATGAAGGTGATTACGTCGGATTATCATCCTTACCTTTTATTGTGGTACCGATCAAAATGGCTCAGCACACGAGCTGTAAGTCGGGGCGAGATCAGCGGTTCGATTCCCGCGATCGGCAATCCCAACTGATTGCTTTTACTCTAATACGTTTTTTAAAATTCGTAATTGTGGTATTTTGTTTGTTGAATCATTCAATTGCCGAGTCAGATCCATCTATCACACTTCAGGGGTCGTCAAAGGGAATCCAATTAGGGGGGTTATGATGGGGGGGGGGGGGGGGTTAGTGGGCGTTCAGGTCGCCAAGAGGGTCAGCAAATGTCTGGCGAAGAAGAATGACAGTTTTAAGAGGAAAGATGATGAAGGCCATAACATGACTACAGAAATTAATAGAGCACTCAAAATAGACTAGATGCATTCTGGTGCAAGAAAATAAACTTCTATTAGGAGTGGTTTAGCTGTCAATCTTAATTGTTGCATTATTGTTATTATACATCAATGGCGCTGAAAGGAGGTTGCTTAGCAGCGCCATCTATATTAGTTTTGAGTCCTCTTCGCGGAAACCTGTCACCACTCACCACCTCGACCGGAACCATATGACGTATATAATTATGTTGAGAGTGTGTTCCGAGCATTGCCACCTTCTATCCAAATACTCCAATACTCTAATACAATCCAAATACTTCAAATACTCGAAACTAATATACTTAATAAAGAAGTTGGATGAGCAGCATTGTTGCCTCGGTGTACATTGCCTGATTGGATGAGACAAAATAAAAGGGACACTAATGGGATTTGTTTTTTTTTTTTTTCGTAAAAGGAGGGTAATTTGCAGTTGGGGGTTCATTCGTAGGAAAGCGTATTTCTTTGATACAATCATTCTAGCTTTTCAAAATGATGATCTATAAAATGCAAGTTCTGGACAACGCGTGTGTGGCTGTTATCTCATGTTAATAATTATGAATAATTATATGAATAATTATATGGCTATAGTATTTATGACTACCAAACAACGTGAATGCTTATTGTTCATAATGTGCAGTTAAATTTAGCCAATTCATATTTTATATCAAGATCCTTCACCCTCAATTTCGGCCAACTTGACGATGATTTCAGTCACTATTCAGCGGCGAAAAGACTTCTCTCGCCTTCGGCTTCTCGAGATGTTGAGAACAAGAGCGACTACATTGAGTTTAACCGTGTTCTCCCCGACGTCGTCAAGGATCTGACTGAGTCACAGAGGCTGCGCGATGTTCCCACAGCCAACAAGTGGCTCGCCAAGGTGAGTTGTCACACTTTATTTCATTTATGCTGAGGCTGGACGAAGAAATCTTTATTTTATTTCGCAATGTCAACAAAAATACAAAAATTACATGTGCAACATAACGTAATTTCAACGTTGAATTGTTCCCACCAAAACGTATCCTGGTCGGTCTTATTTTTCTTGCCATTGTTTCAACCCCACCCCCTCCTCCCCCCCCCCCCCTTCCCCTCCAAAAACGCACATCAACCTGTCAGTCTCACAATGATACCCTATAATATGTACCCTAATTACAATCTGTATATGACCTAAATTAAGTATCAATTACATTCCTCATCACAAACTATTTGGCTAACGTTTTTAATTCTAAAATCAATCTGTCTAAAATCAATCTGTAGACAAAAGATTTATAGTTACATCACGTTAAAAACATTTCAAATGCCACGGGTGTTTACTTTTGAAAAACGAGAATCCTTACGGCTTGAAGTAAAAATGTACTACAGGCACAATTATTTTTAGTGTAATTATTTACATGCGAAATACAGATAGCAGCTGGTACTCTTTATACACAGCCCCGATAAAGGTAGCTCAGCGGTAAGACGCGGGACTAAAATTCGGGAGGTCGTCCTTTCGATTCCGGCCACCGGCAGTTCATACTGAAGTTTTTTCCGAGGTATTCATCGGTCGTAAAGGCAAATGCTGGGGCCGAGTCATACTATCAGCCATCGGACATTCCTTACCAACTATCCAAACACTCCAATATATCTAGTTAGTTACCTGAAGAGGGGCACATCAGGTAAAGCTGGTGTGCACCCTATGACGAGTATTCCTACAAAAAATTATTTTAAAATTATTAATTTATATACACAGCTATAATTACCCAGTGGTTAAATTAGCATTCGGTTCATGTAGCCAGAAGTGATTTATGAATACTGATGAAGGGAATAGTTGCCGTGGTCTATTCACTTCTTGGCGGTGACTTTGGAGCCGTCCTAGCAACGAAACACAATTAATATTCAAAGTTGTTCTGAATTGGACTTGTTGATTCCGCATGGTGATCGTACTGTCCAATCATTGATTCATGTATTTCATTTTTGAAATATAGATCTCTGATTGGGTATCGCTCACTCGTCGATGGCGTTCTGAGCCTACTGGGTTGGTTTAGTCCCCCACTGAAAATCAATCTTGTTACTGAGTGGGTAGACTCTATAAATACGAATTTATTTATTTTTTATTTATCGGTCAATCCATTCAATGATTCGTTGTACATGGTTCGAATCCTGGCTTGAGCACAATTGCAATGGGCGTTTTTTCTCTTCATAAATCATACGGGACGTTGCGACTGGGGTCGAAGATTTTAGTTCTTCACTCTCAGTCAGCTGCGGCCTAGCTATGACGTCATTGTCTAGAGGTGTACTGATGAAGGACATGCATTAGAGAAAACCGGCACGAAAATATTTGTCTTTCCTGTTACATAATAATATATCGAGGAGATTATAGTACAAAACATTCGCGTCATAAACACCTCCTAGAAGTAGGTAACATGCAGTTATAGAAGTAAATGTATGCATGCCACTATACAATTGTGACTAATAACACACAATCACTGCATTATCCCTAGAAACGGGGGAAGGGGTAAACGCCTTGCGGGCTGTATTATGTTCTATAAGTATGTTCTTTTTGCGACTTTTGGTGTGAAATTGTGGCAGCGTTTTCATGACTAAACTATTTAATGTTTATGTTTATTTACCATTTGAGCTCATTCGGAAGTTTTGGATGTTTATTCTCTATTCAAGTTTATGCAGAAGGAGAAGATTGTTTAGCCACGAATTATAAATATTACATTTTTTCATTAAATTTATATTTTCGAATATAAATTCTGAATGGCTTTCAAACAGTTACAAAATTTGGTGTTTAATTTGTGTATGTTTTTTCTGTGGTTAAATATATCAATTATAAATGAATATTCGTAATGGTGGAAGTGTAAGAGAATCAGAAAAACACAAAATCAGTGCCAAAGTACCGGTATGCATGTTTTAGTACCGGTATGTTTACCGACCCATATCGCCTAATTTTAACAGTTGCCTCTCCGTAAGCTAGATTTGTGAGTCAACTGAACCTATTTGAAACCCTTATCAAAAACACACACACTATTTACTTTAGCCAGTGAAACAACAGCCGGCAATAATTTTAGAATAAAGATTAGGCAATTATATTAGTTTCGTAATGTCACGAACCCTGCTGCAAAGTACAACTGCTTGCAAAGTTCAACTTCAACTTGTATACCACCACTATGGCGTTACTACGCTACGGTACCTTGACCACATGGTGCAGAACAAAGATTTTGTAATCTTTGGTGCAGAAGGCGTCAGTCAGCATTGAAGACATCACGATCACACTTAGATTCGGCTTATGTGCAGTTTAATATTGTATTCAGTGGCGTAACTAGGAATTATTTCGGGGGGGTTAATTAGGGAAAAGTGATATGAGGAGACCGAAAGGGGTCTGGGGCGAAGCCCCAGCCGCCGGAGGCCATTTCGCCGAAGGCGAAATTTTTTTTCACTTTTATAATTATTTCGTGCTTTTTAGACTCAAAGAATACTACTCGAACCACTACTCGTTTGTTTGTATCATATTGAAGTTATAGTGTTACAGTAGGTATTAATTATAGTTCTAAATAAGAATTGCATAGAAATTGGGTGTTTAATGTTTTATGGTTGTTCAATATAATCTCAACATGAAATGAAACATTGTGGTCACAAGTACACATTTAAATTTTAATTCACAGATCGCGATATTGTAATATTAGATAAATGCATTTTTATTTATAGGCACCCTCACTTTTACTGGTTCGAGCGAAAGATATATTAGTTGTAGATGAACACATAAATATAATTGAATTATTGAAAAAAATTATATATCTTATCTAAGTGAAGTGGTATGATAAATATAATAAAAATGTTATTTGTAGCGATTGTTATACACTAAAGTGGTTTAAGGATCTTAAACTTTCGGGCCATGGTATTATGGGGATCACTCAGTTTCAAATTAGCTTAAGGCTGGTCCACACAGATTTTGAAGACATAATGCATAAGGTTTCAAGACGTTGTTTTAAAAACAACAAAGAAAACAACGTCTTAAAACTAAAACTTTGTGTGAACGCCAGTACGTGTTTCCTATGATCCAACTTTACGACTACGCGTTAAACCTTAAATCGTATGTCTTAAAAATCTGTGTGGACCAGCCTTTACCCGATGGCCCCTTAAAAAAAAAAAAAAAAAAAAGATAGCCTTTTCCCGTTGTTTGTGTATGTCTATATTGAATTTGCACTAGTGGAATTTGTATTCTGTTGCAAATAAAGACCTTATAATAAAATTTGGATTAGATCCCTAATCGTAGCTTTTTGAGGGCTTTTCAAACATATCTTTAGTTCTAAAATCGTTTCAGAGACCGATCGGTAAGAACGAATTTACGAATGAAAATAATATTATATAGTATTAAGTAAATGTAGTATTAAGTAAACTCATTCTCGATGTAGTTTCGGGGGGGGGGGGGGGTTTAAACCCCCTAAACCCCCCCCCGTAGTTACGCCACTGATTGTATTATACAAATTAGGCTACTAAATAAATTCAGACCATAGAGATGATAGATTGGCTTTGACAATAAGCCATCTCATCAGTTTAATTCTAATTTATTTCACAATTCATCTGGCAAAGTCTAAACATTGATATGGACTTCTTTTAGGCATGCAATGACTGTCAGTGAAATTAGGGATCGAACAGGTAACCTTCCGAACCAGCGCCTCGCGTGGTAGCATTGAGCCATTGTCGTTATAGTTGGTATACTGTGTATAGTTTAGTATTGATGTGTTACGACGAACTTGACAGCAAGATCACTAGACGTCGGCCGAGTCAGATTCACTGCATGCACATCACTGCCGGGGTCATCATAAAGGTTCCAAAACAAGGGGGATTTGAGGATTTAAGGGTTTTAGGGGCTTGGTGAGCGTTAGGGTGTTTGGAAGAGGGCCGGCAAGTATGAAGAAGTGAGAACGTATAGGAAAGGAAGAGGAAAAATGATGAAGGCCAAGCGAGATGAATCAAGGTATGGCAAAAGAGATTGCCCGGCTGGGAAGACGAGGACAAAGGAAGAATAGGCCCAGGGTAACTCTGCTAGTCGTAAGAGGCGATGAAAGCTGAGACTCGTCTCAGCCCGGGGTAGAATAGGCCCAGAGTGACTCTGCTAGTCGTAAGAGGCGACGAAAGGAGACCCTGTTTCTTCCCCCTTTCCCCCACTGTAGATTTCTCCTCCCACTTTGCCTGCCCTCCCTTGCCGGACTCCCCTTTATGACGACTACCGCGATATAGATCGACCTGATTCGGAAAACATCATATGACCTAAGCTGTCGAGTACGTCGTTAAACACCACCAATAATAATAACGAGGGCTTAGCTCTTTGCGGACACTTTGTCGCCACGAGGAGGGCCCACCTCGACCGGCTGAGGTGTCAACTGGGTCCTACACTACCAAACTCAATGGTGTTACTGTTCAGCAGTGGTTAATTTGTAAGGAAAAAGGTGGGTATACGCATCATAGTTTCATGTTACAATGTGGTCGTGATAAAAATTGATGTCTCGGTGGGAAATTGCCCTCCCCCCCCCCCCCCCCCCCCCACCAAGCTTACCAATTCAGCTTCTGGGCTCGTAATCTAGAATTGAATTTGGAGTTTTGGGTTGGATTTGAAACAATTGTACTTGTCTTCAAAAGCCGGTCGTTATTTTAATGGTCCTCTAAGTATACCATTAAATGCTTAAAAGCAGATACATTTATTATAAAATATCAGTTATTGAAGTAGGCCCTAGTTATACAGTTATTTTATGTGTCAACTGGCAACAATTGATTTCCAAGAGGAACAACCTAACAATAGCAGAAATGTTTATCCGTTGTATTTATTTTTATGACAAGATATCGCCTCAAAACGTGGGGAAAAAATCCAGGCCGGGCAAACTTTTGATCCAGGCCAGGCACGGGGTGTTTGGGAGGCTGTGGCCCCCCAAGAAACAGCGCCGTAGGCGAAATTTTTTTAATCAGGTTCTTAGAAGGCATTTGGTGCGTTTTAGAAAAAAACATAGCATGCTGAATGCACTACCGAAATACTGTAGTTTTCGTCGGCTAAAAGTAGAAAAACACCAGCAAGAAGATTGATGCGAATGAGATCAAGTTACACCGAAATCCAACGAATCTACAATGTAATTTAAACCTTGCCATATCGTGAAGGAAGGGGTGGGAGGGACTCGGGTTTAAAGAAAAATTAATTTCAATACGCGGCAACTTACCGCTGGCGCCAGGCAGTTTATGCCTGTTCCAGTCAAACCAGTCCAAATTTGGGCCAAAACAGGCAGGCCACCGGGCATTTGCCCGGTTGCCCGGCGGGCCTGTCCGCCCCTGCCTGGGACCATCAAGCATAATGCAGAGCCTAATTTTTAGTTTTAACAGGAGACCCCTTTAGTATTAAAGAGGAATCGAACGTATATCCACAAACAGAGAAATGCTGTATCAAACATGTAAATCATATTTTACGGATCGTGCTATTTCCCTCACAGCAGCGAGAGCGACTGAACCGCCTTTGCGTTGCTAACCCTTACTGACTGGTTGACGAGGAACCTGCAGCCAATAGGAGATGATTCTATTTATAAAGTACGGAGGTTGGTTTGGGAAAAACGTAAAACCAAGAGATAAGAGTTTTATTTAGAGTTATAGATATATTCATGTAATTGAAATATGTGCATGTGAGGGTAAAATACCCAATACAAACTATTTTTGTTTTTTGTATATGTTAGCCAAAATTTGAGTGTTGCGTATACCTAATAATTCATGAAAAAAAGTGGGTATACTGCGTATACCCACGAAAATAGGTGGATATACTGCGTATACCCGCGCTCCATTACAAATTAAGCACTGCTGTTCAGTGTTCATAATGCGGGTGATAGTCCCGTGTTGCTCAACCACTCTATGATTGAGGTTAAGTGATGGAATGGCAGCCTTGCGCACTTAACTAAACAAATCATTTGAGCCACTAATATAAAATAATATGTCACCGCGAAGATGCGTTATGAACGAGGGAGAGTCGCAGATATCAGAACTTATCAGACTTCTTCGGCCATCTGGAATATTGTTTTCGTAAACATGAACACATTAAAAATAAATTATAAATAGTGTAGCTAGCAAATCGTGTTGATGAATCTGTGTTAACTTGTTTGCTACTATTTTATATACATTATTATATGCATACCTGCATTCAGATTCATACTTATATTAGGCCTCGTATTCGGTACCTAATGTATTATTTCTTACTGTCATTTGACACATTTCCCATTCCTACGTTGTGTAAGATACGTTCTGTTAATGTTGTAGATATAAGTGTATTGTCTCACTGTCTGCCTTGATAACGAAATCTTGACCATTCAGTCAGACAAGACTAGAACAAAACATTTTTATCTTTACATATTGGCATACGTTTTGGTAAAACCGAAAGAATACAGATACACCTCTTTCCAAAATGTTGGTTATGTGACATAAAAGAAACACTATTAAAGTCGTTCCACAGCAACCTTGTGGATGCTGAAGTTAAAGATGAGTGATGCATAGCCAATGTCAGTATTTGAAAAAGCCGCCCGCTGATTGGCTCCGACTTACTCATCTATGACGTCAGTATTCACAAGGTAAGTGCAGAATAACGCGTTGAGCGTGTGGATGATAAACAATTTTATTAAGAGTTCTGTTTCCCTTGTGGGACCTATTGCCTTATAGCCTATGTGGAAATGTCAGACGTAAGGATGTTGTCGTATGTTGCAGGTCCTGCAGTATAATCTGTCTGGGGGTAAGAAGCAGCGGGGGCTGGCGGTTGTGAGCTCATACAAACAGTTGGCCCCCGTGAGGGACCAGTCTCCTCAGAACATCCATCGAGCACAGGTCATGGGCTGGTGCCTAGAAATGGTACGTTACACACAAGTTGGAAGTACACTAACTCGGTCGTTGTCAACAACTTGGTTTGAAGTCCATACTTCTCAGCCATTACAGCCTTCTGTCATCCTGAGTCCATTTCAGTACCACATATTCGATTAGAAAATACCGATTAACATTCGCTAAAGCAGACTATGTATGCAATATGAAAACGGTTATTTCCATCCCAAGAGCATGTCTCCATTCTTAAAATCAAACATTATTATTTTTTAATTAAAAACTGTTTACAAAATTTCATTAATACTAAAACATATTCTTTCAAGGTGACCTTATCTTTTCTATTCATGGTACTACCCGAGTTGGTTGCTATGCAACTAGACATAATATGATGGTGTGACGTTCTTTAATTTGTGTTCAAATAAAGTCTTGATTATCACATTGAAAGCGAGCAACATCTCGAGTGTTTGTGTCCACATGGTTTATGGCAAGTCACACAACAACATCGTGTTTACCTGTAGCAAAGCGTTCATTTTATTCATTCTTATAAAAGTGAATGATAACGTGTGAAAACAAACATAATAACTAGATCAACATCGCTTCTGTTCTTAACAGGACGATGAACTAAGAAACATGAAGACGTGCGTTGAAATCTCACTAGACCTATATAAGCTCTCTATCGACTGCTTATAGACAACTCCAACCTGTCCACATGAGCCTACTCACGTAAAGTTATAAACATAAAAACAGCACACCACATAATTATGTATACACGTACACGCACATTTAAAATATAAATAATACATGTTTATGAATTATTTGCTAATTTTACGTTTCATTTTGTTATATAAGTACCAGTAACTATAATGTTGTCAATAGTAGCCCCTTAGTGATATGGATCGCATGCTCCGTTATCTAAAACCATTAATATTTCTGTGTAGGCTACGTACTTGTATTATTTATTATTAAAAAAAAGAAAATCAAAATAAATATTCTTATTCTTATTATAACAACACTCAGCGTATGAACTGACTTGAAAAGGGAAAAAACTACATTAATTGAGTTCCGTTTCAGTTGCATTCATCCGTGCTGATGGCCGAGGACACGTTGTTCGAAGCCAAGACGCGGCGCGGAAAACCGTGCTGGTATTTGGCGCCAAAACCGCAGCTCACGCGTAATGTCGCCATGAACGACGCCTCCCTGGTCGAGACGAGCATCTACCAGCTACTGTACACGCACTTCAGAGACCAGCCGTACTACCTCAACGTGCTTGAGCTCTTCCACGATGTAAGTACTCGTGCAGTATAATAAAAATAAAAATTTATTTATAGTCTATATACTAACTCAGTTACAAGAACTGATTTTCAGTGGGGGATATTTATACCTTTTGTTGTGTTTTGTTGCATTACGACTCCATAGTCACAGTTTACAAGTACACCAGTGACCAGTATCATATAGATCGATTGAAGTCAAGCTCCAAAGTTGAAAATACCTAAGCCTGAACCGGGAATTGAACCCTGGATCTTCTGCGTTAGAACATCATCAGGGCAATTGTCCTGGTACCAGAACGACGTTTTGAAAATTATGAAAATGTCTGGTTTCCTGTGCAGTTTCAGTTATTTAGCAAAAACACATAGTTCGTGGTAAAAGAAATTCCTTACCTCAGGGAGTGCAAAAAAGTATGAACTGAACAATACCAGTTAGTAGTTAATAGTAAGTTTTTTTATTGTTATATCGAACACAATCTGTATATCTTCCTTTCATACAATATTATTATCGGCCATTTTACAGGTTAGCCATAAAGCTATGATGGGCCAAGTGATGGATATGAAAACAAGACTGGACAAAACTCTGGATGAATTTACAATGAATCGATACCAATTGATCACCAAATACAAGATGTCTCTTCACTCGTTCCTGATGCCAGTATCTCTGGCCATGTACATGGTTAGTATTACACGGTATAGCCAGGTATACTGAACTTCCTCTATTGCTGACCCGTACGTTCTTTGGTTACAAATACCAACTCACATCCAACTTGTATTAAACGATTATTATACTTCAAATGAATTAATAATACCTTGTTGCTTCGTGTATATTGTAAACAGTACTGTCAGTACAATACATGACGAATTAATGCAACGGATACTCACTCAGGATAGAACAAATTCAATTAATTGAGAAATGATCAAAACTAACGTTATTGGTTTCCTTATTATGTTTTTGGTTTTTCATGACATGCGTGGTCCATTAAACGTATATAAAGAAAATGGTCAAGCAGTGAGTTATATTAAAACAAACAGAATGTCGAATGAACGGAATGAATGATAACTTAAAAGATTTATTCAGTGTTGATTTGTGATTTTTACAATAAAGCATATCGTATTTCATGGTACATTGCCTGTTTAGGACAAATCATAAGATTTATATCAATACTTTGGGTAAAGAAAATAATCAATTTGTATGAACAATACGATAAGATACTTTGCACGCATTTGTTAACACGATACACACGAAATACGGATATAGTTTAATATTGAATAGCTAGTTTGAATGGGTATTGGTTAATAAGAAACATTGGTTGGTGGCAAGAATCGGTGTGATATGTATTGCTGTCTGCTGTAAGCAATGCAGTTTGTAGCGCCCTTTTTAGTTTTTAAAGTGAGTCTGATCACCTAACAACAATTTCGACTTTTTTCGGATAATACGTGGTTTTCTGCTTGAAAAGAATAACAATTTCCAAAGATTTTTTCACACGATGATACACGAAATTGGATTTATTTTATATAACTGCGGATGAATTAGCTACTGTAGTCCCAAACATCCTTATATTGCCACGTGAACAAAATTCGTTGTTTTGTATCTAATGTAAAACTACCGCTCTAGGTAGATCAAGAATTAAGATGTACCATGGTAGTGTACATATTATTATATTAACATTCTTCCCACATTGTTTTTTGTTTGAAGTGCACGCGTGTACGGTATGCGATGAAGTAAACAAAGTATAGTGTAGCAAAACTTAATGAATCTTCTTCGAATCAAAGCGAAAATAGTAAAGTTCAGGTTGTGCTATACTGACTCATTTCTAGGCTGGAATCCACGACCCAGAGATGCACCGCCAAGCCAAGACCATCCAGATGGAGATGGGACAGTTCTTTCAGCTTCTGGTAAGATACAATATTGTGTCGTACAATAATTGTAAGCTATAGTATTAACATCGATTGGCTTATTATTCAAGGACCTAACAAAACTAGATTAAACCTGTAGTCGCCATAAAAATTAAATTGAGTCTGGCAAAAATATGCTTACTTGTCACGACGTGGATGGTGGCTTATGCCATAACATTGAAACTTAAACTCTATACCCAATTGCAAGATTATCCACTGAAATCGTTCCAGAATCCGACGCAAGGCGTGGCAAATCCACATCCCGCTAAAACTAACTAAAACTTCTGCTGGAATTAGTGCCCAGATGACTACGAATAATAATGTGGGTAACAGGTTTTTAAAGAGTTGAAGAGCCATCTAATAACCAGTTACTGTACCTTGACCGCTGACAATTTTTTCAGTTGCCATGATTCATAACGTAATTCGTAAACTATGAATTTGTAATGTTGCTAAAACAGCAATAACCTGTTAGGGTCCAATGTCAAAGATAAACAAGCAAACTAATAAGAGGTTCAAGAAACTTAACTTTGAAAAGTCGGACGTTTAGTTGTGGTAGACTTGCGGTTCGCGGTGATTGAAATCAACTTTTTGTAATTAAAAAGTTCCAAGAATAAGCATTGTTACTTGAAATAGCTTCTTTATTACGTAGTGTTAGCTCTACTACGACCCTTAACTTAATACACCAAAGTAATCTGTCTGCTACGATCTTAATATCTTATAGGGGTCTGCTAATGCCGACATTACACGACTCAATACTTTCGTCAAACTTATTGAATTCAAGAACAAAAGCGAATCAAAAACATTTTGTTAAAAAACAAAAAAATGTTGTTTCTATTAATTGATGTTTTTTTGTCCTTGAATTCAATTAGTTTGACGAAAGTATTGAACCGTGTAATGCGGGTTAACGCACGAGGCAATCACGGCACACGAGGCGGCACTCGGACGAGTCGGACGCCCTAAAATAGAGTGCATCAGTGTCATTCGCAATTTTTGTAGTATTTCAAAGCGTCTCAAAAACATTTCTGAAAACTCACAAGATTCATATTATTTTTTATGGGCATTTCCACTTGTAATAAAAAAAAAAAAAACTGGTAATAGGTTGAAATATATTATAAAACCATAGCCACCATAAATCTAATGGAAAATAATGAATTTGACGTCATAATACCCTCTATATACTTGCGGCTGATACCATAATGTCCATGTTTTCTTGTTGTTTGAGCGTCAATTAATCAAAAACCTTCATTAAAACAACTAATTCAATTTTAAGTGTATCCTATACACTATCACTACGAGGGTAATAATCCCCCTATAACGCCTAATAGAATTCCTAATAATCCCCCCTCAAACTACTTTCATATTTCGTATTAGCCATAGTCAGCAAACTAGTATATAAAATTATGTTTTGCTATGGATACGATACAGCCTTCTATAATTATTGTAATGTTCTAAATAGTGCATCTATTTAGCAATTATTACAAAATATAATTACATTATTATTAAGTGTTATCTAACTTTCATGTATAATACTTTCATCATGTAAAATAGGAAAGTTAACATGCACAACGTGTGTTTCAGGAGGATTATATCGACTGCTATGGCCTCCCCTCACTGCAAGGACATGAAGGAACGAGCATACAAGATGCAAAATGTACCTGGCTGGTTGTTGTGGCTCTACAAAGAGCATCAAACAAGCAGAGAACACTTCTGCAGGTAGTGATATTATTTTGTGTCTGTCATGTTGCTTCGCTCACATATACAAAATACATTTCACTTTGGACTGGCTAGAACAGTTTCTACACACGGGATACCCAGACCATGAACAAACACATTCCAATTGTCATCATTTATATAATATTATCATGAATATAACATCAAATTCTATTTAAATGAATTCGTTATTGCATTACTTACATTTTATCCGAGTAAATGTTGTTGTCAGTCTCTTGCTCTTTGCCGCAAGCTACAGCAAGCGATACAGAATGCTTTAAATTAGGACTTTTTTAGGGTATTTTTTTATTTCGTCTGAAACGTTTTTCACCAACAGAGGATTTGGACGAGCCATTTACAGTAAAAGCCACAAACTAAGTCAGTTTGTGAGCTAATAACCAACATAGAAGCACGTACCTTCTGAGTGTATATTTTACTTTTACTTGATGTTTGCTACTACTTTTTTGATTTCAGGAGTTCTATGGCTCCGAGGATCCTGAAAAGGTAGAAATAGTCAAGGCGCTTTACAACAATCTCGGGCTACCCCAAACATTCAAACTCTACGAAGAACAAAGCTACGAACTACTTCGCACACAAATCCAACAGAGCTCCCGAGGATTGCCACACAAGCTGTTTCTTACATTCCTAGACAAGCTTTATACCAGAGGAGCACAATAACTGTTTTTTTTATTCCGATATCGAAGTTTAGAGACACCGAAGCGTTCCGTAGATCTAGAGCAAGCTATTTTAAGCCGTGAAACATAACAAGCATTACTATTATTTCATTATATTTTCTTGTTAATAGATTCCCACATGATCATCATTGTAATGGTATCACTATTACACTATATTTCTGTACATGTAATTTTATAAAGATAACTATTTCATGTGTCTGATTCTTCTTTAAATATATGGAAGACCTATAGACCTACTATCCTGATCCGTTTGTTCATTTAAATGAAACGAAACATAGCTCTATAGGGGCCACGAGATCCTATGGCAAAAATCGCGTTTTAGACCATAAAAGTTAATGCATCAACAGACAAATATTTCGATTGCCTCCGGCGGGCGGCTGGGGCTGCGCCCCAGACCCCAGCTGTTCCGTGCCACCTCGTGCCGGGTCTAATGTTAGACGCTGCGCACGCCTATGGTAGGACCTACACGACGTGCTGTGACGTACATGACAAAGAACAAACCTATATGGTAAACAACGTATTCTCTTTGGTTTAGCCTGAGCTCTGCGTTTAGTTTTGTTATCATCTGGTGAGTAACATTAGATGCCACAAAGGCAAATGGTTTAAAACTAACTTTATACAATTTTTTAAAACTAAAACAACGCTCTGTATGACGCGTTGATAAACGAGCATGTCTTGGCTCACGAACATTCTGATCAAAAGTTTGAAATTTACCGCAGTTGATCAATTTAACAATCTGCATATTAAATTTACTTCAAAACAAAAATCAACAACTTAAAACAAGGAAAAGCATATCTTGGATTATACCTATAAATATTATACTTCCCGCCATTCTTATAAATATGAGAATGATTATATTATGCATATCATAGCTTAGATTGTCCGTAATTGTTATAAATATAGTTACTTCACTATAGTTCTTATCAATAGTAAATAGTCAATAGAAATGCAATTTATACCTCAATACTTATCGGATATTCATAACGGAACGGAAATGTATATTTCAAATATTATTCATCTCAAATGTTGCCGCCATTTACGTTGAACTGTTATTAGTTATTTATTAACTATTGTAACTGTTATAACTTAATTATTTATCGACCGAATTTTCTACACAGCTAATGTGTTAAATGTTCAATCCACAGTGAAGCATTGTGGATGGTCAAAATTTCAACTTGATCGGACTCTCCGTTCAACCGCTACCGCGAGACAAAAAAAAACGCAAAATATAATAATAAAAAACGAACTTAAAAAAATAAAGTGCAAAAACAAACAAGCAAATAAACTTAACGAGTTTTTTAAAAGTAGAATAAAATTCGCTCGCTTCCCTTGCTTAATTATAATTTATATTTAAAGTTCATAATATTACAAATATTTAATAACAAAATTGGCATGAAGTCAAATTATACCACATTCCTAAATCTCCAGAATCATTCATGCACCTAGTGGACTTATACCAAAGAGAAAAACATTAAACTAGAAGCTTGTACTATTAGTCCTTTATATTTTTCATTAAAAACAAAATATTTCTATTTACTTAACCGTTTCTCTAAAGAAAATTATAAAGAAAATGTGATGTCTTCAATCCAATAAATAATAATAATAAAAAACAAAAACAGTAGGGGCCTTCGCGCCCACCTGTAAAAATGTAGCCTAATGAATGCAAAGTTTGCAGACGTGTGTGTCAACTTCATATTTTTGATTTACGTATAGCTGGAAACGTCTTGTATCCATGGGTTGTGCATACGTGCGTGTGGAAATACTTTGGGAATAATTTTTTTAAATGTATTTGGGATACAATTAATAAACTTGTGTTATTTACAAATATATAATGTTAGAATATTAAAATAAGGTTCAACTACAATATCCATTTCGTTTTGTTCTCATTTTACAAAAACATTGAAATAGAATAACGCGTGTCTGAACGCTCAGCGTCGAATGCCGAAGAGGTTTCGAAAGTCAGTAGAAGTTTTTACGCACTATCTGAAACAGAAATGACACCTTAGCATTAGATTGCGTTGGTACTGAAACCTAGGATAGGAGGTTTTGGTGACATCACATGAGACAAACAATCGTCATTGGTTTGATATTGAATTATGTGATATTTAGACAATGTCATTTGTTTGTCAGATGCTCAAGTAAACAATGGCCACTTTTTATTAACGAAATACATATTGATATGTTAATTGTATAATATATACAATATATAATATTTGCTGTACTTTTTTGGTTGTATTTTAACGCAGATTTCCTGTTATGAGTTTTGTAATTTTGTTTTGTTTTGTTTTAACGCAGATTTCTTGTTATGAGTTTTGAAGTTCTTATCTATAGTAAATAGTCAATAGAAATGCAATTTATACCTCAATACTTATCGGATATTCATAACGGAACGGAAATGTATTTCAAATATTATTCATCTCAAATGTTGCCGCCATTTACGTTGAACTGTTATTAGTTATTTATTAACTATAGTCACTGTTATAACTTAATTATTTATCGACCGAATTTTCTACACAGCTAATGTGTTAAATGTTCAATCCACAGTGAAGCATTGTGGATGGTCAAAATCTCAACTTGATCGGACTCATGTTCACTCAACATACTAGTATTTCCGATTGATAAAAAAACAAACATATTCAACAAAGATTGACACAAAGATATTGCAAATTTTCTTTCATGTACTATTTATTAACTATCAATATTCTCCGCATAAATATTAAATGGTGGTACCACTATTAGTAATAGTAATGCCACTGGCACTACCACTTCTCCACTTCAAAAGTACCTATACGTATGTATCAACGTCAGCTCCATTCACTGGCCGCTTATCTCCACTATGAACTTGAAACCTCTGGACAGCTGAGACCTCATGTAGACTGTGACCACCTTCTTATCCAGACCGCCGTCAATGATTCGAGCGTATCTACATCGAGACAATCAAAATAATTGGTTAGTAAGAAAATGAATCACTTCCAGAACACGCAGCGCAGTTGAATGGTGATAGTAAGTATGTATTGCGTATTCGCACATGATCCAACTATCTACGGAGAGATCGTTAGGATAGTGTGTGTTCGGGGTGTGTGTAATATACACTGCACTTGGCTTTTAGTAAATTATAACTCCTGTCTCACTAAATAACACATTCAGAGAAGATACTATATTAATAACACATTCAGAGAAGATACTATATTAATAACACATTCAGAGAGGAGAGACTACCACCAATATTAATACCACATTCAGAGAACAACACCAATATTAATACCTCATTCAGAGGTCGAGACTACCACCAATATTAATAACACATTCAGAGACTACCAACCACCAATATTAATAACACATTCAGAGACTACCACCAATATTAATACCACATTCAGAGGAGAGATTACCACCAATATTAATAACACATTCAGAGAGACTACCACCAATATTAATAACACATTCAGAGAAGAGACTTCCACCAATCACATTCAGAAGAAGATTACCACCAATATTAATATCACATTCAGAGAAGACCACCACACTCAGAAGAGAGACTACCGCTTATATTAAAACCACGCGAATTACCGTTTTTATAAAATATCTCAATAATGTGACTCCACAAAAAGAAGTGAAAAACCGGGCTGAATTTCGGAACTTGGGAACTAAAATTACTGAGTAAAACGTTTGTAATTTGTATAAGGGTTATGTTTTCTATATGCATGATCTTGTGCGGTTTTAATAATATTGGCTTTAAAGTCCAAAGTACGACGCTCTTACCCTCCAGTTCCATCGCTTCTCTGGTCAAGAGCTTTGACGCAGTGGATCGTCTGATTCCTCGGGACGCCGTCGAGCGGGTATTGTACCGTCGCGTCTACATAGTTGAGCAGAGAATACTTCTTCTCCACAATCTAGAACGATGTAAAAATGCGAGTTAGTATTTGGTGGGAGATTCAAGATTGTACGCGCCCACTTCGACAACCGTCTGCAGTCACCGATTACATCATTTTGGTGTAGTATGAATATAATTTAATTACACAAGAGGTATATTTTATTGAATATTAAAAACCACTAATTTAATAAATAGGCATCAAACAGTCAGATTCACCGCTTAAAATGATCTCAATTATTCACACAAATTTGGTCAATTCCAAGAAACAGTCAAAATGGCGCTATACCTTTTATATTTTTATTTTTTAGACCTATTATTGTAGTGCTTACAGACAATAGTTTCAAGGAAGGCAATGGCATAATTATTACTTGTTAGTCCCGTTGTACCGTGTCCGAGGAAGGAATCTACGAACGTTGTTATTGTATGGTTTTCATGGTGATCTTTTGTGAAATGTGTATAACAATTTAAAACTCTTAAAACTATTATATTGCAACAACATTTTTACCAGTGAGTAATTTACTATCTGTGCGCGGTTGTGTTTTCTAAATGTATAACAATTAACAGCGGAAAATTTCGTCAAATAAACGCCCTGCAGGCTCTTTTGCAGAACTATCAAAAAATATGAATAGCAAAAAATTTAAAACTAACAACTCGGAATCTAGTACGTACTACGTAGCCTATTCTAATACGGTCTTTTGTCAACTTGCGACTGTTTTCAGTGTGCCTCGTTCGCAAGTTATTGTAAGTACTAATGAAAGGAATGAACAAGTGAGTGAATATTGCTAATATAATAGAACCATACCTCTGGTGAGCGCAGGATGTGAAAGATTATTAAAACGTATCTGATAAATAGTGTATGGTAGGGTAACACAATACTCTAGAACTTAGCTGTGATAGGAATAGAAAAACCCTGGAAAAATCTCTCGATTTAAATGTTGTAGTGGACAAGTTTTCAACAGTATGTCGACGAATTTAACTCAATAAGCTTGCTCAGACTGTCTCATCTGACATATCTGTATATAAAACTTTGATACTATATACAATGGTTGAAGTTAATTCAAAACAATTAATATGGTTTGTACTTTGTTGGTGGAGGCAAGTATTCGTACTAACAGAGGGATAAATACTTTTGCCAATTTGTCTTGCCCCCCTCTAATTTGCCTGCCTCTGTGCTGCTTCCCCACCAAAATATTACTGATGCCACCACTGCGTGATACCTACCTGCCGGTGTAGCAGTGTGTCCCCAGGCTTCTCCTGACAGACGATCATATCGTGTCCCGCGGATGGGAATACTTGAACCACCTGGATCTTAGTTTCAGATGCTATGACGACAGTTAACAGTAGAGGACAGCACATCAGTAGAAGAAGATGCATCGTGTTTGGTGTTCTGTGGACATGACATGACATGTATGTCGAATACACATGGACCACAGACAAACTACACATTTCATGCGAAGTAAGCTTCTCATAATAATTCCTTTTCATGAAATATTCTCTGAAGGCGCAAACAAAAGCATCTCAGTACTCGCAACAAACGCAAAATTTCGGAGATATAGATTATATCAATGAAATCAATATCATCTAGGAAAAACGTTCCTGCTATACAGTATGAACACGCCCAATGTAAACGATATGCGGTAACATTACATTACTGTGAGCCCCAGTTGAGTGGACTGGAACCCGATGATCTATTTCGTGACTCGTAATGTGATATACCAATCAACTTTATTTTGAGAGTATAATGTAAGTTATACTTATGAATGAGTAATGACATAAAGGTGAAGCGTTTAAGCTCACAGAGACTTACTCATGCGCCAGTAGCTACTTTTTATGTATTTTTTTAATGTCTACGCCAAGCATGCTGAAACTGTCATAGGATTTTTTTTACCCGACAGGGTATATCTTACTATCTTTGGTCTACTCTATTCAGTTGAAAACTGCTTAACAAAGAAGGACAATAAATTTACAAAGGATCTATACATCATGGTGTATCGATCGAGTGGACAGTTATTAATTTTGTCAGTCAACGTTTCTATAAATTTAAAGGTGCTTTTTGTGAATATGTTTTTTGTGTCCTTGCATTTTATGTTACGATCGATGTATCGACTTTTATGCATGCACTTCCGGTTAGGCGGCAGTTGTTCAATCATCGGCGTAACTAAGTAGGTAGGTGGGGCAGGGGTAAGGGGGTTCAACCCCCCCCCCCCCCCCCCCACCCTCATTACGACATTGGGGGTGGTACTTTTGTGAACAGCGGCTATGGAGTAGTTTGTAGCGTGCTACCGTTGAGAGGGAATTTTAGGTTCACAGTCACACTTCACATTCAACGGTGCTTCTGTCCAATGTTCATCACCTCAGTGAAACGAAGACGCGTTGGCCTAGGCACAGATAACAAATTAACTAGTTAATTGGTTATCTAAGGCCTAGGTTTGTGTTACGAACTGTTCTATGAATATTAATAACATATAATAATACAAAATCTGAATTGTAATAATGGAAACATTTTTTTTTATAATGTGTTCTTACTCCTGGTCCCATTACAGACGATGCTTGGTGTACAAAGTTCAATTGGTTTAAAAATACTAGCTACTAATGAACTAGTTACTGCTTATGTGACACTTCCATTTGGATTTTTGATTTTCCGTAAGAAAATAGGAAACCTTGAGAGTGAGATACATCTTCAAGACCGACGAGCGACGGTTGTGATCTTGCAATTCGCCTGCTTACGACAAGTACAGCCGGTTACGGAAGTAACCGACGAGTGAGAAAGGGCACGATGCCACGATTTAGTCTCCCAAGAGTAACTTGATTACAGAAAATGCTAATCTTCTATGCTATATATTATACATCAGACCATTTGTTATGGAAAAATCGATTATTGACTGAACTTGAAATAAACGTTTGAAATAAATTGTTTCGATTACATCATGGTTTTGTAATTATATTAATTAATTAATGTAAAATGATAAATGATAGACGATAAATGGTAATTTAATAATTTTGTTAGCGATTGTACCTTGATGTCATAACCCTTTATATATTTAAGCAATAATCCAGCAAAAACTCAAACACAACCTTTTAAAAATGCTACATCACAACAGGATCGAGGGTTAGTAAAATGGAGGCCGTTACGTATCAACGTGCTCATTAGCCACATAGTTACGATTCAGAGGTCAAGTTTATGCATCTACTTATCTAATGCGGTCAAAAAAAACATACACTATACATAACTCTGCTGCGATCATCTGGTTGGCCAATCATCATAATTTGAAACTCATTCAAATTCACAGCCACAAAAGCTCCTCTTTATAATTTCTTTCCCTCGTAAAGTTCTTATCTTTTACTATAAACAACCTAAAACTACATCAAATAAATATGTTAACTTTTACCAGCACAAAAATTACACAGTTGACTACCAATCTACTGAAATAATTTAAACAAAAGTAACGTATTACTGATGGTGTGATACATATTTTTTGACAATTTTCATTTGTAAAAATCAAAACTTGTTGAAAAGGTATGATATTAAATAATATTTAAAAACAGAGGTCGAACAAGTATTGTTGAAATAAGTTTGTAAATTATTAAGGCCAAAGCGCAATTCCAAAATTGCTTGAAAACTTGTTTTGACATAATATAGGCCTACTCTGTTCATATTCGAGACAATAATATGCGTTTCGTTGTCGGGACGAAGGGGGTTTACACACACCATTACATTAATACATTATTACGACATGCACTGATTGGTGGTGTTCGTAGGAATATTCGTTATAGGGTGCGCACCAACTTTACCTGATGTACCCCTCTTCAGGTGACTAACTAGGTTATTAGGGTGTTTGGATAGTTGGGAAAGAATGTCCGAGGGCTAGTAGTAGGACTCAATCTCAGCATTCGCCTTTACGACTGAGGAAAACAAATGAAAAAACCTTCAGTCAGGACTGCCAGTTGCCGGAATCGAACCGGCGACCTCCCGAATTAGAATCTCGCGTCTTACCGCTGAGCAACTTCTATTGGTTGGTGTTTTTAGGAATCGCACGCACAAACCTTTTTGAAGCAATTTTGAGATTATGTTCTACAGGAATACAAATTATTCAATAATGAATAATAATCCCCAATCAATGTCAATGGCATATAAGCGAATGCCAACAACTTCACTTCAATCATTAACAAGCTCCGATAGGAAAGTACGTGTTTCGTTTCTATAAAACATAAACATGTTGTGTGATTTGTATTGTGCACTCTAATTCAAACATGACTACTGTATCCAAAGGAAAGAGAGAGTACATAATTAGGGAGTACAAAGTATTTTCACAATAATTGCGATAATAGCCTCTGCATCATCTGTGCATAAAACGTTTTAATAATAAATGTATTGAAAACAACTTACTTGGACAGAGACTTGACGCAAGCAAGCAACGTGTTGACTTCTGACTCAGCTATCTTCACTCCGTCTGACTGCTTCACTCAGATCAATAAAGAGAATGATGCCATGCGCTAACATTACATTCGATAACAGTGTTTTTTAGGCGGTTGAGTTGGTACTGATAAGCGTTTAGCAATCAAAATAAAGGGTCGTCACGTTTGAAACATTCCATCTTTAGTTTTTAGACATCGGCGGTATCCACATACAAAATTCAAATTCAACCCTACGTTTTCATCCCCCCCCCCCCCCCCTAAATGGATTTCCAACAGATGTTTCGTTATTTTTAATGGGGAATCTAAGTACCAATTTTCACGTCTGTGACGTCTTCGGTTGTTGCAATAATAAGGATGCCAAAAAACAACTTCAACCCCCTTTTTAACCTCTTTAGGATCAGGGTTTTCAAAAATCCTTCCTTAGTGGGTGGTTTCATCGTAAGATCATACGTACCTTCCAAATTGCACGTTTCTGGGATGAACCGTTTGACCTGAGCGTTGATTAGTCATGCCAGTCTCTCACTCACTCGTCACTCAGTAAGCCACTTGCTTTTTTATATAGAGAGATAGATTGGCTGAATAAAGAATGAAGAACAAAATAAATTTCAAGCTTTTCTTTATTCCAAGTATAATTTTGGTTTGAAATTACCATCAGACTTGTCATGTAATACATATTATACGTATTATAAAGTTCAAATAATATGTTTTTCAAAACTGAATGATTTATGGAGTAATGCATAGACGTTAAAAACTAATAAATACGTAAATTGTTTTAAAACAAAGAGCTAAATATTAACTTAAAATGCTATTTCTACACACCTCTACATAGAATCACATCTAAATCACTCTAAAGATCGATGCACAATAGCCCGGGAAGGAGCTCCGGTAAGGGTAACGGGAAAGTTCGCTAACGTTAACGCTAACGGGATAAGCTCCTTCCCGGGCTATTGTGCACCGACCATAACTCTACATTATATCTAGATAAATTGCATAGCCATATTCGAAACTAATTCTGTCTTGCAGCTTGCTGCAGTCAAACAACATTACACAGCTTACCTAAAAAATTGTCAAGAAAGTTAAAATTACATTACCTTCCGTGGTATGTATGGAGTATGCACATAATAAAGTAGGTATAGGTACAAATTGTCGACATAAATCAATAGTATAGGTATCTTCTTTATCTACAGCTCTTTGGGTTTAGCTTAGGATTGAGTTCCTGGCTGTGTGATTGTTTTGTTATCATATTGTATATTTAAATGATTTAATACTCAGTCCTGGGTGTAGAGGATATTAAAATACACTATATGTATTTTATTGTTAGCTTCGAAACGTGCTTGAACTTTAGCGCAGGCTTATTTCAAGTCTAGACTACAAACTCGAGCAAGAAACTGGTCGTAATTATTTATAGTATTGATTGGCACAGTTTTTTAGTTCCAAGCAAATCGCACCCAGAACTGGATATTGGTAATGAAATTACAAAGCGATAATGACAACGACATGCAGGGCTCAAATTTAATGCTCGCCCGTTCGCCAAGGCGAATAAATTGTTACTCGGGCGAGCCAAGTTTTCAATTCACTCACCCAAAGGGCCACTTTTGCTTACAAAATGCGATATCTCATTACCACAAGCTACAAAGTACAGACGGTGTTTTGATACCAATTTTTAAAAATAATTACACAACTAGGTCAAAGCAGTGTTGTTCAACTTGACAACCACGGTGCCAAGTTAAGTGTGGAGTTGATTCATATTAGATGATAAGGATTATGGTAGGTACCTAGTGTTTTTCTTTTTGGACTAGTAAACTAGAAATCTCACTCGCCCAATATAGCTGTAACTAAATAATTTTAAATTCGAGCAACAAGAACATATTCTATACAAATTGGATAGTATTAGCTGTGAACTAGACTAATTGCTAGCCTATATATAAAATTAAAATTATACAACACGTATATAAGATGTTTGTTTTGAGGCTGATACAGTAGACAAAACTTAACAAATTAGTAATATCACCTTCCAATTGGCACAAACAAAAACTAAAACATGAAACAATACAATGGCATACAATATAATTAATTAAAAACACAAACTGGATGCATTTGGCTATGTAGGCCTACTATTACTTGCTAGTCTTACAGAATGAAAACAATTCAAATCTTAAATTGGAGCAGAATTGTTTGAATTAGAGGAGGGGTTGGAATGATTAAGCCATGACCTGACGTACCTTGAGACAAACATAAAGAACAAGTAAGTGCAACAGCACTAGTCATGAAGACAGCTTTTTAGTTTCAGAAAATTGTAACATTCATTTAGTTAGCCACATAAAATTAGCAAGAATTTTTATGTCGCATTATTTTTAAGCTATTTGCATTGATGAACATAGATAAAGGTACTAGACATGTTCATTAAAAATTCTAAGTACAAATATGCTTGATACATTTTGTTTGATACCTATGTGAAATATAATTACTCTAGTTGAAATTTTCTATACTAACGGATTAAAAATGGCAATTATTATGCCACACTAAAAATCAAAACTAATGTAGACTACTATGTTAGCTGATTGAAAAAGTGAATATGGTTCTGAAGATAAAACAAAAAAACATATTCAAAATAATTGTCAAAGAAAATGCAAAACCAATTTTCTTCAATCAAGCATTTTAAGACTGAATGTGCTGGTAACTAAGATATTGGGAAGTTCCACCATTCTGCTCAAACTTAGTTGCCAGGCTTGCAAAGCTTGAGAAAACTTTCCAGTTGAGAGGGAGTCACTGAAATGAAAAAAAAACCATCAGTGACATAATATCATCTTTTTATTATTAATGATACGCTGAAATAAACATAATACGTAAAACAAAATATATGTAGGAGAAAAATGTTGAATGGAATGAGTTCAGTTTAGCCATAGTAGTACCTGGTAGGTTTTTCAATTAACCAAATGATAGAGCAGATTTTAGTTTCACAATCACACATAGATATGGTCTGTGGGAGCACCATAGCTAATTGTTTAATTAATTATTTGACCACGACTAGACCCTGCCCTCCCCTGGCGGCATATATGGATATTATATGTAACCACTACTCACCATTACCATGCCACCTTTCTATTTCAAATTCGAGTACTGAACATTGAACAATTAACACATTTTATCATGGCTAGGTTAAAGTATAGTGGCAAGGTCAATTTCGTTTAGTTTTTACAAAGAAAGTAATATGGACGGGGTTAATACTCACGCAAATACTTGGCAAAGACATTAGGATACTCATCCTTTCTACTCTCGATGGCTTTTATTATGTTATCTAGGCGTTCCCCTACGCCTTCCTGAGTAAAACCATCCAGAAGGTTAGCACGAGGATCCCAGAAATTCTTAATCGTCTCACTTTGCATGTGGTCACGCAATTTACGCAACATCTAAAACATAAAATATGTTATCAGTTGAAATTTGGATATTTAAACAACTTCTTAACAACTTTCATACATGAGCTTATTTAAATAAATATTATTAAAAAGCGCTTCTTATCAAATTTATACATTGTGTGCAAAATTCATAGGAGAAACAGTTACCCCATGCATGCTACTTCAACCAAACTCAAGATGGGGCAGATAATTTCGGAGGGTAGTCTATAAATAATAAATATTAATATTTTTTTATATATATCTGCTCCCTGTGTCCAACAGTGAGGTCGGGTAGGGGATAGGAAATTAATCCCATCATATTCTGGCCCCTAGGTACATCGAAACCGGCTGGTCATGCCTGACGCTTCCCTCATGTTAACTTCCTCTGGCTCCTTCTCTTCAATTCCTTCTTCCTCTGCTCTTTCTACAAATTCTGTTTATACTTTTCTATCTTATCGTTCCTTATTGACCTCTTCCCAAGTTGCGTTTCTTCTTACCACGTCCATTTCTATCACTTCTTCCCGCCTTATATATATAAATAATTATACGTGCTTGATTTTCTGCTGGGTGGATGCTAACTCAGCATCCTATGAAATGTGTTGTTTTCGTTCCACATTTAACGTACTACTGTGTGATTGCTTTACCATTAGTAGATTCTGGTATACGTGCTGAAACACGATATACCATTAATCCAAATAAATTACCATATATTTTACATATCAGGTCATGTACTCCTTCATGCTTGTATATGTGTTTCAATACTGTACAAAAGGATAGTTACAACAGGATGTTTCCTCATTTCCACACATAACACGTTTTACTAAAGACAGAAGAAAAATATGACCAAATAATTATATCATATTAATACTACTACACTAACCTACCACCATGAGTTCCACTGTACAAGTCAGTGGAAAAGTAGGGCTACCCCACGAAATGATATAACGCCATCTTGAGATAGACTAAAGAGGAGGTAGAATCACGCGCAGTGGGTGGGTGCACTAATACAAGTTATATTTTGCTGTCAATATTCATCACCATTGTGAAGCAGGAATGAGAGCTAAAACATGGCCTGCAATTTGAATGCTAATATACGTATTTTTTTGTTTGCTAACAAAATAGTTTGGTATACAAGTTTGAGATTGTATTTGTATTTGTAAATTATAGGTCAAGTAATTTCACTAGAAATAATGCTCATTGTGTGTTTTATAATATAATACTCACATCCATGAACACAGTACTCAGTCTTGATTGACTCCAGTAACGAGGGTCTTCCTGAAGAACTGCCCACATGAACACTGTCTTTATATAATAACTGGCAATTTGGAGGTTTTGAACATCTCGAAGTTGCTGAAAGAGAAACATGCTTTTGTTGAAGAATTAACTAAATTTTCTTTCATGTATTAAATTTAAACTGTAATTAATTATGCACATTAAGACAGGTAATATAAGATTAGCTTCGTCCTAAAAATACTGATTTTATTAATTTCTTAACATCAGTCACCCATCCCTCTAGTGGAGGATCGTTTTGTTACTTTTTTTTAAATCTCAAACATTTCCATTTAAAGAATGGTCCACACAGATTTTTTAAGCATAAGATTTAAGGTTTAACGCGTAGTCGTAAAGTTGGATCATAGGAAACACGTACTGGCGTTCACACAAAGTTTTAGTTTTAAGACATTGTTTTCATTGTTGTTCTTAAAACAACGTCTTAAAACCTTAAATCTTATGCTTAAAAAATCTGTGTGGACCAGCCTTAACCATCAAATACCTGTATACAAAACAGCATTTAGAACAAATTAAACCAAACACTCTGAATGTGTTTTTGTATTGCCTATATCCTCTGCATTTGAGGTCCCAGGAGCATTAATAATGTTCTGACAAAATAATGTTTTCATTGTGTGTTAGATACTTAAGGCTGCCTCGACCCACCCTGCGGGAGATTTCTGTCGATTAAAATTGCCTTAAATTGCTTAAAAGCTGTTGTTTAAAAGAATGTAATGCTCTTTTTTACTAATGTGACTTTTTTCCAATAAATATTTCCGTTTTTCAAATTACGTTATTAAATTTGAAAGGAGTGCGGCAACATCTCATTACAAAAATTAAATTAGATAATTTGAAAAAAGAAAATAAATGGAATATTTAAACATTTATAAGAAATAGCATTAAATTATCCAGGGGATGACATATTTAACTGCCAGAAATCGAGGGTTCTGCAGGCCAGGTCCTAAAACAGTCAGCTTCTCCAAAAGGTTGCCATGCCACAATATAAGCTCTTTACACAACTGAAATTTTTGTATGGGTTGTATTGCGGGAAGAAATAGTATGAAGATTTATGTGCTGTCCAAGACCAATGGTGGAAACACCCCTTTAGTATTTACTCAACAAAATGATGTAGGAACAAAGTGTATAAACACTAAACAGTCCTTCTATTCTCTCCACGAATTCCTTTCGGCCCAACACAATGTGATTTATAGATGGTTAATCACATTCATCGATTTATAATGTATCTCCAATGTCTCTATTTAATCTGCTCATAATATGTATATTAAGTTTATGTATATTAAGTATGTATATTATAAGATTGACGATGCCTATATTTGTACCATGTATTAATCGACAGGCAAATAAATAAAAAAAAAATAATATCACAAATAGAAATAATACATACTGGTACCAGAATTTTAAAAACATTATCTAATGCTAAACAGTATTCATTCCCAATAATGACATATAATCTTAATATGGTATAAAATAAAATAATACCCCATTAACTTTGACCACACAACTAGATAGTTTATTATTTACAAATTACAGTATGTCATTAATAAAATATGCAACTGGGAAATGGTATTCTACAAATAATGTAGGCCCTATATATATACCATCTTTTTTAATATTTTGGATTTTATTTTCTATTAATAAATATATTTGCACACTTATTAAAATTATCTGGAAGAAAAACATGAATAGTAAGCAAATATATTTTACAAAACCTCATAACTATTGTTTGAGAAGCGAGGAATTTTTCAGGATAACATGGCATGTTTAGGTCAATTGACAACCACTTACAAAATATCTTCACAATGTGCCATTGTTGTACACAATGTTGACCTTTTCCTTCATTCTGAGACACATTGTTAGTCACTTATAACTTTTGACTTAGACTACAGACTATTAATTTGCTAATTTAATAGCGGTTGTTTTATGTATACAAACCTTCAGCAATCTGCAGACGGGCTTCAAAAGCTGCTTGTCATCGATCAGCTCACGTTCTTGCTCGTGAAACGCCATCCTCCAAAACGTGTCCCGTGCTTCCAATGGATTCTTTGAGCTAGGTTTGGGAACAATGAACCACGACTCCTTGTCTGGGTAAGGGTTCTTCCTAACCGGAGCAGGAGGCCACTTCGGAGAAGTAAACTCGATGACTGGGACAAGATCCACGTCTAGCTTGATAATAAAATTTTTTATTGTTGTTTTCCTGTCCCATGGAAGGACAGGAGGGCCAGTGGGCGTCGCAGAATGGACGGTAAAGTGAAGTGTCACTGCTGGGCCCTCAGTGGAACGCGACACCTGGAAACATAATTCATCGGAATACTACAAGGGTTGTATTCCAAAACCTTTTGTCATGTGTTTCGGAATGCGTCAAACGGAAAAATTGAGAAAATCCGAACAAAAATTCGGAATCAAATGTAGAAAGAAATATTCTAATATTCCCCACTCCATGAAAGGCATGTTGTAAACAACAGTTCAATTCCATCTTTCCTGTAGTGTTTGATGAGCTTTCGAATCAATAAATTTTGAAAACGGCGCCAATTGGTTTTCAAAACGCTCCAGATGCTGGGGCTGAAAACGTCCAGCATTCAGAGAGCGCTACGAATGGCCTATCAGCGAGTTTCGGAATAGAAGGCGGGGCAGGGTGGGGTGGAAAACGCGGCCTGTGATTCACGTCCTGCGGAAAGTGAGGCAAGGGTGTAGAATTTGAGGCCTGCGCAAACATGTTTATTCAAAGTCACCGCCAACCACTTAAGATGAGCAGTATTGATACACCCACCCCTAACCTGGTGCCTCAATATCCGCAGATGGATAAAAAGAGATTACGCAGGTAGCATGCCTCGAATTCACGCGACTCGTTTTCCGAGTTCCCAGACGTGGAGTTCCCAGAGTTGGTGCAGTCAATATGTAATGGACAATAACTATGAATTGGTATCGGGAAATCCGGCGGTGAATACCGTTGAAATAGACCGTGTTGAACGACCGTCTCTTCTCAGAATTTTAGAGGACATCTTTTTTTTACGGCATGGCCAGTATAACCCATAACCATTGGGTTTGAAGTACGACAAACCCAATGGTTTTGGTACGGGTGGAGCGTGGCTACGGCGTACGTAGCGAGTTAGGGAATGTCTCCATAATTTAATACCCTACACATTTGATGTGTATCATCAATCATGATGCACTTGTTAGGAATACTGAGATCTGAGAAAATGCACTCCAAAAGACTTCAAGCTACAGATTGTACAAATATGTTATCTAGAAAATTAGTTTAGTATGAGACTAAGGTGAGGCAAACATTGCAAGATGGGGACTTAATATATTACAGTATAATTTAGTCTTCATCTGTAGTTTTTGTCCTGTTTTGTTAGTATGTGTGTCAATAAAAAATATTACCACTAAACTAACTGGGACAGGTATACCTAGTTCTTTGTAGTGCGTATTGTGGAATCAGTTAACATCAGTTGGCAGCCACAAGTTGTTTGGACTATTTGTCCTATACATTTTTACAAATATGTTTGTTATGATTTGTTGCACCAGTATTTGAGATTGGGGCTCGCTGGTTGCCAGTTGGTCAAGAATCACTCTCCTAACCAAAGCATATGTGAGGTTGTTTCGGGACAAATATACCCTAAATACTTACAGTCACTGTATTCTCAACAGGTACTCGTCGTGGTAATGCATTGATGGCTTTATCTATGACTGAGTTCATCCAAGCTCGGAATTTTGATTGCAATAAGAATGCATTATTGTCAACCCAGGACTCCATGGGTCTGAAAGTGAAAGGTAAATAAGTTTGATTACAATGGTGCATAATGCATTCACTGAGGATCAGCCTAAATGTAAAGCTGAGGTACGTTCAACAACAGGTTGGTCATAATCTCTGGCTAGAGGTGAGCGTAATTATATCGCCTGTATCCAGTGGTTAAAGTGTACTCGGAGAAGTGACGGTATGCACGCTGTGAAAAGCAGACTAAGCGGGTATGTCGGAGAGTCTGGGGGGAACAGCCCCCTCGTTTAATCCCGCAGAGATTTTTTAGGGTGTTTTATCACGAACACGTTTATATTACTTAGGAGAGAAATCTACGCTTGTTTTTACGTACATTTGTGGCGAAAAAATTAAAACTGAAACGTTTACTTATAAAAACATTGGATGAGCAAATGTAAATACCAAGTACAACAAAATGATCAACATAATTCGTCAATATGCTTACAATCGATACAAATTAGTGCCGGTATGGTATACCGTCGATATTTTTAGTAACGGTATGCATACCGGCTCATACTGCCCCACTTTAACCACTGAGCCTGTAGTGGTCTTAGAACCTCCATGAGAGAAGAGACAGGGTAGGTGTCCTCAACCTACAGAGATATAGGCACGGACTATCCCCTAGACCCGCCTCTTCTTCAGGGAGTGGAGACGGAGTTGAGACGGCGTTTTTCGCGCGTCAGGGAAGAGCTTTTGGAAAACCAAAGCTGGCGATTGGGAGACTGTTTAATAATCATTTCATTTATTTATCAAATTCGACTTATCAACAAAACAATAGGGCATTAGTTTGTATTAGTTTGATAATTATTGTGGTGGTTATTTATATTATAAAATTATTTATAATGGACATAATTACTTGTAAACTTCGTAGCGAGGATGCGAGCTCAGCTCTTTTAGCCCTGTTGCCCTAATTTTAATAAAGGGTGGAGTTGTCCCACTGTTGTCAATCTCAATATCCTGGTAGTCTATGGGCAATTTCATGACTAGGTCAACATCATACTCATCTGGTTTCCCAATTTTCAAACCGTCATAGTAACTGCCTGCAAAGAATATACGCTGGAAAATTGCCTCAAAGAGCTTGTCTTCTTGCTTCATGAAGACAATCATACAATCAAGTGCCTGAAAAAACATAAAAGAAGATATTATGTCATATTATAGTATTATATTATAAACCTAGGGCATAGAGGCATAGTTTAAAATACCTTACGATTTTAAACACAATGCCTAGGGTAACGCTCTCTCTTTGACGCACTGATAAGCGAGTATGCATGTGAAAGATGCGAAATTGCACACAATAGCTAGGAAATTACCATTATTCGTGAGGGGAAGTAAAATTAATGTAAGAATGTTCCATTTGATATACACTGGCAGTGGTTATTTTTTAGTGTGGGCGGGCGGGAGGGAAATTTACATAACAGTATCATGGGACTTTTTTAAACGGCTCACCCACTCTTAACCGCTTTAAACCCCTGCGCCGCCTGTCTTATTCTACAATAGGTGTAGGGAGGCGAAGTCATACTCATACTGCCCCGGCACACCACAGGCTGTGATTCTACATAATACTTATCGGATCGCGTTGAAGTTCACATTTTTGTAATAGGACGAAAATGTATTATTTTTATATTATTAATATATATATCTAATGCGAAACCTTAAAATTTAAAGACTCAATATACCACCATTTGCAAGGAAACCCGTAGTGCTTGCTACCTGTTGGCCAACCCCATCAGTGAAATAGAGATACAACTTACCCTACGATAATGGTGCAAGTATTCTTTCTTATCGTCCCCTCGCAGTGACACTAGATTCTGGTTAATGCATGCCAAAACCACATCATCGGTTGCTTTAAGGAATGCTCCCATATTGCTGATGGATGTTCCTGCAAAATATAAAACCTAATCAGAAAAAGCAAATACAACAATTTGGCACATTGTTCTAATCAGTTTTCCACGTTAATCGATAATCATTATTTAGTATTGAAATATATTAATTAATTTCTGAAATGTACCGTTTATGTTTACATAATCGCATGCCACCATTTGGCGAAACGCAACTCAACTTACCTGAACCCGATCACACCCCTAGGATATTGGATCACCGCGAGCATCATTATAGTCTGTTGCAAATAGTTACTCAAATTTCCCTACTGTCTGTGTATATTTTATATAATGCTTATTGTTTGTATCGCATGGATCGCATCGATGGATAATAAATAAATAAATAAATAAATAAATAAATAAATAAATAAATAAATAAATAAATAAATAAATAAATAAATAAATAAATAAATAAATAAATAAATAAATGAATGAATGAATGAATGAATGAATGAATGAATGAATGAATGAATGAATGAATGAATGAATGAAAGAACGAACGAACGAACAAACAAACAAACAAACAAACAAACAAACAAACAAACAAATAAATAAATATATATATATATATATATATATATATATATATATATATATATATATATATATGGCTCCTGTTTCCAACTTAAGTTAGGTCAGGGGGTGGCTATAGCCACCAGGGCCTGGATTCACAAAGATGCCTAACTCTAAGTTGTCCTAAGTTAGGCAAATCCTAGATAGATAAATCAAGATAATCCGTCCTTGGGTATTACTGCACATTCACAAATACAATATTATTAGTTAAATTGTTGTTATATAACTATATTGTATCTTTAGGACATTGCAGAGCGATGTATGCGTGATTAATTTCACTAAGATTTGCCTAAACTAGGACGTCTTAGCACTAGGCACTTTTGTGAATCTGGGCCCAGGATTCTAGGGCACTTCAAGAGCTCCTAAATACATAAAGAAATAAATAAATACATTATTTAGTTCACATCCGACCCGATGTTCAAACCATTATAATTAAGATTTCTAAGTTCAAACCACAATTTTACTGAATAACGGTTGTTTTAGTTGCCGCCATTAAAGTGCTGCTCTAGGAGATCAAGAAGGCCTTGCTAGGATTTTTGTGCCATATAGTTGGCCGTGTTATTTTTACCAACAATGTTAAACAATACTGGTAACAATGGTAGATGCCTTCTATATAGGGCGCGTTTGATAATGAAATCCCGCAGAGAGACAGAGTCCGAGCGGTCACGTGACTAGAGAGAACAGACAACGCTCCGAAAGCTGGCATTATAAAACGCGATTTGAAGTAGCTACGCGGCATTTTTAAAAGTAACACAACCTTAAACTAAGGCTTCAACAACAATATGGAAGAAGAAACGATTGCACGCGTACGACAAGCATTACTAGGCGCTATGGCTAGGCCTAGCCTAGGGCTATACATGCTCCATGTGACCCAGCCCAGAAAAAAGTGATAGGCCTATTAATTTGCACGCAAGCTTATTAAAGGTATTGAAAAATTAACACTCAAACTTACGAGCAGCTTCGTTGTGCTCGAACTCGAAGTGATGTATCACTTCCTCCTCAATTGCGGATGTGTAGGCACACATTGGGCATTCGTAAAGCACT
Source organism: Isoperla grammatica (assembly GCA_945910005.1). Classification (NCBI taxonomy): domain Eukaryota; kingdom Metazoa; phylum Arthropoda; class Insecta; order Plecoptera; family Perlodidae; genus Isoperla; species Isoperla grammatica. The sequence continues at coordinate 10,493,045 of OX246738.1, read as the reverse complement.
TGACCTTCTGACAGCGCAGCTTCATTATTTGAATTTCGTTCATTGAACAGAGAGGACTCTGTCGTTCGCTCGATTTCCACCGTGCGATTAGAGCGCTCTCCGCGCGAAGCTCTCTGAGATATCAAACAGAACTGAGAGCGCTCAGATTACATTATCAAACACGCTAGAGGCTCGGTGGAGCGTTCGGAGAGAACAGATTACATTATCAAATGCCCCCATAGTGTGGAATTAATTTGCAGCAGCACTTCAATGTCGTCAAATTTCAAGATATCAGCGCCCATATATTTCCTCTAAAACAACTGTATCATCTTCTAATTAACTTCTTTGTCTTCCTTCCTTCTCAATTCATTGTTGTGTTTTATTCTTTGTTGTTATGTGTTCTCAGAGCTGGCATATGAATCTAGTAGAATATAGTCCTCCCAACGAAACTATTCTCATGCTTTCATCGCAGGCCATGTCCAGAATGGCAACTTAACTAATGTCATTCCTCCGTGTGCTTGATGGAAGATTGCGTCGGATTGTTCTCAGTTCGTGAGTTGGCCAACTTGTCCGATGTTGATGGTAAAGGTCGGTGCACAATTGCCCGGTAACGATAACTGTAACCATAACGATAACGATAAAACGGTAACGGGAAGGCATTCGATGCACAATTGCCCGTTAAGCAGACGCTCGGCTATTTGCTAATACTTTTAACAGGCTGTGGACGCTTGATTCTGATTGGTCCCGGTAACGTACGGACGGGAACGGTAACGTTAAGTTAAAACTTGGCGAACTTCCCGTTACCGTTAAGGTGCATTCACAATCTTTACTAGTACTAAGGACGTGTCCGAATTAAAAGTCTAAGGTCTAAGTCTAAGTCTAGGTCTAAGTCTAGGTTTAAATTATTTAGCATGTTCTAATTCTAATTCTTAGTAGATTTCGGACAGTACTAAACCTATTGCAGAGCCACCTATTGCGAGAAATTTTACCTAGAGTTGAAGCATTGGTTCACAGCCTTCTCGACGGGTCAATCCGCGAATTGTACCGACGCCTTTCGAGGTTAGGAAATGTAAAAGTATTCATTTTCCAGTATTGATGCAGGTTTTAGGCTTTAGAGTAGGCCTATCACTGTTTACATTATAAAATAATACTAGAAGTATGTATATAATAAACTTAAGTAACATTTTACTTTTCCGTCTTCCTTCTCGCAGCTGTTTTTTTCGTCCGCCATTTTAAGACTTATAACGAGCGTGCACTTTCGATTGCTAGGTCTAAACTTCGATTTAGACCTAGACTCAACGATTTCGGACAGTACTTCATACGTCACCGATGATTGATGACGTCAAATTTAGACTTAGACCTAGAGTTAGCAATGATAAAGAGGAATTCGGACACGTCCTAAGGTTTAATGATTAAGACTAAGCCACAGGCTTCTTTCATTGGCTGGGAGGGAGAATACTGCGCTCTGATTGGCTGTGACTAAGGTTTGTCTGAGGACGTGTCCGAATTAAAAGTCCAAGGTCTAAGTCTAAGTCTAGGTCTAAGTCTAGGTTTAAATTATTTAGCATGTTCTAATTCTAATTCTTAGTAGATTTCGGACAGTACTAAACCTATTGCAGAGCCACCTATTGCGAGAAATTTGACCTAGAGTTGAAGCATTGGTTCACAGCCTTCTCGACGGGTCAATCCGCGTATTGTACCGACGCCTTTGGAGGTTAGGAAATGTAAAAGTATTCATTTTCCAGTATTGATGCAGGTTTTAGGCTTTAGAGTAGGTCTATCACTGTTTACATTATAAAATAATACTAGAGGTATGTATATAATAAACTTAAGTAACATTTCACTTTTCCGTCTTCCTTCTCGCAGCTGTTTTTTTTCGTCCGCCATTTTAAGACTTATAACAAGCGTGCACTTTCGATTGCTAGGTCTAAACTTCGATTTAGACCTAGACTTAACGATTTCGGACAGTACTTCATACGTCACCGATGATTGATGACGTCAAATTTAGACTTAGACCTAGAGTTAGCAATGATAAAGAGGAATTCGGACACGTCCTTAGTCTTAATCATTAAACCATAGTACTAGTAAAGATTGTGAATGCACCTTTACCGGGCCCGGTAACGGGAAGCTCTTATTGTGCATCGTATCGTAATTTAACATGAAATCGAACTTCTTTCCCGTTATCGTTATCGTTACAGTTATCGTTACCGGGCTATTGTGCACCGACCTTAATTCTCTCATTTGTGTAAGTTGCTATTAATAATACACGATTAATATTTTTAAAAATTAAATACAAATATAAGTTTGTAGTAACAAAACCAATAAGTCATGTTTGAGGAGAATTGATAATTGAAAATAGATCCCGGGAACCCAGCCATTCACAGCTTTCGATACCAAGAAATGGCGGAAACGCCGGTGTTTAAACGACTATATTTCATAAAACTAAAGTAGGACGGACTATACCTTTACAGTTTAGACCAACCTCTAGAACACAGTTGAATATTAGAATAAATACTTGCTGCGAGTAGTTACTCTATGGCTTTCAATAAAAACAAAAGACTACCAATGTTGCTCACAGCTTGCTGGATTTTGATAGTTCCTGTGAACTTCTTCGAATTCTCGAACTCTCATTGGATACACAACAAGGTCTACTTGATCTCCACCTAGCGGAGGCTCGTCGAACTCCCGAGTTCGACGAGCCTCTTTAGATGACTTTTAAAACAGACTGATGATAACAATAACATGCACTGTAACTAGTTAGTACTTAAGCTTTAGAATTAGAACATAAGACCTCATGTCTTATTGACTGACCTGTACAGTGTACACTATCATCCAGAATGATATTAATTGTACGTGACAAAATAAATAAATAAATAAATAAATAAGTAGATTTCAACGTTAGCGATCAAAGTTACATGATTGCAGTGCGGGAGCTGCTAATTTCGTCGTGCGCCATCTTAGTATTCGGCAATAGTGCGCGCATGAATACAGGCAGTAAACCGTCCGCGGAAGTTTACTTCGAGGCCTCAGGGGTTATGACGAAAGCATGAGAATAGTTTCGTTGGGAGGACTATAGTTAGATGTTCACTGTTTTTTTTGTTTTTTTTTTGCATTGAAGCAACCTATATCAATTTTTACAACGCTTATATTAACTTGCCTTGTTTGTCTGGACAGAATCTTTGAATCGATATTCCACCTACTTCTAGATGTCCGATAAAGCTGAAATTTTTTACACAGACGTATTCCTGATGAAAATACACGAATCAACTGTCATATTTACTAAATTGTCAATAAATTTATCATAATTAATTAATTAATGTTTTACATGGAAATCGATGAATCTTTGAATCGATATTCCACCTACTTCTAAATGTCAAATCAAACTGAAATTTTTTACACAGACGTATTTATAATGACAATACATGAATCAACTGTCATATTTACTAAATTTTTAATTAATTCATCATAAATTATTAATTAATGTTTTATATGGAAATCGATGTTTAACCCACTTTCCAACGTCAAACCGAGTTGAAAGGTTTCACACAGACGTATTCTTAATGACAATACACGAATTAGTTGTCATATTTACTAAATTGTCAATTAATTCATCATAATTAATTAATAAATGTTTTATATGGAAATCGATGTTTAACCCACTTCCCAACGTTAAATCGAGTTGAAAGTTTTCACACAGACGAATTCTTAATGACAATATACGAATCAATTGTCACATTAACTAAACTAGGAAAACGCTCTGTTTGACGCGTTGATAAGCGAGCGCGTCAATATCTACGAACTTTCTGGCGAAAAGATTTTAATGCTAATACAAACAACAATTAACAACAATTCAAGAATGCGCATTGCAAAAATGTTTCTAATTTCCAAAGCTATTATACGTCCCGACATTGTTGGATGCAGTGCAATGTGCGTTGCTAAGAATTTTCGCTGTCATGTTTTCGCCGCGGTCCGCCACAGTTACTAACAGTTATTGACAGCAATAGAAATGTAATTTCTGCCTTTTATACGTATCGGATAGCGTTTACATTAGTATGTTCGTAACCGGACAAAAATTTACTATAAGATAGCCACCTCACATTTTGCCGTAACTGTGTTTCAAAAATATATTTTCGAGTAACTTTTGTGTAACTTTGCCAATATTTATTGTATCGCCATAAAATGAACATATTCGTGACCGAAAAAAAGTTTTAAAAAATATGGCTATCTCACATTTTGCCGCCATTTTGTTTCAGAAAAATATTTTGCAGTAATGGTGAATTCACGACCTTGCGTTGCGCTGAGCTGAGCGTTGGACTTTGTTGCGTTGCGTTGACTTCATCATCTGTTCACGACCTTGCTTTAAACTACAGCCTTCTCGACAGGTCAAACCGCGGATTCAAGGTCTTCTTGATCTCCGATCAAGTGGACCTTGCGTGGATTGAACCCAAGATCCGTCGATCTCCTGGCGGAGGTTCGGTAAACCTCAATGTAAAAACTTGGGAGTTTGACGAGTCCCCGCCAGGTGATTTACGGACCTTGGATTGAACCGACGTTCGAGAAGACTGTGCTTTAAACCGAGTATCCCGGATCATACATGCCGCGAGGATCAAGAAGGCTTTGCTTTGCGTTATTGCGTTGGAAAGTTGAACTAGAACAATGTTTGCAGCATCGCACAGTCGCGCACTGATGATGCTCATGATTGGTTGCTAGGACTTCGAAGTTCAAAGTTGCGTAGCGCAACGCAAGGTCGTGAATTCACCATAACTATGGTGTAACTTTGTAACTTTTCAAACGATTTTGCCTCAAAACTATACACCTTCAATCCACATCGAGGCTTGTGGATGGTCCAAATTTCAAGTTGATCGGATTTTCCGTTCGACCGCTATCGACAGACATAAAAAAAAAAAAAAAAAACAAACAAATAAACAAACAAACAAACAAACAAACAAAAACACAGAATGAAGTGCCATAAGAGTCAAGTGGAGACGCTCGCTTCGCTCGCTTGATAATCAATAAATTCATAATAATTAATTAAATGATGTTTTATATGGAAATCGATATTTCACCCACTTTGCAACGTTGAATTAAGCTGAAAGTTTTCACACAGACGTATTTTTAATGACAATACACGAATTAATTGTCTTATTTACTAAATATTCAATTAATTAATCATAATTAATCAATGTTTTATATGGGAATCGATGTTTAACCCACTTCCGAACGTCGAATTGAGCTGAAAGTTTTCACACAGACGTATTCTTAATGAAAATACACGTATCAATAATTGTCATATTTACTAAAAATAGTCAATTAATTCATCATAATTAATTAATGTTTTATATGGGAACCGATGTTTCACCCACTTCCCAACGTCGAATCAAGTTGAAAGTTTTCACACAGGCGTATTCTTAATGACAATACATGAATCAATTGTCATATTTACTAAATAATGAATAAAGCCATCATAATTAATTAATTGATGTTTTATATGGGGATCGATAAAACACTCACTTTCGAACGTCGAATTGAGCTGAAAGTTTGCACACAGACGTATTCTTAATGACAATACATGAATGAATTGTCATATTTACTAAATAATCAATTAAACCATCATAATTAATTAATTGATATTCGATATATATTCGATTGCAAGATTCTTTAAGACTAAAAAGTATAAAATAATATTACATGAAAAAAATTTATTTTTGAAAAAACAACGCTTATATTTAAATGCACTAAAAAGAAAAAAAGAAATTTTCGCCCAACAAATTTTTGCCTCACTCGGAAAATAAAAGCGTTGGGCGCTTTCCCTGCATAAACAGCAGAATACTGCAATCTATGTCAGTATCGAAAGCGCCCAACGCTTTTATTTTCCGAGTGAGGCAAAAATTTGTTGGGCGAAAATTTATTTTTTACTTTTTAGTGCATTTAAATATAAGCGTTGTTTTTAAAAAATATATTTTTTCATGTAATTTATTTTACACATAACTGAATTTCATGCACTTATTGTGTAGCATAGTAATAGGGAATATTCCAAATTTCCCGATATTGGTTCGATCATATGAAATAGGCCCTTATCATTTCAAAATGTCACAGTTCGATTTTTATAACGTTACAATTAAAGTTTGACGTCATGTTTTCTTTCCCGGACTTTTATTGTGAAACGGATGGTTACGTCCACTGTTTATGAATGAATTTGCCAATCACCGCCTTGCAACACTACACAATAGGGAATATGCATGTTAATTTTTGTCGACGTTACCAAATTAATGACGATGTTATGAAGTCAAAAATATTTCATTTTCCCATTTTCGTAAATATTTTCATTCAAGAAAGGGAGCTGAAAATTTCACAAATAATTATGGCGGGAAAAACAGGTCATGACGTCAGAACTGACTAACATCAATCAGCCTATCACACAAAGATAATCAAAGATTGTATTTGTGCCGAATATTTCACTCAAATTAGAGTATTTATAGTATTATTTGGTTCCATAATGAATAATAATTGTTTGCAACAATTAATTTACACAATTGGCATGATTATTTGTAATAATGAAACATTATTTCAGTGAATAATAGCAAATACCTTACTAACTAGCTGCGCTAGAATACTGGACACTGCCGTGAAATAGTGGCGAAAAGCCGACACTAGCGCCACTACCGGAGCGGTTCGATCGAAATTGATTGCTTAGATTCAAAGCAGTAGTAAATTAATTTGCTGGCCCCCCGCACGTGACTTTTTCGACAATGTTTCGCTACAGTTTTCGGCGCCAGGCCTTTGGCTACACGTTGGTATATTTTTTGAGTTTATAAGTCCCACCCTTCACCCCCTCCCGACGTGTTTTATGTTGAATTGCGTGCGACTTCGACGCTCCGGTTTTGCGGGAAAAATTGTAAAAAATTCAAATGTTTTTTTTGAATTTTTCGAATACTGGTGCTCGAAAGTCAATTGAATGGCGCATCTTTTGGTATGTCTTTTTTGAATTTGTATGGTCCCGGTTAAAAGTTACGGGCACCCAAAGACGAAAGATTTTCGAAATTTGGATTTGACGATTTTGGTACGTTTTTAACGCGTCACATTAAACGGCCCTGCCTGTCGAACCAAACAAGATGTACCATTCGTTTTTGTATTGTTACCGTCGGTTACTATCTGGGTAACTAGGATTTGGAAATTTTTTGAATCGTCCCGGAACGTTTGGCACACGGATCGTGTACATTTGGTCGCGTGCGTTTTTTAAAAGGAGCGGGGACACTTTTCTCCCACATTTTTGATTTTCGAAATTTTTTAACTTTTTCATTTTTAAGGACAAAGTTTAATCTGGATTATGGTTGGTCAATTTTTTGAATTTCGTCCCGGATGCTTAGTTATGGACACTTTTCCATTTTCTCTACACGGTTTCAGTTTTGATTTTTTTGCGTCAAGTTGGTACTTTCGAAATGGGTTTTTTTTCCTTGTCCCGATACTGAACACTCTATCGTACAGGGCCATGAAAACACATTTTCAAAAAGTCACCTTTACACTGAATGACAGACGTTCGCGCAACTCATTTTTCACGGCTTTAAGACAACACGCATACAAAAGTTTTCTTTTTGTATATTAAAAGTGTTATAAATACGGTACGTCATATAACAAATAATTGTGTTTAGTATTAATAAATGGACATTTATCTATTTGAAAACGTTAGGGGAGACTGGCCTTAAATGACATAGCTAAGGAGTAAATTCTGTAACATTGATAAGGTTTACACAACATGCAAATACAATTTTTTTAAATTTAGTTTTACCATTTATTTATTGAAATAAAAATACAAATGGTTGATCTTATTGACAATCATTTTTTAAAAGTCAAATTTGAAAAACCCAACAAAAAGTCATTTTGCCCTGATGCTTGGGTAATATGACATAGGCATTTTTAACTGCCAGGGCAAAATGAAACATATCATAGTTATGTTATAAAATAATAGTTAGGAATACAAAAATGAACAATGGCAACATGGCCAACAGTATGCCTAGGCTTCAAAGTATTTTTATGGAAGCTTGGTTTACAAAAAATAGTGTAGTAATTACAATTTTAAATTATGCATAATGTCGAAGTAGGAACTTAACCGTATTGGAACTACAACTTGCGACTATTACTGGCACAATTCACATGTTTTTAACATTTTTGCTGATTTAGGAAGTCCCGCACATTCTGCATGACACCACTTATGACAAGATTGGCATTTTAGCCAACTTTCTCCTGGCTTTGAGCGACTTAATAAATCACAACAATATAAGCACCGGGCATCATCGATTTCTGTTTGTTGATCTTGATTATTAGCGCTTTCACTTGTGCTTACATTCAAAACACGTCGTATTTTTGACTTTTTTCGTGGCTTTGTTGTAGGGTTAGGCCTGTTATGTGCTATATCTTTGAACTGACGTATAACCGGACTTGTTGTTAAAACCACACAGCCATCACCAACACCTTTCACACGTCGTCTCCTTTTTTGCGCAGTAGAACTAATGTCAGTCACTCTTGGGATTGGAGACAACTCTTTTATCAAGTCTTCTGGTGTTATATCATCTTCCATTTCGATAATTATGTCGTGGGCAAGTGCTTCATGAAGTGAGATATCTGTTAGGCCTACTTCCGGGTCTGGTGTCGCAGAAGTTCCGGCAATTGGAATTGTCTCCTGTCCATTAGAGTTTTCATTCCTTTGAAGATTTTCATCAGTTAAATTTTCATCAGCTAAATCTGTTGCTTCGCTTGGTTTGAACAGATCATCTGGGAAAATGTTTGGATTAAGGGGTGAAATTCCACAAGCCTTAAATCCACTTAGAGCATTCTCAACAGTGGCAGCTTTAATATAGGCGGCAGAGAAAAGTTTACTGATCTGGTACAGACCAATTGTTCTTCCTGGATTGCTCTTGAGCCAGGTGGTGCACTCAGAATTATAATAAGTGTCCAACGGACCAAAGAAAGAGACGTCTAGTGGTTGCAGACGATGCGTACAATGAGGTGGAAAGCACAGGATAATGACACCGTTCTCTTTGGCATATTCTAATGCTTCAAAGTTCTTATGACTTCCATGCCCATCTAACAACAGAAGAACTTTATCTTCAATTGTAGGCTTGACGAACTGAACGAAGTGCTTTATCCACTTCAAGAAAAGCTCTCCAGTCATGTAGCCTGTATCGTAACACAACTTTAGTGTTCCAGGTAAAGCATCATTAAACAGTTCGGGGTTAAATCTTTTTCGCGGAAAAACTAATGTCGGTGGGACATAGTTTCCAAAGGCACTTACACATGCAACAGCTGTTACATGCAGACCTCGCTCAGCACTAGTGAGTGAACCTACTTGCTTTTTGCCCTTAGCAGCAAATACTTTCGGGGTCTTCTGAACAGATGAGATGGCCGATTCATCCATATTGTAGATTCTTAATCTATCAATTTTATTGTTATCCAGAACATCACTGAGCAATTGAAAAAAGTTTGAAACTTGAGGCTTATTAAAGGCCTGAGCTCTTGCAGCTGATGTTGCTTCAGGTGACCGTAAGGATAGTTCAGGATGCCTCTTCCTAAAACCTATCAACCAGTCCCACCCAGCTTTTTTCTTCTCTTTATTAAACTTGTGTTCACAACCACCACGCTCAGCAAGGTGAAAAGCAAGTTTCCTTACATCATCTGCTGTCAGCCCGAACAGTCTGGACTCCATGTCTAATAAATGTTTAACCAATTCCGCTTCAAATTCCACTGGAAGTGACATCGAGAAACTGCCAAGTCCTTTAGTTGTTCCAAGTACCTAAAAATAAAATGAATAGTAAACAATGTAAATAAGCGGTCTATGTTTTTCGATAGGCCTATAGGATCATATAGGATAAGGCATAGGGGCCTGCGTTTTAGTAAGAACTTACTTTTTTGTTTTTATTTAATGCTCTTCTTCTCAGCGTGGCTTGTGGGACATTGAAAGTAGTAGCTGCTTTGAGCCATCCCATTTCCTTTTTATTTACGGCATCAATCGCGTTTTGCATTGCTCTCTCATCCCAGTTTTGCCTTTGTGTCTTCCGCAGATAATTTGACACCATCCTTTAACAATGGAAAACACTTTTATATTCACGCAATGTTTTGTCCAAGCACGTGTATACTAATCCGGGCAAAATGACACATGTGTCATTTTGCCCTAAGTTGTTGTGTGTCATTATGCCCTAATTCACATCCTCACATAGCATTACTAATTTAGAGGTTAGGACTCGTACCCGGCGTGGTGTTGTTTTGTACATTTCACAGGGTAGGATCGTATGTCAAGAAGTGTTAACGCTATTTCCATATTACGTAGACTTAAAAGACACTATATTGATCAATGTAAGAGGCGAATATCGTACCGAAAACTTACCTTAATGTGATTAAGCTGCAGAAGATTCACGTTCGTGCACTGGTGACAGCCATCATTCTAAGAACAGTAGTACCAACCTCTAGTTTTAGTAAAAAAATAAATCCCCTACGATAAGTTATCAGAAACCACTAAACTAGCAATGTGTCATATTACCCTAGTATGTCATTTTAGGCCAGTCTCCCCTACTTTAAAAAATAAGTCTTTACGGGTGTCCGAGTTATGGTGCTTTAACAGATTTCATCCGTCTCGTATTTTTGCCGGTATTTGTTTATGAGAATTTTTTAATGTCTTAAAAAGCATGTTGCAGTTTTTTTAAATTTTTTTCGACTACTTTTATGAAATTTTAAGGCTATTGACAGCATATTGAACGTACCCGGACGTACCCGGCACGTACCGTCTCTGACATGATTGATCGACTCTGGATATTTGTGTAATTTTGTTTATTGATTTTCAGTTTTGAACGTCCCCCAAATGTCCCGTTTTGAACTCGGACAACCCGTTTTGGTATCATATGAAAGTGCGTTCTAATACCTTTTAGAACATGTGCAATTTGTTGACGTCACACGTACCGGGACGTACCGGGAAGCTTTTGAACGTGCAAAATTCAACTTTTTTGTTTTTGACCGCCCATAGTACGAATTTTTTTATGAATTTTTTCGGAATTTTTCGTCGGAATTACTTTTCCCTATTCTTTATTAAATATGTTAAGTTTTTAATTTATCGAACAAAGCTCAAAACACGACGACGGGGGGGGGGGGTGCCGTGTACATCGATGTAATATGAAGAAAATCAATTTCGACACTCACTTTTGTCATTGATGGCTTATTGTGGGCAACAAGTTTGACTTACAGACTTTGTGTTAACTTTTTTAGAAAGCGTGATTCAATATTAAATATTCGAGCTCTTTAATTCACCGAAAAAGCTCAACCCGGACTTTTTATAGGCGCCCGTGTTACACGATGCTTAACGAATAAATTGCCCAATGTTGTAGCATAGTATATTGAGTTCAAGTGTCCAGTGCCATATGGGTCCGCGATTCGAATCCCACAATTTTCAAGTTTCTCTCTTAACTTAAGTATCCACGACAGTTTTACATGGTATATGTACTTTTTGTACTTAATTTTTTTTGTACTTTAATTTTTTATTTCATTTTTCAAAATCACACCATTTTCAAGTTTCTTTCTTTACCTAAGTATCTACGACAGTTTCACATGAAATGTACGCAGACATACTCGAAAATTTTTCATCCACTTTAACATTTTTCAACATGACAATTTTTTTTTTTCGTAATTCATTTTTTTTTCTCTTTTCCACAATTTTCAAGCTTTCCAGAAAGTGACTGATATAATAAGTTAATATGGCGGTAACCTATATTTGGCCCCGGGTAGATTAGGCCCAGAGTGACTCTGCTAGTCGTAAGAGCAGTCCCTGGGCAGGCACGCGGGTTGAGATTTTGTACAGAATATTAGAAAGGTGCAATTATGAGTGAAGCTGATGCTATTGAGAGGCATGTGGTTGAGAGGCATGTGGCCTTCATAATAATATAGGGTTAATTCAAGTAGATACATTTTGAAGCCTGTATTGACAATTCATCAAAACCTCCCCCCTCCCCATTTCACCAATGGCTTGGTCCACCCACATACCAGCAATAAATAATGAGTCGATGATCATTCCGCCTACAGAACGTATAAATTATGCTTTCATGCTATACACATAGTTTGTTGTGGTTTCTAGTTAACCTATATTTATCTCGGTCTTCTTAAGTAGTGGATCAATGAGAATGTTTGTTGTAATGTTCCAAATTAAAACGTAAATGCCGAGCTCGTGGACGCAAAGGTCAAACGTAATCAAACCATATGCTACTTCGCTGACTCTTATGGGAAGCGCCATAGTAAATTCATATTTGTCGCGCAGCCATCGAACCGCTCCGACAGAATGCGCTACTTTCGCCGTTCGCCGCCTTCTTACATGCGATTGTCCTGTATTCTAGCGCAGCTGGTTACTAAGGTATTTGATAATAGGTTTGTGAAGAGATCGGACAACCATGGAGTTATAAGTTGAGAAGGAGGTCTAGCTTGAATGGAAGAGCGCGATCATAATGTGGTCACTTCCGGTACTTTGACAGTGACGCCATTTTAGTTGTTTACTTTCAGACATAGTGAGTATTGCAGGCTACGAAGCTCGACATTATAAGAAGTTAAATACGTATGAACGTACATATAAATTGAGGTAAGTGTACACAATTACTCTGCTGGTACCTTATCATTTTGTCGAGTAAGAATTTGTATCGATTTGCTTAGAAAAATACATAATAAAAATTAATGAAGTCCTGATACTGCCCTACTGTCAGGCTAGTGTAGGGCCTAGGCTTAAGAAGTAGCCTGTTTAAAACCATTGAACTGTAATTAAGCTTAAGCTACGACTATTAATACATACTTTTCAGTAAATCTAGGCCTATTGAAAATAAACCATAGGCCTTATTCTACCATGGTTCTACGCCCAGTCGTACAGTTCATTAAAAGTGGGCGATACATGTTGTCAACATAACCTCTCCAAAATCGCCTTCACTTTATAGGCCTAGGGCTAACTCTTGCCTATGTAGGGCCTAGCTAGGCCTAGATAGAATAGTTGTAACTTTGTGTGATTGCCGTTTCCTTTAGCAAATGTCCAAGTGGATTTACGTTTTTGAGGGATGATCAGGAATGTGCCTTGTTTTCAGATAAACCATTCTGGGATTGGACCTGTTCAAGAACCTTGGTAGGCCTAAGCGTAGGCCCACCACTTCTAGGCCTTCCTCGTGAAGGTGTACTACTCATTTTTTTACACTTGTGATAGGCCTAACGTTTTCCTTAATAATTTCCGTTTATTTTACTCTTGTTCCAATCGCTCTGCACTATTTCACGGCTTACTTCGCGGGTCACAGTCGAATTAAACAACTAAAATGGCTGCCGTCCCGCGGTGTCTGCACGGAGCTATCTCGTACGCATTCTACTGCGCACCTAGACCTCCTTCTGAACTTATAACTCCATGGGACAACAATGAATACGTTGTATTTCCGATAATTGTGTAGTGTTGCAAGGCGGTGATTGGCAAACACATTCATACACAGTGATGTTTACTCAGTTATGACGTAACCATCCGTTTCACGATAAAAGCCCGGGAAAGAAGAAATGTTATACTTTGTAACGTTATAAAAATCAAACTGTAACGTTTTGAAGTGCGAAAAGTAGTTTGTCGGTATTTGTAGATGAGGGCCTGTCAACTTCACATGATCGAACCAATATCGGGAAATGTGGTATATTCCCTATTATCAAAAACAACGTATTCATTTATGTCCGATCTCTGCATAAAATTACTATTCAACACTGCCTACCAGTGGTGTAAATTAATTGCTGGATACAATTATTATTCATTTTGGAACCGAATAACAATATAAATATTATATACACTCATTTTAGTGAGATATTCGACATAAATACGATCTTTGATTATCTTTGCGTGATAGGTTGATTGATATTAGTCAGTTCTGACGTCATGACCTGTTTTTCCCGCCATAATTTTTTGTGAAATTTTCAGCTCACTTTCTTGACTGAAAATATTTACGAAAATGGGAACATGAAATATTTTTGACTTCAAACCATTGTCATTAATTTGATAACGACGAAAAAAATTAACATGCATATTCCCTATTGGTAATTTTTTAGTTTTTCACTTGACTACCCCTTAAATGTAGTTCCACAGCAACCTTGTGCATGCTGATGTCATAGAAGAGTGCGGCGTGGCCAACCAAATGTCAGTATTTGAATAAGCCACCCGCTGATTGGCTCCGACTCACTCATGTACAACGTCAGGATCCAGAAGGTTGCTGTAGTAGTAGTACGACTTTAGAATGTCAGTATCTATGCTGCACACCAACCACACCCGCCTGGTAGGTATGGTATCCTTGAGGCCACCAACAAGTTCAGGATATTTGGTGTAAACTTACCAGTACGTGTGAAAGTCTGCTCCGTCCCGTCTATTCGTCCTCTCGCAACAGCGTCAGTTCCGTGTCACTAAACTCGACAGTCAACACTGGACAGCATAAAAGTCTCGCAAGTATATATGTATCTTTGGTACCTCCCACATCGAAACGATCAACCCTCGGTGAATCACAGGCGCGCAACCACTCCGGTGAATCACAGAACAGATCGCACTTCGTTTCGTCGCCGCGCAGACATGTGCGCGAGATCTGTTGGCGAGCGTGTGAACTAGAGAATTATATCTTTTGAATGTTGATCTCAACCTCTAGTTCACAACACATGTCCAGTGCGTCAATATCGTCTATTACAGTACTTGTTATTACTGTTTTAAAAACAAAAGTAGGCCTATCGAGAGCTTTGCGCCATCACTCTAACGGCTAACCCCAAGATAGTTACCGTTGTCGCCGAAGTTTTTTTTTCGTATAGACAAATATTGGAAACTACTCGAAGGATGTTTACAAAACCAAGTTATGATTTGGATGGTGGTCATCTGATCCTGACGCAGTGTTTATTTTTAATTTTACGTCAATGTTTCTAAGGGAAACATTCCAATTCCAACAGTGCTGCGACTATTGCTTGATAACGTATCGCGGTATCGGAATGTGATTTATGGGTATTTTAAGATAATTATCTTGCTATCAACAAGTAGCAATATAAATTAATTCGCACTTATCTACATCTTAATTTTATATTAAAAAACACAAAGGTAAATAATCAAGTCAATCTAGTGTTCATCGCCCAGATAAAATGTAATATTTATAAGGATTTATAAGGTCAATGACTTTGAAGTCAGTACACAGGTCTGTATTGAACACAAAAGGGAATATTTCACATTTGCCAAATTAGTTTCATCATCTGCTGAAATAGATTGGTCTTCGTCTACAAACACCGCCAACATACTTTTTCCACTTCAAAAATGTCATAGTTTGATTTTCATTGCGTTACAAAGAAACTATTCCTTAATCCTTTCCCGGGCTATTTATTTACTAATCACCACGATCAACACTAAAAAACAACGTACTCAATGTTGTCCAAACCTTTAATTCACTGATATTATGTTGTATTATTACTAATTATTAAATCAGCTGCTAAAAACTATTCGTCAGGGTTGTTGGTGGTGGTAATCGAATGCGCTATCTCCTGAATTAGCGTATTTGCGTGTTACGGCTGAGCTTTCCTGTCAATCTCTATTCAATCTAAGTGCTGGAACTAAAACCAATCACTTTTCGAATTTGCTGTACAATTTCAACATGTCATATTTCCAGCTTGTTTACTTTCACTTTCGTTGAAATATTCGGTGTATACGTAAACATTACAATAGTTTCCAATGTTATTCAGTAACATCAAAGATAATACCTAAAAATAACATACCAGACACTGGGATGGTGAAATGTCTTCCACTCTGCCACTGAATGGGTCATACTATAGTTCCCAGCTACCACTCGATCGCGATCACGATGGTCAGAGCTTATTGAATATAAACATCGTTTTCATCACAATAATGCGCTGCGAAGCCATCATCGCAGAGCAAAGAGTAGAAGGAACACGAATGTTTGAAGGGAAATATTTAAATGCAATGGGAAATGGAGGATTAAGCGCCCATCTATAATGTATGCGTCCGATCCGTGCGATGCGTCCGTTTTCTCGGTTCATCCAATCACAGCCCGTACTCATTAGACTTCGATTGCGAGATGCTGTCTGTGATTGGATGAACCGAACGAACGGACGCCTTGAGCGCATCAAACGCATATAAGGGTTGAGCGCTTTAGGTGGAATCTCTATTTCTTTCGAAAATTCAAAAACTTTTTAAACGCACTGGCGATTGGCGATACAACAAATTATAGTATACAATTAAAATATGATATAATAATTCATAATTCTGGTGTATGTAGCCACGCTGGTAACGTGTTAATGCTTAAGAATTTGCATCATTCCATTGGCCCCGCACTCGGAGATAAACATACATTATATTCTCTGGTTTGATTTCATTTATTGCTAGAAATATGAGATCCACGTGTAGATCAAGGTTTATTTGTGGTATTGTAGCTAGGCTTACATATAAATGTGCACTTCAACTGTGCACTACGCACTGTTACTCAAGAGATGGACGGTAGAAATGCCGATAGCAAGTTGATGTAGCTCAAGGTTGTGTCGTTGGGTCTATTGTGGTTAATTGTTTTATCGGACATACTGTAAGCGACATACCAAGCATTCATTATACTTATTTATTTTTATTTTTATCTACAGGAAGTTCAAATGAATGTAGTACTTGCTCATTGTATACGTCCACCCGTATCTTAAATTTCACAATGTAATAGATGCAACAGCATCTGTAGGATAGTATACATAATTATGTTTGTTAATTAAACACATTTAAAACTGCGAACGTACAACATTTTGATGGCGTTCAGTTATAATTAGCACTCACACTCTCATACCATAATAAGATGTATAGGTGCACAATAGCACTTCACTCTCACCGTAAAAAGAGGTTTCAAATGTAACATAAGGCTATTAGAAATAGAATGAAGAAAGGTTAATCATTTCAATGTAAATAGAAGTTTACACATATGCACTAGTCAATTAGTCATTCTAGCTACGTGTGACTTTATAAACGTGATATTTACATTATTATACCGTATCGTTTACAACAATGTGCTACGGACGCAGTTGCACGTCACTCCATTTGCTTGGCAATCGTATACAAGTACAATACTTATAAGAATAGCTACTGTTTTTATTTATTATGATACATAATGCTTTCAACCCCAAACAATAAAGATATGAAAAAAATGTATCATTGTTATAATATATCTATTTATATGGACGGTCTTGGACGGTCTCGAACTGAAGAGGGATTAAGTTACAATAAAATAAGTTAATCTGGTTGTGAACATAAGGAAAACAAACATTATTTCTTTGCAAAATTGCACCTTGTTTTATTGGTACAAAATAATATATAAATATAAACAACACAATTAGAATATGTCAATAGTACTCAACACCTCAAAGCACAAAACCATAGAGATCAAGTATTATACCAGGTTACACTATGTTTAGTTAGAAGGGATGTCAGCGCGTAAGCAATCGGTTCGAGTCTCTTTTCATTGTCAAACCCGGGTTTACATTGCTCACTATTACTGGTCTACTATTGATGATGTCGTTCACGAGAGTCACGTGTCATGTCTGCTTGCAGCAGCACTCGATTCTGCAGTAAATCCATTCGCAAACCAATACACGATTAGATGAGAGAATCGCGTCATCAACCAGGCAAAGCTAAGGCACATTTTCCATTTGCAATTGCAAATATAGGTATATGTGTATTGTGTAGTTTTGTGTTGTTCTGAAAGAATAGTTAATACGAGCAACTGATTTAAACTGTTCTTGAACAAGATGTTCACCGACATCCTAACTATCCAATACCTTTATACATAGCCCAGTTATTTACAGCTAAATGTGTTAAGTGAACATGATATACGTAATTCGTTGATGAGCGGGTGATTAGTAGAAAACGAGTAATTCAAAACTAGAAAATAAGAACGAAGGAAGGAAGGAAGGAAGGAAGGAAGGAGGAGACTCAGAGAGTGTAAGGAAGTAATAATGGTATGTAATCTCACAGGATGTACACGCACATACGGAGATATTTGAAGGCCAGCATTATTTGTATTGCCACTTTCTCGCGCATGCTCCTTTTATCAACATGAAGGCTGGTGACAAAGTAGCATCGAAGAAGCAAAGTTAATTTGCAGTATTGAAGTAAATAATTCACGAATACATGAAAGTGGCAATAACTAAATTGATAGCTCACTTTAAGCAATGCAAACTGTTTATCTATAACAATGTCCCAGTTTTACGTGCATATTAACCCGGTGCTGAAATTGAAACTGGAAATAAAAATATTAAGCCCACAAACTTGTTTGTAATTTGTACATCGATACTAGACGATCGTGGATTAGCTAACCCAGAATATAGATGATTAGATGACTTATCACTACATTTCCGTTCCTTTCCTTTCTGAATGTGCAACAAAGTTAAAATACTTGCATAATTCCAAAAAATCTTCTGTCTCATATAAAATGTTCGTGCATACTTCCAGTCACAAAAGTTACAAACTATTGTGCAGCAACACAAAGTGAGAAATATGCTGTAGTTTGTTGTATTATATACACTAGTGCTTCATCAACATAAATGGAACACATTTCTTATAAATTATTATTATTTTCACCGGATTCGTATATGTGATGTGTGCCATCTCGTCTATTGTGTGTTTTGTTGGAGTGCGTTATTAGCGATGTAACGAGAGTTGCGTTACGATGCAACTCATGTTTGGGGCCACACGTTGGCCTCAATCCAGTCCAAGTAGTTATTGAGGCGAGTGTATATGGCGGGGGTCCCCCCGCCACACAAACTTGATCCGCCACTGGTAACGCCAATCACATAGTACCCCACACCCGGCTGATGCCCGGTAGTAACTTGAATTGGTCCTCCTGAATCACCCTGCAATAGAAATGTATCAGTTTCATCATCAAATTCATCAATTCATAAAATATGTCGAGAAAATGGAGGCAATGAACTATATAGCTGAAACAAAGAAAGCAGGGAATACCTTCCTATCAGTACAGATAACGTATTGTAGGAAGTATATAATTAGTTATCATTGCTATCAGTGTTGAAGCCATCTCATTCAATAGTTACCATTATTGAATAGCTGTGCGCTGTGCAATATGTGCAGGGAGTTAGTGCGGAAGCTTGTTCTGGGACTGGGTATTATATTCTCAATTTAGTACATTTTCCAAAGAAAATTTTCTATCATGAAAGAATTTTATTGATTTTAACTTTAACTCAATTAAACGTTTATTTTCAAAAAATTGATTGATGAACAACAAGAGAGACCAATGATGCCAAACCAATTGCATTATGTTGCTAACGTGACTTTAGGTTCACGGGTCAATGTCACTTGCCCTTGTAGATGACTCAGCGTGCATGGCCCCTCCTCCGCCGACTGGCCGACTTCTTGCCAGTGTGTATGGCATTGAGACAAAACCACTTGTGCAAGGGGGCAAGTTGCATAATTACTAATAAATGCATCAGTCAATCAGTCATAAATAAATGTGGTTAATGATGACATTCGGGTAAACCCTGCGGCAGCGTCCCCACACCCAGACCCACAAGCTATAAAATATAAATGATTCAATCTAAGTTTTGAAAAACCTTGAAATACTTTGTGTTTCAAACCACTCTGAACCACCATAACTTTCCATGTACAAGTGATAAACGAATAGTATCTATACACTGCGCATACAAAAATAGAGGAAATATCGATGAAACCGCTGAAAGACAACTTTTACTCGATTAAACCGAAATTTGTAAGTATATTTAGAAACAAAATTTGCTCTAAAATAAAACGGTTTTCACCGACCTCTGCACATTGAGCACTTTATATTTTAACAAGTGAACCTTCACTGTGGCCGTAGACGAGTTGAAAGGTGTAGGCTTACCTGGCAGGTGTCCACGGATCCAACAGGGTCGACTGCGCACAGCATCCCGGACTTGATCCCGTCCCTCAGCCGACTTCCAACCGCACGGAAGGACTTGTTACAGACTTCGGGAGGAACCCGGTTTAGAGTGTTGCTGCCTTTCAGGAGGATGTTGCTTTTGGTTCCACCTATAGACACGGAAACACGTTGCAATCATGCGGTGCGGGGCCGACATACATTGCCTTGACCACTAGACAACCAGATCCCTTATTCTAGAGTTTTGTCATAAATCCCGTTCATAATTTTCTCACAAAATCCAAAATTTAATATTCCCGAGTGGTTGCGACTGATTTCAAAACTCGAACGTCTTTAATATGATAATTGGTTTCACTAAGACCCATACGTGCTGGCGATCTCTATGTGAATGTAGACACTAATAATTTTTTATATCTGATTTTCCACAAACTATTTCTGCCGTACAACAAGTGCTTTTCTAGAAATAAGTAATTTAGCTATTTCCATTCAATAGCTGTTTTAACTTTCAATCGTTGATGTCGTATTCCACAATGTGTTGGACCATTATATCCATTGTGTACGAAAGATAACTTTAATAATTAATTCTGTTTTTCTTTTTAGATCACAAGACAAATATCGTGTTATGGCATGTTTGGCCTTTTCTTACATCAAACCGAATATGATGTCATAATAATAAAAAAAAAGAGAGAGAGAGAGAGGCTACTCACCATTCATGTCGGTGGCGCCCCAGCCGGACACGATGAGGTCTTTACTCGGGTCATCAGGTTTCACCCAGAGACAGGCGGGATGGACATAGTTAGTGAACTTCACCTTCCTGTTGAGCTTGATGAGCGCCAGGTCGTTGTACCAGGACTTGGAGGAGTATTCAGGATGCAGAATGAACCGCTCGATACCGTAGTCTTCAGCCTGATCCTTGTTGTCTTCCAGATCATACTCTCCCAGGCGCACACGTACGGGCGCCTTCCTGCAGGACAAACAATATACGTCTACATCCCTCCATCGCCTTGGGGCTTGTCATTGGTATTCGTAAATAATACACGCATTTATCTGTAGCTCTATCTACCAACACCACATCTCAGTTCTTGTCGGCACCTTATAGGGCACTAGCAACACCGAAAGACAACAATGGAACAAATGAATTGAACTGATGGACAAACCATTAGCTGTCAAAATAATAAAATTGCAACCATAGAAATAAAAACAAGTGTAGCAATAGTAACTGCTCGCCATTTAAAACTTTTAATGATTTTGTTTTGTTTTCCAAAATCAGACGAAATTATTTTTTGACAGCTTGTTGTTTGTCCATCGATTCAATTCTTTTTGTTTCATTGTTGTCTTTTGGTGTTGCTATTTGTTGCTAGTGCCCTATAAAGAGGGCGAGTAAGGTGCACACTTATTTTAGGCTCAATGCCATCCAAGTTGATGCATGTACAGCTGACCTGACAAATGGCATTGTTGATGTTGGCACCATCCTTTATAATTATTGTATATTGTTGTTTTACTTTAAAGCAAAAGTAATTCGAAACAAATTTCAAATAATTGTATCTATACATGTGCTGAATTTCCTTTTATTGGTGGAGCTAAAGAAAAAATGTATTCATAGACATTTTGTACAACTTTTTTTCAGAAATTTTCTACGGACGACACACCAGACCAAATAATAATAATAATAATGTGTCCTGCATCTCAAAGTAGTTTGAAGTAGTTTGAGTAGTTCGTAGTTGAAGTAAGTAACCCACATTGGAATATCTTCATTAGATTCTTTGAATAAAGTAGTCTTCCTACACAAACCAGAAGCCGGAATGTGATTCCCTCTTGTTGGTCTCCTTCGAATAGTCCTGACACCACAAGTGTCCTACCAACCTGAATGGCGCACATATTTTCCGGGTCTTACTGCCTGCCTTGTCCCTTATGAGGTTTGGTCAACTTTTGCGGCGCTGCACTGTCAATCATGCAAGTCTCTCCTGATTGGTCGATCTGAGCCGTCCGTGGCTTTCACGCAAACAAACGCAAGGTCGGGCAGCCGGCTTTAGGCAACTTCCCTCACTCGCACAATCAATCGTTCAATCAAGGCAGCCATCTCCTAACCTCGGACGCGTTTCGAGCACGGACCGCATAAGTATCAGCTACTATCAAACTAGAGACTTACAGCACTTTGTCTCGGAAACAGTGGGCAGCAGTCACCACAAAACGATCGCTGATAAGTGTCCCACCGCAGTTCCACGATATTTCTCGCTGTCCTTGTGGCATGTATCCCAGCAGTGCCTGAAAATACACAAGCGATGCATATTAGTACTATAGGTCGTTCCAATACAAGAAACACCCCGAAAAAACGAGACTCAAAGTGCTACTTAGTCGCCGCCTCCTTTGTTGAATGTTGTAAATGGCAATCTTGTCTAAAATCTGAAGCGAGAGTCGATTGGGTGAATACACAGTTACAAAAAGAGTACCTTCCTTTATACAGGGTTAGCCGTACCCGTAATGGTCAAGTTATTTGGCCATGCGGTTTATAGCTGTCAGTACCGGCTGAGAAGGGAAGGTGAGTGCTCTGTAGAATAATGGGCATGATTGACATTTATGATCTCCACGATACCATCACCTCCCTTTGAGGTTAGTGATTGGCAGAGTGTTAGTTTGTTTGAAACAAAGTATAGTATAAACAGGGTGACTGTGGAGGTGTAGCTGTAGCCGATTATTTATTTGTAAACCTATAAAAGTAGAAGAGCGTCAATGGTATGGGCATTGAGCGTGAACTGAGTGTGATGTAATACTATGTAATCTCTCTGTTACAAGTGCCATAACTCAAAATAAATAAATCTGTCAGTCTAAAATAATTGTTTTAAAATAAACAGTGACTCTCAATTTCACAACGCTTATAATGGCAACACACAATACTTGATACATGCAGTTAGACTGCTGGATATAGGAGATTTAAAGGATGCAAGCAAAGATAATCTTTGATACGAGGACAGTTGATTTGATAGCTATAATGATGTAATGAACTTTTCAAGAAACTAAAGCTATTGGTTGCTGCACATAGAGCCAAGAGTCTGCATTGTGGAACAACAATATCCCCCCCCCCCCCCCCCCGCCAATTACGTTGACGCCCTAGGCTCCAGTCTCATTAGCTGCAATGTCCAGAGTCAAAAGACATCTGCGAGATTGATTTGCCTTGATGTCACATCATGTCCATAGTCTACACATTCATGCACACGTACAGGATACAACTTTCAACTGTTATGGAATAAGTGACTTTCAAATGAATATATCTTCTTCCACATAAACTAACGAGCGTGTACACGACGTCACATTACTACTTTTATTTCTCAACATCGTATCATACACTCACAAATAAAAAACAGTTGCGTTTGTGTTAAAACTTAACCTGTGCAGTAAATATGTATACGAAGCGATTATTTTGATGGTGTGAAATTAAAATTGTGTTTGTTTCTCGCGATAACGGTCGAACGGTGAGTCCGATCAAGCTGAAATTTGGATCGTCCGCAAGCTTTGATATGGATTGAATGTGTATAGTTTTGTAGCAAAATCCTTCGAAAAGTTACAAAGTTACACAATAGTTACTGAAAAATATTTTTTGGAAACAAAATGGCGGCAAAATGTGAGATAGACATATTTTAATCAAGTTTTGCCGGTCACAAATATGTTCAGTATATGCCATGGCGATCTGATAAGCATTGGCAAAGTTACACAAAGATTACTCGAAAATATTTGTCCGAAGAACCGAGTGAAACCAGTTTGTATTAATTGACATCGTGGTGGACCAAATTTCTATTTCATATCACGCCTCCTAAACGGATGTGGTTTTTGCACGCACGAGACGCACCTTGCAAGCTATATTTTTTTTGCTCAGATTCTATTTTCACAAGAATGCATGGTTTGATATAATTACTTCGCAATTAGCAATTTCCGAAATACATAATATGGATTTTAATTACACAAAGTATAAACTTTATAGTTGATGTGGTATAAGAACAAAATGCAGACGTGGTTGCCGACTAAGCTGCTCATGTTCTTGAACATGCACAACCTTGGCTTGGCTCACACGTTGAAGATGCGTGAGATTCTACCCTTGAACGTACTTCCGATGCCGCCAAACGTGTTAGGATCTGCCGATGGAGCTTGCATGAACCTCATATTAGTGGTTATAGCCAAGGCCGCCTTCTGAACGGACGCGGATAAGACCAGACCACGATAATTGTGTCATTAACATATACGCCGCACGGGCAAATTAAAATCACGTATCTTGGTGTGGGAAAACTGGTAAGACATTAGTTTTAACATACGGACTCAGTAATTATGATCCGAAGTGATAAACTACGATGTTTTCATCAAACATCCATGCAATGAATATACGAGCACCATTTCAATTTAGGAAAAATCTAATAGAGTACAACACTTATTAATTGTTTAGGGCTTTCGCCTCCATATTCTATCAACGATGAAACGATGCATACACTAAATGGATTCCATTCTCCCCCCACACCTTTTTGTTTTATATTTAGGTACTTCATATCATACTTATATGTACCCTACAAATAATAGTTTTGTTATCTCAGTTTATCGTTCAGGAAAACATTTATTTTATAGAGACTTTTTGACATCTCTGAATCGTGATGGTGTCGAAGTAAGGCTTCCATAGAGATATCTTATATAATGTATATTATTACAGCACATCGTATCTTACGGGTCACGACAATGTATCTTTGCGTAATATTAAGTGGCTGTATACATACTTGATCTTAAAATACCAAACCATGCTAACATTAGTTATATTACCTACCTCGCACAAAGCAGATGCAGACGATAACTTTTAACACAGTCTGGCTAGTCGTTGCGTTACTTGTATGAGTATTTATGCAATGCCTGCATGCTTTGTGTATTATTAATTGTTACATAATATATCTCTCACATATACGAACCGGTCCGCTTGACACAATAATGCTGGTTGGTGGAGGTTTTATGACATCACGACTATTCACAAAATGAACTATTATACAATGTAATACGAGAGAGTAAATTGAAGTTTAAAGCAATTGACAACGCGATCATATTAAGAGCAAAGTTGATCCCTTTACCAAATTGTATATCATACATTTTTTCCGAAAACTAGGCTATTTTGTTTGCCTACGCTATAATTATAACATCGCATCACAATCAATCACTTTTATTTGTCGGAGTATCCGAATCCTTTCCCCGAATCGTGCATTGACTGGGCTTGAGAATGTGTTCATTTCATCCGAAATACTACAATATTACTTTAAAGAGTGCTCCAACATTATACAATAATACAGCTCAGTGATTCGTTTCTGTATTTTTAGTTAGGACTTCCACTGCTTTAGAAAAAGGTAGATCCTATTTATGTATAAGATGTAAATACCGGTGGAATATACGTATTAGAAACAATTATGAAACAAATAAAATCTTAAAAAAAGAATCTTATTATGACATGAGTATATTACTTAGTTACGCAATGCCGTAGAATTATCACTTTTAGCAAGAACTATGTTATATTGACGAGACTTTCCAGAATTAAACAATACAGAAAACAGCTGTTGAACTGCTTTGTAAATTATGTTATTAAAATAACATGCCATGAGTAAATGCTTATTTTTGTTATTTTAAAAGGATTTTGACAGTTCAAGTGGCGCTGAAGAAGCTCAACATGGCAGTGTTGACTGCAGACTTACCATGTGTGGGAACTCTCCCCGAGTTGTAGCGACACCGTCGTGGATTAGGGGAATCACCTGCCGAGGTATCTCGTTGGAATATTCGTCACACGCTGGAAACAAAAACAAAATGGTGGACAATCTTACAGACAAACTTGATATTGCGTCTGCCCATCAGCACGAGTAATGAATTGTATTTGACGTGGTTGTGTAACAGAAAATAGTTATGTGAAGCACTGAAAAAGTTACAGTAAAGTTCTTTTTTTACATCAACCTTTTTAGGACCGAGTATTTGTTGGTGTTAAACTGGAAGTTCATAAATACTGACGAACTGTGCATAAATTACAAATATGAATAATGAGCACCATTATTACTTCATAAACATCCCTGCAGAAAAAAATACTGCTTTGCATTTGGTGGGTATGTGTTTTTCTTCAGGACTAGTTTTGAAGGGTTTGGGAGAGCAGAAAAGTGCGCTTGACACATTGTTACCGATATGCAGGGTGCGAATTGACGAGGTGGGGATGGGGGTATTTCCCCCCTCTGGTAATTTCATCCCTGGCTCTGTTTTACTGAAAGGTATCCCCGGCGGGGGATAGCTAAATCCCCACCTCTGGATACCCATCTCATCTCATATAAAGTAACTTTATCTCGTAACGTTAATCAATAATGCGTCAATTTTCACATATATTTCTAGCGAGGAATATCTTAGATCGCTTCTAAGGCCATCTCGAGGGCAATAGTACCCTTAAATTTCTTTTGCTTCCGGCGGCTGGGGCTTTGCCCCAGACCCTTATGCCATACTTGGGCATCCACCGCTCTGCCAAGTCGTCAATTCGCCCTGCAACATGCATTGCAGTGCACAATGTACAGTAATTATATTAATAAAAGGCAAACAATATTGAATTATTCACAATAATTTGGATGTAGATGAAGGCCTACCAAAGATTACTGAGAGGACCTTTGCATGTAGGCCTACTTCGAATTATTAGTAAATGTTAGACAACCACGATCATAGCACATTGACACAATCAATACGGTAGTGAGACTGTTTGTAAACTCAGCGAAATAAATGGTCCTCTCATTTTGCGCCCTATCTGTTACTTATTATAAACATATTATCACGTTACTGGCCGTTCTGTCATGAGGCAGGAAAATCACAATAAATTGAGTTGAATTGAATGCAAATTCACCTTCCAACAAGATCAAGCCATCAATAAATAACTTGTCTGGATCTTGCAGACTTGAACTTTGATCTTGAGAGGTCGCACCTCAGTAGTGACGCAGTGAAGCACGCAACTGAGTAAGGAGTGATTACAGTAATAAACATTCTGGCGTCTATAACCTTGAACTATCTCACCTTTCTTGCTCTTCTCTCCGGCCATGATTCTGTTGACGAGAACCGTGCTCTTCGGCGTTGTAGTCGTCGTCGAGGACTTGGTTGGGGCTGGGGTGACTCCTCCCCCTTGGCCCTGCTCGCAACAGACTATCGGCGTCGATCCTTGGAAACTGCATATCTGGGGCTGAAAGCGACGCCTGGCTCTCAATAGTTTTAGCTGGTTGGGGCAGGCTGTAATAAGCTTACATGTTCCTGGGGTTTTATTCGGCAAGACACATTTACTGCCCTCTGAAACATAACGTACAACAATGAAAACATGTTAACTTGATGGCAGAGGCATCTCGTAATTGTGACCAATTGCGCCATCTTGCCAATGATTTGTTGACATAGCCTGAGGACGGGTTCACAATTCTCTGAATGCGCCAAGGATGTTTAAGTAGTATGTTAATTTAATAGACGGTAAGGTAAGTTTCTATGTAAGTCTTAGTATACTTTCATAAGTTAACTTAAGCGTAGATTAGAAATAATATTGGCTGCGACACATTTGCGTTTGAATAAATAATCAAAGTTTTCAGACCACAGACATTTTCATTTCAGATTAATATGTTACAAATGTTTTTAATTTGAGTTAGGAGGAGTACTATACTAGGCCCTACAATTAATTTTGTTTTTGGTCCCTATTTGGTTTCCATGAAAGCAAAGCAACCAATAATATAAACAACAGCACAGGAACTATAAAGATGAATTCATGACACAAAATTGCAATATATAGCTAATTCCTCATGCGCATAAGAATTTAAAATAAGCTAAAAATTGGTTACTTCCTAAGTAAATACATATTTTAATATAGAGATTCCCTCCCGTTGCACAAAACAAAACCAACATTCAAGTCACTCATAATAAATCTGATTACCATTAGTATACATTCATTTTCTATTTAGTAATTATTTATTTTACGCAATAATAAAGTACCAAAAAACTTGACGAGAAAATCAACCAACCAGCACGCGACATCTACAATACAAAAATACAAAACACTAATTTTACAACGCTTATATTAACTTCACGTTTTGTCTGTCTGTCCGGACGCAATCTTATATAATCGTTATTTCACCCACTTCCCAATGTCCGATCGAGCTAAAATTTTCCCACACGTATTCTTGACGACAATACATGAATCAATTATCAGATTTACAATTTTAATCAATCAATCAATCAATTAATTAATTGAACAAAGTTTGTATATGGGAAATTAGTCGACATGGCACCTCAGACTCGACAAAATTGACATAGTGCTCTCAAATCACACACTAAAAGATAAGGTCCACTGATAGAACATTGGGTCTATCCTTTTTGCAACTCCCACAAATTAAATTTTTCAAATATCAATTGCTAAGTATATATTTAAATGTACTAAAAAGTAAAAAAATAAATTTTCGGCCCACAAATTTTTGCCTCACTCTAAAAATAAAAACGTTGGGCGCTTACGGTATTGGCATAGATTACAGAATTGATGTTGTTGATGGAGGGAAACGCTTTTATTTTCCGAGTAAGTCAAAAATTTGTTGGCCGTAAATTTATTTTTTATTTTTTAGTACTTAAATATAAGCGTTGTTTTTAAAACAATATTTTTTTCCTGTGACTTTTTTTGTGTATTCCAGCTCTCTTTTATAATTATTACTACAATTTAATATTATGTTCAACTGACTACGAAAGAAAATGCTCAGGCACAATATAATAATATGATTATTTAATCACAATTTAACCCAAATTATGTTTTACAAAAACTTTTAGTGCTTCTACAAAATTATTTGGTTTCGTTGCAAACAAGTGCGTATTGGTGAATTACTCTTTGGTATCCCGTTTATCTAAGTTACCAAAAAATATCAAATTTTGCTAAAATTCTTCGCGTTTCTTATTATATTATAATATTCTGCAGTAGGCTAGCTATATATTGTAGTTTTTAGTCAAACTGCAAGCAAACTAACGAGTTTTTCTTCTGACGAGTCGATGTGGGAATAATTTTCAAAACACTGTATGGGTTTTGTAATTGTTGCAAATATAATATAATTATTTACCTATCCTTTATTTACCTATTTTACCTATTCAAGTTAAGGTATCGTTTTTTGCCACTAACCTTCAAAGAACGATTGTGTTTAAAATTTATGATGAAAAAAGCGAGTTTCTTTACAGCCATGACGCATAATGTATTCAATAACAACAGTCATCAAACTGTACTAATCGGTTCCGGTTTTGTAAATGAGTAGAAATGAGCAAACAAGCCGAAGAAGCCTGACACAGACAAACAGATTTCAGCTGAACGAATGCGGGATTCACAGTACTTTTCGTAGAATAGCTCTAAAAAATAAAGAGTAGAGTACAACCGCAAACACATTCGCCCATTTCTACGACAAATAAACTAAACACATAGGTTGTTTTTCTTGCCTGAACAGGTTTAGGCTGGTTTTACAAAACATGTAAACGTTTCGACGTTTGATTTGGCCTCGTTGGTATACAGCTGTGAGCTGAACATAGCATACGAAACGTAATTTTGTTAGTAATTTGGCAAATGCACCTCTTTGAAGTGGCCAGTAACTGCTTAATATTACTTACTAAACTGTCTTGTAGATTAAAGAACCATGATGTTATATATTATATTTATTATTAGAGTGAATGGTGATGCGATTTCAACTTACAAGGTATATTAAAATTGCGGGATAAAGCCATGATTCAGGCTCGTCTGTGTTAAACCTTAATTATCAATTTGGAAGGTATTTATTAAGTATACCTGGATTTGTCAAAACAATGATGCCAGCAAAAAGGTAGATGAACATTACAACTTTTAAAATACATGTTATTGAAGTCAGGTGAAGTTTTTATCAAAAATAAATTGTTAAGATATCAAAAGAGAAAATATAGAAAATCTTTCAATAAGGGCAGGGAATCAACTCACAAAGACACAACAGAGTGACCAAAGTATGTTTTTACACCGGTCAACCGATGTCCGCATCGAGATCCCCAGCAGATAATGCAATGCATATAACCACACAATATCAGCCTATAGCCATGCAAATAATATTTTAATACTAGCATGATACCCGAAGTCGAAAACTCGTCATGGCTGTATTATGAGTTCGGCCCTCTATGCCCACCATATTCGCATTCAACACTGTAGGTTTATAACACATTTATGTAGCTGGACTAGGTTCTTAGTTCGAATCACAATCTAAGCAGACATTCTTATTAAAATTAATATTACTCACAGCATGATCAAAAAACTCATTGTAATATAATGTATTTGAGTGTATTATAAATAATACAGTATTGAATTTAAAACAATTTGTCGAGTTGTTAAAAAGTCAATTCTGTTAATTGACATTAATCTTCTCACACATCTGATAACTTGAAATAAAAACAAACGTATATCGAAAAACAAATAATTCATTCTTACCGTAAAGATCAATTTGCGCGTGTGTTGACTCTAGATAAACCACCAGTATCGCCGCACTCACTGCTAACCACTTCTCAAACACTCGATGGCCGCCAACCATTGTTAGGTCTAGTCCGAGCCGGTAGCACACGTCCTCGTTCAAGCACTCTCAACAAGCCACTGACGACCACAACGTAACCTTAGTATTTATAGAGAGATTTCGTTAATATTGTCGACTGGGTAATGACGGAACTACATTATTTTCTCACTCCGGGAACAGAATGTTAAGAGGGGCGAGTCACCTTCCGTTTCCGATGCGGTTAAAGTGGCCGTGCACGTGACTTGCACGGACACGTTCACGTTCACGTTCACGGGGACGCCCACAAGCGCCCACCTGCTTGATTGGCTGGAGAGTGACGTACAAATGACAGCCGGAAAACTAACACAGAACGCTGCACTGTGAGGTTAATAACAGTGGACAAAAAGTAAATAAGCCAGGAAAGTCCGGGGCATAGCTCATCAAAGCTATTCTTGATAAATGACAAGATTAGCGCTTTTTCCTACACACATCATCAGTATGGTTTGACGTTGAAAGTTTTCCATAGGCGCAATGTTATACACGCTTTAATACATAGTTTTTCCTTGGAAAACGAATGTAAACATTCGGTTTTTAATAATAATATTTAACCGTCAAGGCAAAAATGAAGATACAAGAATGAGGCAATCGTTTGCTTTATGTGTACTGTTGTACACTCAGAATGTATTATCTTAGCTATACTATTTTATTTACGGTTAAAGTGAAAAAATCAGTTTTTTTATATATACAAAATAAAACAGATAATTTTCAAAATTATCAATGGCCCAGTATTATGAACAGAAAGTTAAAAGTAGCTGTATGGGTGTGTGTGGTTGATGGGTGCCATATTGAATACAAGTTATTAGCTATACTAACTTTACTATTAGCTGCTCGTAATATGGCCTAAGACCCTTTGATAACATGATTCCGATCACAGTCCTCTTATTCTTCAGAAACAATACACTACAATTAAAAGGTAAATGTTATATCAAGGTAAATTTATGTATTTACATTTATTAAGTTATTAAGCCTAATTTTACATTCATAATTTGTTGTTTATTGTTGTACATGAAGATTTAGAGGACCGTGTTGATATCATGAACGCGCGTGCATCGGACACTCTGTCGAATTTCACTTTCAAGTGTCAAAGCAACAAGAGGGAACAATTATCAACAAGTGTTTCCGACCGCCGGCTATAACGGCACTTTATTGTTAGTAGGAACAGTAAAGTAATATCAAGGTTTAATTTTATTACTTCTATTCTTGCTTTTTTTTATAGACGTACTCGACAGCTATGCCAGCCGAATCAGATGCATCACACATTGTTTGAGCCGTCATCAAAGTTCGGGGTTGGGGTGATGGGGGGGTTGGGGCGACGGGGGGGGGGGGGGGGGGGATAATGGGCGTTCAGGTCGCAATAGGGCCGGCATGAATGAGAATAAGAAACGCGCGAAATGATGAATGAGCAAATTGATGATACAAGATATCCACGAGAGCCCTTTTTGCGGGCACCAGAAACTTTTTTTAAACCTCGAAAAGTTTAATTGCATAAAATCAAAATAGCTAAGAGCCATAATTGCGTTTTTGTTTATTTAAAAGCATTTCAAAATACAACTAGTGTTGGCGTGTGATATGATTCAGTTAGAAATAGGCCTACACATAATTTTGTTTTAGTAAAAGAGTATATCCAATCGGAAATATAACAATCGTAAGACTAAAAAAAAAGTAAGTTAAGTTGATAATAATGTTGAGGTGTAAGTTTTTTATCAATATGTCTCACTTGCGAGTTGTGATCCAGTCGGCATAGCTGCCTCAAAGCTCTGAATAATATTGTTATTCATCGTTTTATCCAGGATAAAACTAGGAGGATAAATTATCCTATTTGATCTTATCCGTGTTTATCTTATTTTTCAGAGTTGTGCTGTCTCTTTGTTTTATCTCTTGCGATCGAACAAGGTTCCAAATCAAATAACATACAACAATGACGGCTGAAGAATGAAAACTGAAGAAAACTGAAGAATGGAAGTCTCCAAAAAAATAACTGAAGAATAGAAGTCCACAACAAAATAAGAGTTTATAAAATAATGATATGCGTCCTCATAATAATTCAAACACATGAATTGTTGTGGTAGTCAAGACTTCGAAAATGGTGAAGGCTGAACATAAATGCAAAGTATAGTTCACAATAGTTTTTTTAAATCAAGTATTATGTTCAAACAAAGACACTGACTACATTAAAAGTTTTAGTTTATAATACTTTTCTTGGCTCTGGGCGTATACAGCAAAATATCAATAATATACCTTCTTTCTACCCACTATGTTTGTTTGTATGTTTGCTCCATTGCTCGCTCGTGGTAATCAATAGTGGTGGTGCAGTGAACGGACCTAAGCCCCCCCCCCCCCGAAAATCTCTTCATTCACGTCATGTAGAATCTCGCTCCATCTATACAGGCCTGTGCGGAGATACAAGAACGAACCACGTAATAAAATGACGATTAAAGGGTCCAATAATAGAACATAGCATGTGCAGACCTGGTACAAGTTTTATCAAGACTCAATATTTCTTCTTGCCATATATATACATTTACAATTTACATACATATATTTCTAACAAAATGAAACACATTTCGGGGTTATTCCGCCACGTCGTCTACAATAGCATGTGTATTTACCAACGAGCTCGATAAGTCAATATGTCATACATTTTAACCCGAACAACTTGAACATCATCAGCAGTAAAATGTAAGATAACTTCTAATAACTACGGAAATGTAATTTTTGTTATACATATAAAGTATACGATGACAATCATCAAACTAAACAACGCGGTCAGTAGAGCAGAGGTTCGAGTGTAAGTTGGGGGAGAGGTTTACTATTGCAATCATACTAATCCCCCCCCCCCCCCCCCATGATAGGTGGAGACATTATGTGAGTGAGTGGGTGATGGGTGCGTGATTACAGTCTCATGCACTTGAGCTCCACACTTTCAGACACACACAATAAATAAATAAATAAATACAATGCTTGGTGCGAATGAAAATAACCAAAATAGCAGAGTCATAATATCTGAATGGGCATTTCATTCATTACTGAGCATCGCGAATCAGCAAATTGTGACGTCATCAAATAACATTCTCATTATTTGCCAGTTCCAGATTCTATGAAGCTAAAGATCATTCAACTTAACTAAATTCATTGAGTCATGTACTTAAAAGGGAAACGCTACGTCATCACGTTTTTCAAGTTCTCGCTAAGGACATGAAAGGTGTAACACCAACTGTTCGTGAGTAAAACATGGGTCTGCGGTTGGGTATCGCGATGATGTGGTCGTGTGTATAGGACCGGACATAGTAGGCTAAACACGCCGCTGCGTCCTACTGCAATCAAATCATTTGAAGAACACAAAACAAAATATCTAGAACACTTTATGATAATTGACTATAGTATAGTCCTTTCATATATCAAGAAGACTTTAGCCAGCATATTATAATACTGCCCGTGTATTGATTACTGCCCGTGTATTGATTGTCCTACAATCGTATATATTGGTATTATTCATGTGTAGTATTCCTGTACAGAGGTGTACACTTCTGGAATTCACTTCCGCATGATCTTCGAAGTCAGTTTGTGAGATTGCGGCTCTTAGAATTTACTTTAATTCTTAAGCAGAGAGTTAGGCGTGCTTAAGTTAAAATTGTTCTACTGTAAGTGGTTTTTCATCTGATATAGATGGTTGGTTTGTTGGTCTGCTGGGAATCTACATTCGGTTTCCTGAATTTTCTTGATTCAGTTTGATCGTCTCTACTTATAAAATGGTTCTCGGATCAAGATTTTCAAGACCATCTGACTTTCAAGATTCGAAGTGAAGATAGAAGGCGTGTGCGGTTTCCCGGGTTGCTTTTACGTGAAATTTTATAATAGGCAACACGCGTACGATTTTTTTTGTTAAACCAAACACTTAGTTTAATAGTATCAGATACAAAAAGTATATTAATGCAAGTCCCAAGTAAAAAAGAAATTTTTAAATAGGTTTAATGTGGTCGCATTTATTGAAGTTTAAACTCGGGGATCTGAAACGCGTACAGGTGGCTGTGACGCAATGATTCTGTAGACGTGGCGTAACAGACCAATCGTTGGGGCGGTGAGCGTACACAGTACAAAACCATGACGTCAAATCCACTCTACATGGCGGCGGCTCGTTTTTCGCGCCCTTTTATTTATCGTTACTAAACCAATTATTTTGAGGGATAGACTGATCCGTTTTTCAAAATTCAAAGACACATAATTATTAAATAAGAGACAAGGTATTTAAAAATTGATTAAAATTTCCATAAGCGTGTTCCCTATTCCCAGATTGCAGTTTCTGATTTTTTGCAACTCTCATTTTCGTTTGAGCTGGGACCGTTAACAAATCAGTTTTTTCTTTTTTCTTTCTTCTTTTTTTCTTTCTTCTTTTTTTCTTTTACTTCTTTTTCTTGTATTTCACTTTTATATATAATATATTTTTCCCCACAATTTTTTTTTCTTCATGTTCTTTCTTATTTGCATACTTCTATTTTTATACTTTAATATGTTGAATTTCCACTTCAATTGGTTTTATTTCATTTCTCAATTATTTTTTCTTGTTCTTGATTTTATTTTATATAGTTAAGTAGTTTTGTTTCGTTTTTGTTGTTAATTGTTATTTATGATTTCATTATTTTTAATTGTTTGCATAGCTTAGCTTTATTTAAGGTCCTCCTTTGTAAATCAGTTTTTATAACTGAATAGGATAGACATAATTTTTTTTTTTTTTTAAATGAAATAAATAAATAAATAAATAAATAAATAAATAAATAAATAAATAAATAAATAAATAAATAAATAAATAAATAAATAAATAAATAAATAAATAAATAAATAAATAAATAAATAAATAAATAAATAAATAAATAAATAAATAAATAAATAAATAAATAAATAAATAAATAAATAAATAAATAAATAAATAAATAAATAAATAAATAAATAAATAAATAAATAAATAAATAAATAAATAAATAAATAAATAAATAAATAAATAAATAAATAAATAAATAAATAAATAAATAAATAAATAAATAAATAAATAAATAAATAAATAAATAAATAAATAAATAAATAAATAAATAAATAAATAAATAAATAAATAAATAAATAAATAAATAAATAAATAAATAAATAAATAAATAAATAAATAAATAAATAAATAAATAAATAAATAAATAAATAAATAAATAAATAAATAAATAAATAAATAAATAAATAAATAAATAAATAAATAAATAAATAAATAAATAAATAAATAAATAAATAAATAAATAAATAAATAAATAGGTAGGATGGCAGGGTATAGTTGGCCGCGGTTGATTAGGCGTTGGTCTAGTAAACCGCGGTCACTGCGTTCCAGGTTCGAATCCTGGCTTGGACATAGAAGTCACGTGCCTTTTGTCATCATCATAATCAACCACTCATCGTCTCGATTAGCATCATTGCGAAAATATGAGACGTAATGATCACATATCATGTGCTTGAAGTTGTCGATTTTACCAACTTTGTTGCATATACACTAAAGTGACACATGCTGCAACAAGCAAGTAGTTTTTCGTAACGGAAATCTAAAAATATAATTTTAAGGGCATCCGAAAAATGTGTTCTCTACTATAATTTGCGTGGCATAGCTTCACGAGCTTAAGCTAGCAAGTAACAATACTCCCAAGATTCTGTGAGGGGCGGATTGCTCTTGGCCGAATCTCCCTCTGAATTTACACGAATAACCCAGTCCCACACATAAGACGGGGCAAACAAAGCTCCAGCACTAGACGCCACGAAACATTTGCTTTCAGAAAATGCAAAATGAGGAATGTAGAAACAAGTAGAGTCTACTGCATTTGAACATACACTAATAATGAGTTCAATTATTAAATAAATAACATGATTGTTTAAACTTAAAGGTGTCCATTTGGATTCTATTCGAACATTTTTCGTTGTGAGATTACATTTGACCCAATCATCATAGTTTATGACCGTTACAGAGGGAGCCACATGCAGCGTGTGCACGACACGATGAGCCAGCCAGTAGGCTTACCTCCCACAGATGAAAAAGGAAAGTATTTAGTGTGTTTATTTATATCCAGTTATTACTTTATGGAATAAACAATTCTATATTTGCATTCTAATGTTCCCATAAATTAAAACCGGTTAAGGATCATCATTTTAGTCAGCCAACATATATTTTAATACTTAATTGCTTCATACTTTTCCAACAGAAGTTGAAGCGAGAATCTCTTTGCTGGTGTGGACTAAAATATTGTGTCCTTGCTTTTGGTGTGCAACACAATATGTTTATTTTGAAAGATGAGTAAGGTTACAACATTAACTGTCAATAGATCAAATAAATACATGTAAAGTGAAAATTTGTATTCAAATAAACAATATCCACACAAAAAACACGTGCAAAGAGAGTAACCAAGTTTACACAAACAGTTCATCCTAATAAAGAAGCGATATAACCTAACCTAACCTAAACTAACCTAAATAGAACATTGGGCAAGTCAAAACAATGCCGAAACTCCGTTTGGAGCATTATACAACTAATTTGTTAATTATTTTATAATCTATCCTGATGGTAAAGAACACTTTGCACAATGTTGTAAAGATAATGTGGGATTTGAACACTTCACAACTATATACTTTAACTACATACATAATATACACACTTATAGCGGATTCTTATAAACTAAACTTTTGACCGTTCCATCTGAAATGGAATTCCCTAACGAAATTTAATATTTTTTTCTTTCTTTTTTAATAATTTATATTTTATATTACCCATTTTTTTATAATAATTTTTAATTTAATTTTACTATAAGTGCTTCTTTGCTATGACGGCTCTAAAGTCACCGTCGACATACTCAGCATACTCAGCATACCCAGCAGCATACTGAGGGTATGGTACAGATAATCAAATTCCAAAGTTAAAAATCCCAGCCAGAACCGGGAATCGAACTCTAGAACTTCTCTGGAAGTAGAAATAAACCCACACGATAAAAGAACCACATTAAAAATATGTAGTGATATATTAAATATAAATAATATACAACATGTACGTTATATCAGAGGTGTATTACTAAAAGCAAAACACAATCACTCCTTTGAAGACGTGTTTCTGTTTCAAGGCACAAGTTTAAAGCATTTTTACAAAATATCAGGTACACGAAAATGATTATTTTACGCGGAAATGTTTCTTTACGACATTTTTTAAGTTATTCAACTTGAATTATTTTTCATTTCTTTTAACAGGAATTAGTGGCCGGATAAAGATACAAGTTTTTAATTTTAAACCATATGCTGAATAGTGACTTTGCCTGCTTACTTACAGAGCTAAGTTACAATACGGTAGAATAGCACACGCCACTATATATAATATGGTTACATTTCAGTATACTTCACCTGCACAAATGGTCTATTTGAAAATGAATACCAATACGTATTCATAAACTAGATTGCTGGATGGAATTATATAAGCCTACCTCATATAGGCTAATATACTCTTATGAAACCAATAATTTTCGGTATCAACTTCTGTACAGTATGTGCAGTATACCGTTCAGTTTTTATAATTATTATTGTTATTATTATTTATTATTTATTATTATATAATTATAATATTAGTTAAAGATATATATATTAGGGTGGGTCGAAAAAGTAGTTTTTTCGTGTATCGAATTCTAATAGTACTCGAAAGTTGTGTATTTGCATGCTTATTAACGGAAAAATATTAGAAAAAATCATAACTTGGATCTTCAGTTTGCGCAAAGGGCCTAAAGTTTACAAAAAAGGAAGAAAATATAGGAAATAAATTTTCGAGTGTCGAATTCTAATAGGGCTCAAAAGTGGCGTATTTTCATGCTCATCAATGGAAAAATATTGAAAAAAATCATAACTTGGATCTTCAGCTCGCGCAAAGGGCCTAAAGATTGGAAAAAATGCAAAAAAAACACCAAATCTTGGGTTTACGCTCAAAATATACAAGTTATGTGTTTTGGCTTTTAATAGCGTCTAAGTACAAAGTACTTCATCGCGCAGCCAAAACACATAACTTGTATATTTTGAGCGTAAACCCAAGATTTGGTGTTTTTTTGCATTTTTTTCAAACTTTAGGCCCTTTGCGCGAACTGAAGATCCAAGTTATGATTTTTTTCAATATTTTTCCGTTGATAAGCATGCAAATACACAACTTTCGAGTACTATTAGAATTCGATACGCGAAAAAACGACTTTTTCGACCCACCCTAATATATATATGTAAAACATTTTAACGGTTACTTATAACCAATCCAACGTTTATTTTCAAAAATAAATATGAACGTTTCGACGACGTGTAGACCTGTCTTTTTCTAGATGTACAATTATACTTGCAAACAACGAAATCTAAGAAATCTCACATATATATATATATATATATATATTATATATGTATATATATATAGTAATAGGTTCTCGGGTTGCTGTCCACGTTACTTGCTCTCTAGAGACTAGTGGCTGGCCCAGAAATGGGCCATTGTCATTGTCTCGACGTTTCGGCAAAATCGCATTTGCCATCTTCAGGATGATCCGTTGCTTTCACCAGCAACCCGAGAACCTATTACTACATCTTCTTCAGTCCGCGAAAACCTACAGAATAACATATATATATATATATATATATATATATATATATATATATATAGGCCTATATAAGAACGCCCACTCCTACAGTGGGGACTCGAGTCCGTCTGTAAATTACTATGTACCTATGACACACACAGTAAAAACGGTTGCCTCGGTCGGTCAATTAATTACCTATGAATTTCTGTAAGCGGATATCAGATACCGGATTAAGTGTCTGCGTGTGCATAGCAGAGCAGCCGATGACGCTTCGTCATGTAATTTACATTCCGCGGGATTGTTTTTAACATTTGCACGACTTCGGAAGGAATTTGCTATTAATTATTCATTAATCATTAGCAATTGTTATTACCGTGGACTAACAGTCGATAAGTCAGTCTGAAATGTCACTACGTAGGTTGATTATTTATTTATATAGTAACTTTCACAATTTCAATGCCGTAAGATTTCGTGTTAAATTTGATGTTCCAGGGAATAAGATTCTCAAGGAGGAATTTACCTCATACGTTAAATTCTCGATCTATTTTATAATAATGTCACGACATATGTGTTATTATAGCGATCTCTGTACAGCCTTGCCTTGCTCCCAATTAGCGACTATACTTGCGTAACACGGATACTTTACCCCAGTACCGGAAATACGTGTTACGATAATTATACTACATATAATTGATTCATGATTTAAAGTCAAAAAAGATATTGCTTCAACCAATCACTGTTTATGATTCTTCAATGATACACCGAAAGTGGTGGCTCAACAGTAATATGCGAGAGAGTTAATTTGGGAGGTTGTGCTTTCGATTTCAACAATCGGCAATCCTGACTGATGAAGGTTCTTTCGAGGTTTTTCTCAGTCATAAGCGAATGTTGGAATTAATTATATCAGCCCTCGAAACTATTCAAGCACCCTGATGAAACTGGTTCATTACCTACAAATGACCACATGAGTGTAAATTATGTGGACCTAACGGACATTAAAATTACAAATTAGTATTATTAATTTACTTTTTCAAATATCTCCATTGTACCACCAACAGAATAATATTCTAAACTTATTTATTATCAGGGATGGTCAATAAACCATTCACACAGGTTTCAAAGTATTTATGTTGGATATAGATTTCAACGAAATGATTTAACTATAAAACTTGTTTTAATTGAATATTTGTAGGCCCATGCATGGTTAATTATTAGACAATAACCACTACGAATGAGGTTTATTTCATAAAATAATATGTACATAGTTTTGTATCGGTTGATATAATTACTGTCATTTGTCACATAGCAAGAAGCATAATTTGTTCAGTGTTCAAGTCTGTGCGTACTATGAATCCCATGTGATGCCACAATCATATCTCGCGCATCATAATGCGATGCTCGTAGCGTTATAATATGTAATATAAATACTCGCCAATTCAGTAAACGAAGACAAAAGTACAATATGTGTAGGCAGATAGACTGGCAAATTATGTTTTGCAACGCAAGCATTTTTGGGTTAGGACATTTATCGCACATTTTGAAACATCTGTGTTCGGGTGGAACGCGTTCCTTTTCCGGAACTTTGATGTGAAAGCGTTTTTTATAACATCAGGAACAGCTTGTAAACTTAGAAGTTACTATTTTGTGGGAGCTTGTAACAAATTTATCATTCATTTCAAAGTTCTCAATCAGTCGTTATCCCGTCGAAAGCAGGAGTAACCGTTTATAGCGTAAATTAAAATTATCATGGACCCAAGTCGATTTGTGACATTATGAGCTTGTCCCAAAGTCACACAAAACATATAGGTATATACTATATAATATGTTTAGTTGCATTACATTACAAGACATGTTATCAAGATTTTGTGTGCGTCACATAAAAATGGTGTACACTGTAATACTTAATATTTGGCATGTTAATGTAGATCTTATAAAAACCGTTACTAGTTGCTTGTATTACAGTTGGCGTTTTGTTGACATGGAGTGCAGACAGTGCTTTAAAATAGGGAACACGCGTATGAAAATTTTAATCGGTTTTTAAATACCTTGTCTCTCATTTAATAATTTTGTGTCTTTGAATTTTGAAAAACGGATCAGTCTATGCCCCAAAATAATTGGTTTAGTAACGATAAATAAAAGGGCGCGAAAAACGAGCCGCCGCCATGTAGAGTGGATTTGACGTCATGGTTTTGTTCTTTGTACGCTCACCGCCTCAGCGATTGGTCTGTTCCACCACGTCTACACAATCATTGCGTCACAGCCACCTGTACGCGTTTCAGATCCCCGAGTTTAAACTTCAATAAATACGACCACATGAAACCTATTTAAAAATTTCTTTTTTACGTGCGACTTGCATTAATATACTTGTTGTATCTAATACTATTAAACTAAGTGTTTGGTTTAACAAAAAAAATCGTACGCGTGTTGCCTATTACGAGACACGTCCTAGAGATACGACATTGTGCTTGTCAACTTTTCAAACCCACTCAAGGTAAATCCAAACCATATATAGACAAACCATTCACAAGGACAATATTTGTCACTATTGTTCACGATATACTTAATTAATTCTAATTTTATACTCGTTCATATTAATTTCGCTTGATCACTCAACTGTAACCTCCAAGTAATGTCAGATTATGGACTTATATAGATGACTACAGTGCCAACGTCAATTTCTAGTTCGTAGTTTACAGTGTCATGAGAGTGAGGCGTCCTTGTATTTACGACAGTACATGCGATACCAGATTTGTATATAATTCTCTACACACAACTGTCGGTATTGGGATCGCAATCGGGAACGTAGACGGCCGAACACAGGAGTTTTTTTTTAATCTGTCGGAGTAGGGTATTCACACGCATATTATCTCTTACACGACGCTATAAATTCGGAAGAAATGTGATTGCCGTGTAGATAAACTTATAGACAAAAGCACAGATGACTAATCACTACTTTGTTATCTGTGATAAAATAAAAGAGTACATCACAAACAATTGCTTATATTGATAACTACTTAGTTCGCCGCGGTTGACTCGGCGTTGGTCTACCGTGTGGTCCCTGTGTTCCAGGTTCGAATCCTGGCTTGGGCATGGATGTCATGTCACATGTAGCGTTTTTCATCTTACTCACTCACTCACCGTCTCAATTAGCATTGTCAGCATCAAAATCGTGGACAATCCCAATATGTGTGTATGCTCAATCACCCCGATTACGGTGGCGATTGTGCGACATTACGATTTAGGCCTACTTGTGTGCAGTGCAGTGTGCCATAAGAGCAAATTGCAAGTAAACTCTTGCACGATTTCCCGATTGCTATTGTGATCCCCGTGCCGACAATAATGTGGGTAGCCGGGCTGACGAGTTGATTGACAACAGATCGATGACTATGAGATACAATGATGGTGGCATAGGAAAAACTCACTTGCGACATAATTGTGTTAAAATAAATAAGGAAAAGAAACGAACGCCGGGAAAAATCCCAAGTTACAACGTTAACATGCTCCATTTAATGCAGTGGACAACATTTATACAGATAGTTACATGAAAGTGATTATGATAAAAATGTTTAGTATGGATCACTTCTGTAGAGTGCACACAATTTCTACTATGGTGGTCCCCTCTTCAGATGACAAACTAAATATTTAGGTATTTTAATATTTGGAAGGAATACCCGAAGACTAATAGTACTCACCTTTATGACTAAGGAAAACCTCGAGAAAAACGTGTCAAGAAATTGTCGGTGGCCGGAATCAAACCAGCGACCACTCGTGTGTTACCGCTACACTACCTATATATCGTAGAAGCACAGATAACTAATTATACACTTACCAATAGAGGTAGCTCAGCGGTAAGACGCGAGACTAATTCGGGAGGTCGCCGGTTCGATTCCGGTCACCGGCAATCCTGACTGAAGGTTTTTTCCTAGGTTTTCCTCAGTCGTAAAGTCGAATGCTGTGATTGAGTCATACTACCTGCAGCCCCCGGACATTCCTTCCCAACTATCTAAACACCCACCCTAACAATACCTTATATAGCTAGTCACCTGAAGATAGGCACTTGTGCACCCTATAACTGGTTTTCCTACAATAATAATAATTATTATTATAATTATTA
Source organism: Isoperla grammatica (assembly GCA_945910005.1). Classification (NCBI taxonomy): domain Eukaryota; kingdom Metazoa; phylum Arthropoda; class Insecta; order Plecoptera; family Perlodidae; genus Isoperla; species Isoperla grammatica. The sequence continues at coordinate 10,449,844 of OX246738.1, read as the reverse complement.
TAATTATAAATTATACACTTAAGCAGAAATGTAAGGCTAAAGAGCCTATTAGGGGCACTCTACAGTACTCTACCCACCAATATAGACCTATGCGTGAAAACTTACGCTAAATAAAATAAATGTACATAGTGCGAGTGAATACAGATTTTCTTTTGTATCTTGTAGGCGTAAATAGCTGCTCGCACATGCAAAATATTTGTGTGTGATGACGTGTGATGAAGTAATACTAATATGGTATATTATGTAATAGCTGCACGTTGTTTGAGTCTATCGATTAGTTCATTATTAGAGTTATGTTTACATTATTTCCGTGTCATTAGTGCCCACCCTCCTATTCCACTACTTACACTACCACTTCCTTGTTATTATGAAAACACTAACGATTGTACCCGTCAATGACCGACCTGCTTACAATAATAAAATAAAACGTATAATTTCGTTATTTCATCAACGTTATTTCTACGCATTATGTATTGTATAGAATATACCGGTACAGAGCGTGAAAGAATAAAAATTTAGGCTACTGGTCACTAGCTACTTATCAGTGGTTTTTGGCGAATCTAAAGGGGGTGGCATTGTGGCAACCAATGTTTCAAGCAGGGGATCGAACCGGTTCGAACCGAAATCGAAAATCGGAAAAAACGTTATTTTTCCCGAACCGAAAACCGAACCGAAAACCATTATGAAAAAGTGGTAAAACCGTAAACCGAAACGAAAACCGATATTTTGGGTTTCGGTTATCAGGTTTTTTCGGTTCTTTTCGGTACAAGCCTCCGTATATCAAAATCTCAAAATTGCAATATAAATAAAAATACAAAACAAAAAATGTAAAGGGAAAAATTATTTTTGGAAGTTCTGCGATTTGTTCCACTGGGATTGGGAAGGTCTTCCTTTGAAAGGTTGGTGATGACAAAACTCGATGGATGGCTGAGTTATTTATATTTGCAATAGGAACGGAAAGTATACATAATGGTAACAACCTTCGGCACCATGATAGTTGGTTGACATATTGTTAACAATTGGAAGATGTTTTCGGGGAAGATCACAAAACGCACCGACAGAAGATTTTGGTTTCCACTTTCCGGGAAGTTAAAAATCAAGAACCTTGGAGACGAATATGCCTACATAAATATTATGTTGAGTCTTGACCGTTGACACTAATCTGATAATTACGAGACTCCGATGTCGGAACACGTGCAAATCCCACCCTCGAACGTAAAGCAAACTTTTGTGGCAAATGACCATGCACTGTTACTTTTATGTCAGTCGCGTTTCAGCTTCCGTTTCGTAGATATGGGTAGGAAAAAATAATATGTGTTCGTAACTTTTTAAATTTAACGCAACCACAAATGAGTCGTCGTGCTAGATACAGGACTGCAACGTGATCATGAAGGTAAGAGATTCGATAATACAATATTACAAAAAAAATGGTGATCTTTTTTTATGCTATTTCCTCACTTTTAAAATGTCGAATACGAACATTGTTTTGAAAATGAGGTACAGCTAGTTTAACAGTGGTTTCAGCCAAGTGGTGTGGTGTGTGTGTGGGGGGGGGGGGGGTGTTCCTGGGCCCTATGCAACAATTAAAAATTTTATTATTGACATGTTGAGAATGAGGTACAGTTACTTTTACAGTGGTTTCAGCCAAGTGGTGTGTAATGTATGGGTGGAATGGGGGGGGAGGGGTATTTCTTGGCCCTATGCAACAATTACAAATTTTTTTATTGACATGTTTGAGGATGAGGTACAGATACTTTAACAGTGGTTTCAGCCAAGTGGTGTGTAATGTATGGGTGGAATGGGGGGGGAGGGGTATTTCTTGGCCCTATGCAACAATTACAAATTTTATTATTGACATGTTTGAGAATGAGGTACATATACTTTAACAGTGGTTTCAGCCAAGTGGTGTGTAATGTGTGGCTGGAATGGGGGGGGGGGGGGGGGTATTCCTTGGCCCTATGCAACAATTACAAATTTTATTATTGACATGTTTGAGAATGAGGTACAGATACTTTAACAGTGGTTTCAGCCAAGGGGTGTGGAATGTGTGGGTGGAATGAGGGGGGGGGGAAGGTAATTCCGCTCTTTTGTGGCCCCTGCGCGAATGTCCATGAACATTTCTCAGCAAATTGTATCTATCTTTATGTTTAGATCTACAACTTACTACTTACCTTGCATATTATAAGTCTCTTGGATATAGTTGACATGACACGAACACGCGATACCACACATGTAGCCATTTGACTGCAATACAAAATTATACATTTTTAGTGTTTTCATTAATAAAAAATCGCAAAGTGATGAAAATGATACGATTAAGATGGCATTTTCATTTTCCAGGGTGTTGCAAGTGCACCGTTTGCACCCCTCTTCGAACGTTCATGCCATGTCTGCAAGAAAATTTAAAAAAACCATTTTCATTTTCCAGGGTGTAGCAAGTGCATGCTTCGGGGGTCTGCAAGAAAATTTTAAAACATGGTTTCGGAATTTATTTTTTCCGTCAGTTTGGTATGTCTACAAAATACAGGCCCGGCGTATGCGCATGTCTATTCAATGTGGAATATATTAAACATTTATAAGTAGTCGTTAGTACTATACTTAATGTATTTATCATGGTTTTACTGGAAATAAGTACTAAGTAAATAAATAGCGAGCACATGCGTGATGATGGCATATACATTAGCGATCGAACCATGAGCGATACCCATTAGCAAGATTAATTATTCAGATGCGTTCATGATTTGAGTTGACCATTGACTATCAATCACTTGCAGGCCTACCCACCACCATTCATATGAGATAGTTCGATGTTGTATTTGAAAAATCGATTTTTGTGATTTTTAGATTAGATTTTGTAGATTTTGTGTGTGATTTAGTCAAAAAGGTCAGATGGTAGGAAAATTACTAAGATAATAAATAATAAATTACATACACCGTACACGGTTATCATCAATGCTATTCATACATCCGAGTCAAATGCCTCGAAGCTCGCTATCGTTACAACAATAGATACACATTTATGCATTTAATATTGTTCTAGTGATCTTCATTAAAATCTATTTTCTTATTGAACTAGATTAGCAAATAATTTATCACATGATTACAATAAATAAATTTTAATCAATAAAATAGTGTGAATGACAATTTTGATAGTGATGAGGTAAATTATACTTGGCAACTATCCTACATTACCTCAGACATTATTGTGACTGTCAGTCTGAGTATTTTGTAACAAACAAACCTAGATCTAGAATGACGTATAATGCTTTTTGCAACATATAGTTAAATATAGGGGTTATTGCATTCGCCAATATCATCGAAGATTGTCTGGCATGTGGGTTCTAACGACCTGTATGTTATCACCTTTGACGCAGATGAGGGTCGACAAAATACTTAACCGTTTGAAAGGTTATACATTATAGTCACAAAGGTCAGATGTGACAATAAATTACATACAACTATTATAAAAGTTAGCAAAAATATTATTTTATTGAGTTTTAAATCAATACATGTGTATTTTATTTACTTATCAACTATACCCTCTCATGCAGTTATAAGGTCTGAATTTCAGTCCGGGGCACATATTTCAACCTGTTATGCAAGTCATTGGCTGAAGGTTTTCCGAGGTTTTCCTCAGACACAAGCCAAATGCTGGGATTGAATCCTACTAACAGCCCTCGGACATTCCTTCCCAACTAGTCCAAATACCGCAATACCTAGCTATAGTCACCTGAATTTCATTAAGTGTCCTTTAAAAATAATCTATGCAAACTGGAAAAAGCTGTAACTACGATAAAAGTAATATTGCTAAACAACCAGCACAGGAGCCTAAACTTACACCAGCGGGTCGCATTCGTGAGCCTTCACTGCAATCCACCCATGAATTTCTTCCGCTTCCATCGCCTGATAGCCCGGCCTATTATGTCAGCGATAGGATGGCTCACACGGAAAGACTCAATTTTCAGAATAAAACAGAACATTTTAACCCAGCCTAGCAGAGGGAGGATTAAACCTTACAGACATAAGTCTAAATCGCAACGCCCTCCATTTTACAAGGAAGTGAACAAGGAAACTACTCAACACTTATTTTTCCAAATTATCACCGAAAAGCATATCTAGCCCTAATATAGCCCAGTCTTCAATTGGCCACATCCCGTATCAGCTATGTGCAATCACATTTCACCGAAATGAGCTACATTGAAGGATGGGTCCACTGCCAAAACATTATAAGCACGATATCAACACTTGGGGAAACTATAAAGAAGAGTACATCAAATACTGAATTAAGACGACCCACATTCAATTATTGGTTTCAGACTTGGAAAAATATGAATGCCTCATTTCTTCCATTCAACATAAACATACTATGGTATAGGATAATTCACGATCTGAATCATACCAACGCCCGTCTACATAAAATCAATCTATGCTCCTCGCCACTATGTGGTCCCTGTAAGCAACCGGACACAACAGAACATAGAATGACTGAAAAAAGCAATTTGGGAATGGAATCAAAAAGAGTTCCTCCTTCTGCAAGTGCGCGCCCAAACACATCTCCTTTAGCATAATAGATTCACCCACTTTCAAGTTCCCAACACCAAACCAATGTTACTGTTAGGTCAAACTACTGGTTAAACGATTGATCTTTTAAAAAGCGGGAACAAGACAACTTCTGAAACAATAGTAGACTTACATCGTTGGGATCTACACACAGAAGCAAGCAAGGTCGCATCTATCAACAACGCTTTCCTAGAAAACTATTTCTCCCCCTCCCACAAGTGGATACTACATAGTTTCTAAACTAGAAATAATTTAAAATAATCGTAAGGAATTTGCCAAACCCCCAGTGCATCAGGGGCAAAAGGAAAAATATTCTTTACTTAATTAATTTATTTTATATATTAATTCATATTGATTGTAATTGTATTCATCAGAATCCAAAGGAACAAAACTGAGGTCCCCATGAAATGTGTTAGACCCTGTCCCAAAGATACTAACATTATAACTACAAATTATTCCCTGTCCCTTTACCCCCACAGCTGAAGATTTCTCCTCCCGCTTGGCCCTGCCCTTCCTTGCTGGACTCCCCTTATGACGACCCCCGCGATGTGCAATGGATCTGATTTGGACATATTGTGGTGTTTATTCATCTTCATACATCACCCACCCATCGTCTCGGTTAGCCGAGGTTGCAAAAATATGGGATGTAAACACCAAATATCATTATCTGACGTCACGTGAATATCAAGTTACGTCTTCTTACGCGAAATGCCTCCTCGCATACAAACACGTCATCGCAAACACTAAAGAGAGCTGCATGCAATGCTGAGTGTAATGAAAGTAATTACGTGTCCATGGTCATCGGTAGCCAGCAACTTCTTTTGCCCATAGTATGTATTCGTTTTGGAAACATCAAAACAGGTTTCATGCGGGAATACCCAAGTGCGTCACTATCCACACAGAGTACCGTCGTAGTGTCAAGGCTAGACGCGGGCCATAACCATACCATAATAATACCACGACCACACCAATTATATTGTACCATAATCAGTTGTATAATTATAATAACTTTCAATGCATATATTATCACGAGATCGACGAACTGTGCCTGTAGGCTATCAAGTGATAAAATAATTATTTATAAAATAATTTATAATAAATAATATTGATTTATACTTTATAGTATATTTATTATTTTTTCATAAATTTAATTTATCTGCGTCAACCAAGGAGGATTTAGTGTTGGCGTCAACGCGTCGGGCTGAGTTTAAAAAACGCAAACATGAGATTGGGACCTATAGCTTTACATTTGGTTTGGCCATATAATATGCAACAGGTCAAGTGGAAGTAATGGGACATATTATTATTATCTTTATCAATTTAGTCAGTAGTGTTTTCTTCCCAAGGTTAGCGCGTAGTGTACTTGAGTCGGCGTCGAGATTAGAGGCAGTAGATATTGTGACCGCTGCGCAGACACTTTCCACGCAGATGTGTGAACGTTCATACCAAAATTAACGTGACGTGAGAGTGCATGACACCTACGCTCACGTACATACCATAATCTCATTCTCTACTCAGACCTGTGGTGTACGCAGAAATTGACAATTGGTTGGGAGAGGGGGAGCTTTCCAACGATTTACGGATTGAGGGCGAAACTCGAAAGCCCCCCCTCCGCCGGAGGCAAATTCTTTTCATATTTGGCATTTTATTTGAGCGCATGTAAACACGTTTTACTTAGCCTACAACACAGTAAGCAGTACATGTAATATAATCACGTAAAAATGGTACCATCTTCCCTTCTCCGCACACTCGGTGTTTTAGGTCATGAGAGGCGGTGGGAGGGCGGGGGCGTAGGGGGTGAACCCCAGGACCCCCTTGTATACGCCACTGGCCTCAGCTAATTTCAACAATACAGTACATCCGAGCTGGTTGTAAGCGACTGCGTCCCAACTGTCTTGAATGCGAAATGTTTGAATTAAATACATGTAACCATAGACATGCGCAGGGAGGGGGGAAAGAAAGGGGGTCAGTTGCCCCCCCATTACGAAGGCGTGTTTTTTTTTTAGCAGAATGAGGCATTAGATTGGAAGATCGGATATAGTAACATCTTGCTCACAAGTTTAAATTGTCTACCAATATATTCCTCAAACTGTTACCGTTTAGCCTGGGAAAGAATAAGTCCAGGATAGTGCCTGTCGAAACGGGCGACAAAAATGCTGACGTCTGACATAATAGAACTCTAATCTTATCTGAAGTCCTTGGATTGACGTTGGAATAAGCTGACCGGCCTCAACATCACATCGTCGTTATTCGTCAATATTCAAAATTTAGTTTTCTAATTTTTCAGTGAAAAAATGTTTTGACTCTGGCAGATGGAGCCTTGAACACTACTTTCGTTTGTGCTCAGTCTTATTAATTAATTTCATATTGCTTCTCCTCCTCCTTCAATTGCTCAAACTCCTCGGGGGATATTCAATGTTGTCACGGTGACAACTCACTTTGAGTGTTTTCCACGTGCCGAGACAATAGCATAACAAGGCATATATCACTAAAGTGAGTATTGTCACTACATGACAACTCTCAGAAATAGCCCTCCTGACCCCACTGGAAGTCATGTATTTTCTTTGTCTTTATCAGTTGTATTCATACGTTTTATTTATTTGTTTTATTTTTGTATTCAACGTTTTAGCAAATCTTCAGTGACGGGCGTGTGTAGTGTGTTTTACAGCAACTAAAGTTGTCCCATTAATGTAACTAGTCTGTTGCCAGCTTCAGATCCCCTATCTACTACATCCCTTTCAAGCACACTGTTTCAACGAAAATCAACAGATTCCTGATGTTCTCTGATACAATTCATAGGTTGCACGTACATCACATCTTTGTGCGTGGCGGCCACATTTGTGATCAAACTTTGACGTTGCCATGGAGAAACAATTGAAGGCTGTTGTGGTAGAACACAGAAATTCCTAGTTCTTTAACATTCAGCGTTTTTTTTTAAATAAAATTGGTATGTGTTGAAATTTTTAACTTTTGTATTACTTATGTTTACTTTTTAAATTTTAAATTAGGCTTTTTTATTAAATTTGAATAGTATTTGCCAATGATCTAGGATTGGTCCTCATCAATTGAGTCGCAATCATGGCCGCTGTGACGTCACGTGGGAACTATAAATTATTGTTAAGGTGTATTCCAGTTACCTCGTTAGTCGCACCCCCTGTGACTAGCGAGTTACAAGTAAAAAATAGGAAATAAAGAAGTTGAAAATTAAGATGGTACATAAGTCGGCTATTTCTTCAGTATTATTTAATATTTTGGGACAACTTTAGAAACCATCAAGGAAGCTGGTAGTTGTACAGGCCTTTTGGTCCGATTATCCGTAACGACCCACAGACCATGCCTGGCTCGTGCCTGTAATGATTTACTTGCAGGTAAACGTAAGGAAGGATGCATGTGTTTTTGGCTTGTTTTAATAGTCATTACAGACGTTTATTTTAAAACAAGAAAATGATAGTTAGAAATGAATACAACATATTTATTATTTAATGGCTAGTGACATAATTACAAACAACCTTTTCTTACAAGTCCCCACAATCATCTCAAAATCTTATCACAGTCTTTTGTTAACAGTGTGTTGCCACGGATCTACTTAATAAATTTAATGTACACAATCGCACCGAGGATGCCCATCTCCAATAAAATGATGAGGACAAGTATAAGCTTGTTGGTGATGACATGAAAGGTCATGTTCCGCAGGAGCGTGTGAGAACGAGACAGTCCTTGGTCGGTGTCTGCGAGGCGCTGTTTGCTCCGTAGCAGAGTCTCGCGTTGTTCGCCCAGCTCCGACACTACGGAGGCGCCGATCTCTTCCGTCTCGATAGCCGTGCGCTGTGAACGTGCCAGACTATCTGCGGTGCGCTCCAATGCTGCACGACCCTCTAGGACGGTGCGGCGAGACTCGGCCTCCCAGTCCATGACAACGCTGCAACAACAAAGTACCAACAGTCAACAGGAAACCTGGACCACCTGTATCAATCATTAATTATCCTTCTTTGAGCGCACTATGTTACTTTTTTTTTTACAAAATATTACCAAATAGGTATTATTTACTTTAATTTCTTAGTGCTTATTCTTATGCATCCTGAGAGATAATATTCTGTATTAATCAGTCAATTTTGTGGTCATTGTAAACACAGTAGCCACCAATTTTGTAGAGCATTGGTATTTTCTTTGTATACCCTTATTGAATTTTTTTACCCATTTTAGAGTTATGCAGGGGTCAAGGTGTTGTTTCTTGACTAAAAACATTGAAGCCATGCCTATTGGCAGACTGAAATTAATGTGGTAACACGGAGACATTTTCGATGGTTTGTTCTGTAGATGTGCATAATAGAAGTTATGCCCGAATATCCCCAACCCTCTTTTTGTAACGAAGCGAGTACTGTAATCCTTGGGTGAAGGCACTGTAAAATACTGACGGCTAGGCTACTATAACCATTTTATAACCTCTCATAGAATCATGTTGTGAATTTAGGGTTTTAAAATTTCCTGAAATTTTTTGCTTGGGAAAAAAACCCGGTTTTTCAGTTTTTTTCCAAAAAACCCGGGAAATTTTTGGGAAAATTTCGTTTTCACCTAAAATGTGTATTGTGTAATATTTAAATTCCTTGTGGTGAGAAAAGTGACCGACGTCTAATCTAATGTAAAGCTGTAGGTAATGAAGTACCAGGAAGAAAGGTAATGGAGACTATTTACTGCCTACTGGGCCACTGACCACATAGACAAAGCTCTATGCCACCAAAAAAAATCACAAATTGTAGGTTCTGTAGCTGCTAATGATGATGATGATTTTCAACTTCTTGAAGATTTAGATGCCAATGACAAAGTGGGTGAACAATACGAAGTGTCCGACTCCGACTCAGACAACATCATAGGGCCCAGTACCACTGAGTATACAATTGATCACTATAGGAGGACCAGGATCAGGAATGAGTTAGGCCTAACTTGGAGAGAGACAGATTGTGATGAGAATGAGAATGAGATGATGACTGATGAGTAGAGATCCTTGTAAATGGTTTTATTTTTTAGCATATTTCGTTTTATTAAATACAAATTTCGCTGTTGAGCAGTAATTTCAGCTTTTTGGCGGTGTTTCAATTTTAATTTACCAAATCTAATTTGTATCTAGTATTCTAACGTATGTGGCATGCCTACATTGTCGCGAAAGAAAAGAAGAAAAAAAAAGAAATCTGTCGCTAGGAATGCGGAATGCAGTCGGCGCACAAGCTACGAGAAAAATCTGTTGCGAGCCGGTTTAGCAGGGGTGGAAGGGTCACTGCAGTCACTGCAGAAAATGTTGAAAATTACGTTTTTGACAGAAATTCGGCGATTTCGCGTCAATTCAACAGCTTCAGTCTTTTTCGTTTCTATAACAGTAAACTTATGCTATTTCGCGTATACACAGGATTTCGTTTTATTTCGCGATTCAAAAAGACTATTTTTGGACTCACAACAGACTGTCATGCCAACATATTTCAATTGCTGCACGTTTCAAGTGATTTCGCGCTATCGCGCATTGCGAAATACAAGGATCTCTACTGATGAGTATAGGCCTATACACAAACTCGTGTGTGAGGACTAGGCTGAAGCTTTATTTTTCTAACGTTTTTATTTAAAAAATGTTTATTTATAATCTTTAATCCATAATCATTCATTGTTCATTAGTAGTAAGGATTTAGGATTATGATTAGTAGGCCTATCTCTATTCTTGGTGTCTTGCATTGTTTGTATTTGTAACAACGTTAAAAGTTTAAATTGGTTATTTGTAGTAGTACTTTGGGCCTATTTTCAATTTTTCCCAAAAAACCCTACTTTTCCAGAGCATCGGAAAAAACCCAAAAAACCCGGGTTTTTTTCCACCATTTAAAACCCTAGTTGTGATGGTTTCGGAAATAAGGTTTTTAGTGTTTTTTCTCTCTCCTAACAATGTAGGCCTATGCCAAGTTTTAAACACACTCTGAATTATTGTACAGCTTCCTACGTTTAATGGCAAAGGGTATTCTCGCTATGAAAACCGCGAACAATTCAAGTTTTTTATTATATCTGGAAAACGATTCACAATATTAAAACAGTGAAAGGCCTACATGAGCGCATTGTGGTTTCGTTTTCGTAAGAACTAAAAACTAGATTGAAAAAATAACAACTGTTTTAATCATTACAGTTATCATTGGTACAAATGTAAATTATTTTACAATGAATTACTTACATGGTAACGATAAAAATATTTTAACTTTCAGAATCTAGTTATTTATCTCTTATGAAACCACAATGTGCACATTGATCACTTTTTTAATATGGCAAAGCGTTCTCAAAAAATCAATAAAAAACATTACTTTCGCATGGTTTTTATAATGAGACTCACCTTTCCTCGTAAGTATAATGATTAGGCAGACTGTGGTGTAAGTATTTTACCAGTAGTATGGAAATGTAAGAACGTTCAACGTATGTCCATAGCATTCAACATCATATCCTGGATGCTCAGGGGCACAAGTCTGAAGGTAGCCTAAATATTGCACGTTGAAGCACGGGTTTCAAAGATCATTAGTCATTATTGAAATAAACTCCTCTTCATCAACTAAAAAGAGAAATACATTGAAGATTTAAAGATTCCCTTGCACTTAAAGAGTCAACTTTAAAAGTAGGGATGTCAACGGGTACCCGCCACCCGGGTACTCGTTACCCGCCCGGTACACACGGGTACGGTTCCAACTTTTCAATAACCATTACCTGGTACTACCCATTCCCTTCTTCTGTTCAAAACGAAATTAATTCAACATTGCGATATTTCCCTACTGGCGTCTTTGTGCGAGCGTACGAGCAGCTCTTTTCAATTTGCCGGCATTTAACTTGAACCCCCCCCCCCCCCCCCCACAACAGCGCCGCTGACGAATGAGACGTAAAGCCCAATTAGTATCATCTTCTGTGGGCCTATGGAAGAATGCTGCGGAACGGTTGCGAGTCCGAGGGAGCGCACCCGCCGCCCGTCGTAGCTTTACCGCGATCATGTTCTCGTGTTCGAGCTCGGACTATGACGTCATCGCTTGACGCGGGGGTACCACCGCCTACCGTAGTGGAGACGCAAGCTTTGAAGCTTTGTTGTAGGCCTATACTTCCGCGATCGTTTTGCATCGAAGACAATGCAACCTGATACCGTTTAACAATATAATGTCTCTTTCACAACTTTGCGAATCATTCGACACCCATGACGATAAAACGCGTATTTAGTATTATTTACTACCCGGGTAGTCCGGGTACGGCGCGAGGGTACCCGGGTACAAATATTTCCGGGTATTGACATCCCTATTTAAAAGTAACCGATTTCAGAATAATGTGATTGGATTGCAATTAGTACAGCACGTATGCACATTCTTATGACTTCATATCAATAGTTTAATGTTTGCAAAATTGTTTTTTTTGTGTAATTGTGGTAACCACCAATCAGAAACTTTGAAATCAAGGTATGAACCCAAGTTGGAAGTCATAAGATCGCAGGCATTGTAATAAGTAATTTCGAGTTCAACACCTTTTGGTCTACTGCTAAACCTGTTTACAAGATCATAACATTTTGTAATGGTTGGCAGAGGCGTAACTATGAGAGGCGGCAAGCAATGACAATTTCTGAATGTAAACACAATACATTTTGTTTAAACAGCTGTGCATTCTCATAACGCTTGTACTCCTCATAACGCTTGTACTCCTCATAACGCTTGTACTCGCTGACATATTGGCATTAATGACAGTAGACAAAGCGAGCTAAAAATAAACTAATTTATGAGGTGACAATAATTTGTTAAAATTCTCACCAAAATTATGCCACTGATGGTTTGTTAACATTGTTAGAGTGATGATTTCAATTCTAGAATGTGCATTGACAGAATGTTTTTAGGCCTACAGTACAGGCAATATCCACACAACCTGATGCTACTAGGTACCCTACTACCTATGGCCTATTTAATGTAGGCCTATTCTATTTAGTTATACAACTGATTTGAAAAGGAGGATTCTAATTGCAAACTAATTGCAACTGAAAAATAATTCAACAAGGAAAACGATCAAAAAAACGTGAAACAAAAATAGTAGGCCTATAAATGTAGCATTTTTAAAAGTACAGTACTAACTTTTTCCTTCCTCTTTGGTGTCAAACTCATAAATCATGCCTCGAAGTTCTTCGTCACTCAAATCAGCAGCAATCAGTTCTGATACTCTTTTCAAATCATGAAAGTCGATGGTACTGTCAGACTTGCCGTCAACAAACAATTGAAAGGCATACTTGATTTCGTCAAGTGGGTCAGATCTAAGCATCTTGTCAGACACTGATATAAGAACAAAGCTAATTGTTAGTAGGAATGCTAAATTTCATTAGAACATTAAAATCATACATGTCAAACATTTAGGCTATTTTTACTTTCAAACTTACTAACTTTAGTAGTTAGGCCTACTATTTAGGCCTACTACTCAAAAATAAATTCAAATTTCTTCATTTAAAAATCTACATGCCCTAGGAATAGGATGCTATTGTGCAAAATCATGAGCATACCAATATAATAGAAATCTTCATAACAAATTTTGTTGTGTTTCAACTTATCATAAGTTTCCATGATTTTTATCACCTCTGCCTTTTTTATTGCAAGCCCCAATGCTCGAATAGCAGCTTTAATTTCATGAGGGTCTAGGTAATTGTCGCCATTGGTGTCGAAGAGAGTGAATGCATTTCTAATACTTTTTTGCTTCTCCTGCGATAAAGTTTTAAATTTACGCTGGTTGAGATTCATGTTCAAGTGTAGGCCTAACACACCTGGATACAGAATAAATTACATTAGTTAATTTCAAATACTATTAAAGATAGATTAAAGATTAAAATACTTAAAGGCTGCAAATGGGCCACAACTACCCGGTGGCAACCTATCCAAACCTCCCCCCTCCCCACCCTCCCTCGTCACCTCCTTTTCGTCAATCTATTTCTAAATTCCCTTACTGAATCGCACTCAACAACCTCCTCGGGCAACTCATTCCATTCCCTTACCGTTCTCTCAACAAAACCAAACCTACCCAGATCACTTCTCACTACCCGACGCTGAAACTTCCAATTATGATCCCCCCTCCCTCTATAAACTCCTTCTTGCAACCTGCTCTGGATTTCCCCCCACCCTCCTTTCCCCCTAGCTGCTCTATATAAATTACACATCCTATCACTCCTCCGTCTCTCCTCTAAGGACTCCCAACCCAGTTCCCCCATCATTGCTGTAACACTATCATAAGCCCTTACCACATTCCCTAACCTATCTTCCACATACCTCCATCTCCTAACTTGTCCTGTAACCTTCCTTGCCGCCCTACGCTGCACCTTTTCTAATTCCATGACTTCCCCTTTCCTATATGGATCCCACACCGCACCACCATATTCCAATATAGGCCGTATCACTGTTTTGTAAGCCATATCCTTTACCTCCCTACTAGCTCCCTTCAAATTCCTCATAACAAACCCTAAGTTTCTATATCCCTTTCTTACACTTTCCTGCACCTGGTCCCCCCATCCCAAATCTTCGGCCAATAAAATTCCCAAATACTTATACTTCTTTACCTTTTCTAGAACTACCCCCTCAAGAAAATACTCTCTCGCATCCCCTTTTAATTTACGCGTGAACCCAACCAGTTTACACTTTCCCGCATTCAAACCCATCCTATTAACATCAACCCACTCCTCTATCCTGTTCAAATCATCCTGCAACAACTTTGCATCCTCCACCCCCTTAATCACCCTATACAAGACGCAATCATCAGCAAACAACCTTAATCTTGACTCAATATCCCTTCCTATATCATTAATAAACATTATAAATAACAGTGGACCCAGCACCGACCCCTGCGGCACCCCCGATGTAACTTCGATAGCTGCTGATATGCTACCCCCCACCCTTACCCTTTGCGACCTATTTGCTAGAAAATCTCCCATCCACCTTACAACCCCTTTATCTGCAATCACACTATCAACCTTCCTCATCAAAATCCCATGAGACACTTTATCAAAAGCCTTTTCAAAATCAAGGAAAACTGCATCAACCTCCTCCCCCTTATCTAGAGCCTCCCCTATATCCTGAACAAGACCTATCAATTGCGTCTCGCAAGAATACCCCTCCCTAAACCCATGCTGGCTATCAACCAACCATCCCTCCCCCTCCAACACCTCCCTAACATAATTTGCTACTACCTTTTCCATTATCTTGCTCCCTACCGAAGTGAGACTAACAGGTCTGTAATTCCCTACTTGACTTCTATCCCCCCCCTTATGTATTGGCACTACAAGTCCTTCCCTCCAACCCTCCGGTATAGTACCTTCCCTTAACGATTTCCTGCAAATATCCCCTACAAACCTAACAACCCCCTCCCCCCCAATTTTCAAAAATCTACACATCAACCCATCCTGCCCCGATGCCTTTCTCCCTCCCATCTTTCCTAAAACCCTTCTAATATCAAGATTTGTTATCGTGAGTGGCTTGCTACCCCTCCCCCCTTCCCACTGCATACTAGAATCTTCCCTCTCTTGGAATACCTCCCCATAGTGTGAGTTCAAAGCCTCCGCTTTGTCCTTATCACCAGTAAATAACTCATCCCCAGTCCCCTTAAGTGTGGGTATTTCGCCCCCCCCTTTCTGGTTCCTTAGATGTTGATACAACCTTCTCCCTTTACCTTGGAATCCCTCATCATCCATTAAGTGCATCATATAATCATCCTTTGCATCGACCTTTGCCCTATTAAGAACTCCCTCCCACTCCTTAAGTTTCTCCTTACCTTTACCAGTCTTCCTATACCTCTTATATATTTCTCTGCACTTCCTCTTCAACCACCTAATTCTTTTATTATAATATACTGGGTCAGTCCCACCCCCCTTAGTCACCTGCGGCACAAACCTTTCCAACAAGCCCCTATATATCTGCAGAAAACTTTCCCACATTTCATTTACTCCCACATCCCTACTAGACCACTCTTCATACATTACCAGTAACTCCCTTTGCAAACCCTGAACATCAGCTCTATCATATCTCCAGATTGTCTTGTCCCTACTTTCACTATTATTTCCCTGCCTTCCCTCCCACCCACTACCTAGTGCTAACTCTACTATTGGGGCCCTATGATCGCTCATTCCCTCTACTACCTCCGAGTGAACCCATGCTTCCTCCGGCCTTACTAATATTACATCTAAAATGTTATTCCTCCCCTCCCCACAAATCCTCGTCCCCTCTCCTACCGTTTGCACTAAACCCTCATTAATAAGTTTACAGGCCCATTCCTGCCTTCTGCCTCCAAGATCCTCCCTCCCCCCCCTCCCAGTGAACTCCAGGCAAGTTTAGATCCCCAGCTATTACTAACACTCTTCCTCTATCACCCATCACTACCTCTTCCAACCTATCTAACACTTGCCACTCCCCACTATCCTTAGGCCTGTATACTCCCACCACATCCACACAAGGACCTCCCCCCACCCTTACTTGCACACACATCATTTCAACCACATTATCTACCCACAACAATGTGCCCTTGACATTCTCCCTACAGACAATCATCACCCCCCCCCCATATCTATTTCTATCCTTGCGAAACACGTTATATCCCTTACGCCCTAGCTCCCCATTTAGAATCTCGTCATCCAACCATGTTTCCACACATACCACTACATCCGGCTCATACATTTCAATCAACGTCCACATTTGCTCCAATCTTTCCCCACTCCTTACACTCCTGCAATTAATTGACATTATCTTAACCCTCCCCTTATCCCTCCCCTGAATATCCCTCCCTTTGGTTTGACCATCCTCCTGTCACGCGAGACTACCTGCTATCCTAACAAAAAGATTACCTAGCTCTCTTGCCCCACTCCTATTCAGATGCAACCCATCCCCTGACAGTAAGCCCCTTCCCACCCACAACCTGCTGTTAACAAAAGTTGCATCCTCTACCACACACACCTCAGCCACTCTCTCATTCACCTCCACAATCATCTCCTTGCTTATGCCCCTCCCATCTACTCTATCCAATATCCCCCCAACCACCACCCTTGCCTTACTATACTTCTCCTTTACCACTCGCACCAACCCTTTCACTCTCTCCGCCACCACTTTCACATCCACCTTACTCCCCAGATCATTCGTCCCCACATTCAACACCACCACATTCACATCTTCACTACCCTTCCTACTGCCTACAATCTCAACCAGGTCACACACTCTGGCACCTCCATAAACCTCAGCCTCCCCTCCATTCGCCTCCCACACACGCGCCGCATTCCGGATCATGGAATCCCCAATGAGCAACCTACTCTGCTTCCCACCCCCCTTCCCCCCTCCCCCAACCTTATGCTCATTTCTAACACACACCACAACCTCAACCCCTGCCCCATCAAACACACTCTCAATCAGGCTCCTCACAATCTCCCAACTCAAACCATCCAATCCACATCCAACCCTAGGCATTCCTATCCTCACCACTCCTTCCTCCACACACCTATGCCTCAACCTCTTCAAGCATTCCTCCACATCCTCCACTCTCGGCTTCCCACTCGACCTTTCCTTACTCACCATGTAGAACAACTTTCGTCCATCTACACTCATTTCAGCCACATCACCAACACGCTTACCCTGCTTCCTCAGATTCTCCACCCTTCCATACCTCACACGAAACTCCCTCGCAATACCCGCACTCATCTGCAGATCTGCACCCACGCAATGCGCTAGTGCCTGCACTCCATTCAGCTCAAACAGATCACCCCTCCATTCAGTCACACAACCACCCTCTTTCACTCCTCTTCCACTACCCTCATCCATACACACTTCTCCCATTCCCTCACTTACACTCCTTACATCACTCCCCTGCACTCGTCTTTCATCTCCCACATTCTCTACCAACTTCCGCTCCTCTATCACCTCACTTGCATTCGACTCACACTCCCCATCCAAACTCACTTCAAGCAATCCCTCACGCTCCACTTCACTCACCACAACTTCCTTCCCCACTTTCTCTCCATTCACCCCCTCGGTCATACCTTCACTTATACTCTCCTCAGTTACACCTCCTTGCACCCCACCTCCATTCACATCCATCCTTCCATTCTCACATCTGCACCATTCCTTCATACCCTGCACATCACTCTTCACCTCCTGCACATCCTTCACCATTTTCACCCACTCCTGCTCATTCACTGCCAACATCCTCACCCCATCCACACCAGTAGGCCTACCCACCCTACAGTCAACACACTTCCACACCACACCCAGCTTCTCATCACTCAACAACTTATACACCCTTTTGGCCACTCCTGCACATTCAATGTGAAACCACATCTGGCACACACCCTCACACCCCACCGCACTTACACCATCATTCAACACCACACCACACACCTTACAGCACACCTCCACAGACACGGACACACTCAGCTCTTTCATACCAGCCATCGCAACACTGGCCTACAAGCTCACGCAGACTCACTCGAGAAGAAAAAGAACACTGCTAGCCTACTTCCCAACTAATCAAAATAACTGAGGTGGCCCTGATGGTGACCAACCACAGTATCAGAAAAAATAAAACAGAAATAAACTCACTCACCAGTTATCCCCAACTCCACAGATATACTTACTTACACACAGACACTCACGCGTTCACAACCAACTAGGCCTAGTCCTAACCTGGGCGTAGGCCTAGGCCTAAGCTGCCACACAACACACGCGGAACACCTTCACTTCACTATCACTTCACACACAACTCACACTTTACACTCCTAACAATTACACTTCAACTACCACCTTAACTACACACAAAACCACCAACTAAAACTTCCAAAACGCAATAAAAACCACCAAAATAGAGTCAAAACCACGGTGCGTACGCGCTCACGACGTTACACTGCCGCCATCTTGAATCGAGACGACTATTTATTTACTCTTATTCAACTAGAAACTAGCTAGGTAGGCCTAGGTACTCAATCATACGTGTAAGGTCATTGGGTTTGACTATATTTCAATAGCCAATACATTTTATGACAAGTTTCACCCGCGAGTTATCACCAGTGCGGTACTTTAAATTATCATAGGGCCTAGTTCCCTTAAAATTCAATAGGTAATATTAATAATTCTTGGCTGTCGGGTGTCGCCGCGTCTGTCGTTTATTAAAACCTGACGTTTCGGACTAATTGCATAGTCCATCTTCAGAGTGAAGAGACAGTCACTGAGAGAGCCTACTCGATCCAGCTCTACCCAGCGACTGTGCCTCACACTGCTGTGCAATCTGCGCGCGTCGGAGATTGCACAGCAGTGTGAGGCACAGTCGCTGGGTAGAGCTGGACTACTATTAACAGGACTAGAGTAAAATCCACGATTAAGATCAAAAGCTGCGGGATGCTTTCTAGGCCTAGGCAGACTCGATCATTGATCCCCACTAGGCCTAGGGTCTAGGCCTAGGGTCTAGGCCTAGGCCTAGGTATTAAAACCCCACAGAATAGAGTATGTTTTCATAAGCAAATAAGAATCAAAAGCTAGGTAGGCATTAGAGTGTTTGGACTAGGCCTAGGGCCTATCCTGTCGCCTTATCTTTGCAGGATTGGTAGCCTAGTACCTAGGCCTAGGATCTTTCTTTAACCCGTGATAGGCTAGGCCTAGGCCCCTAGGCCTATCCTAGGCCTAGGCCTAGCCTACATACAATTTACATCACCTTTTAAACCAATCCCTTGTTTTCCCTGTACGTAGTTACCTGTTTCAAATGAATTCTTGGTAATGAGATGGACTGAAGCGTAGGTCTAGTTAATATAACCAGGACCAATGACATAAACATTAATTGACAGCTCCCTTCATGATGGTTGATGGCTCAGCTGGTTGATTTTGAAACATGCCTTTTCACAGCCTGCTAAATTTAAAGAAAAAGAGCACCACGCCCCAAGGTCTACTTGATCTTTGCCTAGCGGAGGCTCGTCGAACTTGGTAGTTCGATGAGATGAGCCTCCACTACACGGAGATCAGTAACCACGCCCCACCCGGGTTGTTGAGTCCAGCTTCACTGGTTGTGTTCTTTTTCGGCACCAGTTGAAAGATACAACAAACACAACAAAAACACTTCCGTCATAGTCATACGCAGTGACCAATCACAGCACAGGATGTTCACGCGAAGCGCGGTATCAAAATATTATTTCAAACATGGTCAAACCATGGTCAGTAATTTTTTTTATAATTGGAGATTGAGCAGATAGATTAACCTAGTATACAAAAGCAGTGCGTCATAATTATATCTGTAAATATTAACTAATTAATCTAGAAGGTAAACAGACATTGTAAAATAAATAGAAAACTCTGAATCTCTGGACCAACCGCCCGAATATAGCCGGCCGTCCGGGTTAAGCCGCGTTCACATAAATGACTAGTGACTATTGACTATTGACTATTGACTATTGATTAGTGACTAAGCGAATTGAACCATAGGCGATACGTGCTGACGTTCACACAACTTTACTTTTGACTTATGACTATTGACTAGT
The DNA here is from genome assembly GCA_945910005.1 of Isoperla grammatica. Lineage (NCBI taxonomy): Eukaryota > Metazoa > Arthropoda > Insecta > Plecoptera > Perlodidae > Isoperla > Isoperla grammatica. The sequence goes on along the minus strand of OX246738.1, from coordinate 10,429,770 downwards.
GACTAACGAATTGAAGATATCTGGAAGTCATAGTTACAACCAATCACAACGTTCGCGTTCAGCCAATGAATGTGGAGCAACGGAAGTCAATACCACTATTCAATTACTGTCAAGTGTATATTTGTTTTTGACTATTTCCGGCGAATATTATTTATTTATTATTTTTATGAAGCTGTCATACAATAAAATATTCTTATTTTGAAAACAAATCTTCAAAACAAACAAGAAACATACAAAACCTTCACAACTTGGTTAAGCCCATCATTAAACGTTTTAACTGGTGAACAGTTACTATCGCCATTCCTCGTTTTCTTCATAATGTTGCAATTTTATTATTTTGACAGCTCGTTGTTTGTCAATCAGTTTGATTCATTTGTTCTAGGTGGCAGATCATACGTGTCAAAGAACTTAGTTGTGTAGTGTTCATATCTTTCTTTGGGTAGTCAATAATCACTAGTCAATAGTCAATAGTCAGTAATCAATAGTCATTTATGTGAATGCGGCTTTACTCAACACTCATCACCACTGACTCTCGAAGATATTTACGACCATGCCAAGTTGGGATGGGTGTGTTGTGTTTGGTCACGTATTGAAAAACATCGAGTCAGGAAAGGAAAATAAAGTAGCGGCAATTTCCGCTGACGTGACTTAAAAAAAATAAAGCCTGCTACTCACTATGCTACCACGTTTTTAAAGTAGCGCGCTACCATCCCACTTCTAAAGAAAAGTAGCATGCTACCGGTAGCGCGCTACTTTCTAACACTGGTGATACTGACGGATCTGATTTCGCTGACGTCATATAATGGTCATATAACTTAGAGCATTAGTTCCTAATCAGTGGTCCACAGACTCATTGCTACCAGTCCGCAAAATGTCTGCCGGCTATTTGTTGTAATTATGATAATATTTTAGAAACGTGTGTACAAATTCAAAATATTTGTTTTACACATTACTATTTTACGCTTACTCGGTATAAATGGCTAAATTATATTTTCTTCTGAGGAGAAACTTGCTTATAAATCAATCAATACTGACTAAAATATCCACTTTTATACCGACATAGAAAGTTGAGAGCATTAATGGCAAGGAACGACCCGAGACTAGAAACAACCACGATTATATAAGCGCAATCCTAAGCAAAATTATTAGTAATGCATCATTACAATAAACACACATACAAAGTTTTACAATCAATAATTAGTAATGTGTTAATATATTATTAACGATGATTTGAGTGATGTTTCCTGTGTTTACGTTCTTCCAGTTGCCCCTTCCCTGCGTTTAACTTATTTTTCCAGATTGCTGTACAGGCCGTTTTGGGGCATAAGGGCACCCAAAAAATGTTCACCTCTGGTGGCTGGGGCTATGCCCCAGACCCCTTGTAGCTGCACCAGTCCTTACGCTTGAATTTATCATTTTGCCACTCCACGAGAGGAAAAAGGTTGGGAACCTTAGAGTATGTTCTAACATCAGAAATAATAACACTTGTAATAATAATAATAATAATAATAATAATAATAATAAATAACAAAACCCATGAATAGGCTAGAGCTAACTAATTTGTCACCAGTAATTTCCACATAATTATATCCAGAAAACTTGTGACTTCCGTAAATGATATCACCACCAAACAACCAAATTTGAAATTCAACTCAATCTTAACCTTCAATTTCAATATAATGCATGGATGGATTATGATGGATAAAATGACACACCTTTGCATCAAAATGTACACATATTTGGAAACAAAACCAAGTGCGCAGCAAGGAATACTCAAAGTGGCCATAAGAATAGCAGCTGCCGCTTGGTGTTAACAGTATTAAGTAATAAGCACTGCCACTGTACTGACACAAAATTAATGCAAGAACAGAATCTTGGTTCATAATAATTATGTAAGTAATTTAATCTAAGTATGAAATTATTTAAATCTCCTTTACTTTATTTTGTTGCTCAGGATTGAAAATCACGTAAACTGTACAGTACATGTTAATTTCCATAAGAATAATATTTATTGAACAACAAGTGCAAATTTATGATTTAGTTAATTTTTTTCTGTCTTTCTCTTTGGGGTAGGAAGGAACTTTTCTGCCCTTACATAATTATTTGTCACGGATTTGAATTCTTACTTATGACCCAGCCTTATATAGGAATCGAACCAGGACCTTCTACATTGAAATCAGGAATAACTCACAAGACCAATAGAAAACTACATTCAAGTGGAATGTTTCCAACCGTATTCAACTGGAATTTTAAGCAGGGTACTATATTTTGATAGTTATGTTCTTTTGACCCTTTACATGTAAATTATATTTGTTACTCAATTATAAGTAACCCATAGTAATTAAGCTTAATAATTAGCTTGTAACATAAAAACACATTATTATTGATCACTTTTTTAGACTTTATTAGATACACATGTGAAAAGAATGCATATAACGGGTTAATTGTTTAATTCTATGTAATGCATTGCATGTTCTGCATTGATGACAATATTTTGACATTAATTACACTAATGTAAAATACATGTATTTTTTAACTTGGCAACATAAAATATGATTCGACAAAGGATTTTTTTCTAAATCAATATCTGTTGGTAGTAGGTACCGTATATATTAATTAGTACAGTAATTACTAAACTGAAATTTTGCTACTTTAGTGAAATATTTAGAATGTAGCAACTGCTTCTTGTTTCAGTTTTCCTATTTTCTCCAGGAGACTGCTATATGGAGCAGGGTAATAATTTTCTATGAGGACAAAGAGTGTAATGAGCGATCTGGCTAACAGGGACTACACATTGGATTATTGGGTACAATATACAGTACAACTATCAACAATATTAATTACTAATTGTTCATAATAATTTTGACTTATTTGAAATCAATAGACATTGTATCCAATAATGTGTACTTCTTATTTGTTATGCCACCCTATGATGGTTGACCGGTCAACCGGTCATGCTACTGGTTGGGCTGACCCATGGTTTTAAGACTGTTGGTCGCAACTACAACACACTCATAATACTGTAGAGAATATTCTTGTTTTTCTATTGTTCTAGGAATTTCAATACCATTTTCCAAATGGATTACACTTCTATTTTTATAATTATTTGACAAAAAGTACCCAACATATTCAACACATTATGGTGAGAAAAACAGGGAACTACGTCAAACGTTTGGATCGCAACCTACCTATCATATAAAGAGGTACTGTTTTGCAGATTATTTCACTCATAAATAGCATATTTCCATTTCAAATTTGTTTCTAAGATGTTGTTCAATAATTACTTTTAAGTTTTAAACATTAATTATGTTATTACAACAACCTTTAATACTTACTATATTTTCACAGAATGATGCTGTTTTATGAAGGCAACTACCGAAAGTTGTAAATTCCAAAGAATTTTGATAAATTTATTCATAAATGTTTTGTTTACCAAACGTCTCATCGAACTCCCAAGCCAGTTCATTGCAGTACATTCCACATTGTTAAACAGAATACTACAGTATACTAAAATGAAAACACCACCATACGTGTAGGGGCCGACTATGAATTCCACTACGTGTAGGGGTGCCCATTGTTACCAAGGTAACAGTTGTTTGCATGCTATTTGTTTGCATGCTATTTCCCATCAACTAGAAAAAATCCATAGCAACCATGGCTGCCCCTAGGTGTGGGGCAGACTATGAATTCCAACAATCTTTGTAGTCTATCAAAATCTTTTATTTAAAAATTGTATTATTTTAAACATTTACAATGTATGTTAACATATTAAAGCTGTTATTGTAGTGAGACACGAAAGCATGATTTTGGAACTCATGCAACGACCTGACTTCGGAGTGCGACGAGCCTCCGCTGGGCAGAGATCGAGTAGACCTTGCAAAACGATGAATCGAGTGTTCACAATGAAATAGTGGGAATTAACTGTATATCAAACCGTGTCATTGTACAGAAATGGAATTATGCACTTTTTAAATAAACACAATATGTGGTTAGTACATTTTTGCAGTGTTGGGTTTGTTCATGTTTTAAATGAACTTTCTAAAAGTTCACAGCTCAAACAATGAACTTTTAAAAAGTCCAAGTTCTTTGAAACACTAAAATTTTGAAAAATTCAAGTTAATTTAAAATATGAACGAAGTTCTTTTAGAAGTTCATGGTTTGAGTACATTTTATTATAAATACGTGAAAATAGTGATTTGTGTATGGATGCTACCAAGTGCTATTTTCCACTTAAACTAAGGTTAATCCAGTCAAGTTTTTATTTAATTTAACATAGATAGTAGAGTAGCTCCTGCTATTTATACTTGTTTATAAATATTGTTGATGTTAGGTGATATTTGAGTAGATTATGTTGCTATCAGACAGGTGGATATTAATTGAAACTTGATATAATTTGACAAGGCGGCATCCGCCGCGGATGCCTGATTCCCCAAGAAAAGAACTTTCAAATGTACTTTTAAAAATTCAAAAGTTCGTTCTTAAAAAGAACTTTTAAAAGTTCAAGTTCATTCATTTAAAAGAAGAGTAAGTTCATTGAAAAGTTCAGAAAAAATTAACTCGCTCGCTCTCGCGAACGCGTTCCTTTTAAAAGTCCTCGACCCAACACTGCATATTTGTAAAAGCAGAACTTGTGTGCACACTTTGAAGCAAATTAATAATTTGGAAGTATTCCCTATTATGGAACTCAATTAATAACAACTTAGGAATTAATGTATGGAATGGTTCTGGTCACTTCACTTACTTTCTACAACCTTACAAACAATACTACATAACACGTGTTTAGCCAATATTTGTTGTAAGGACTTGAAGCATATAAAGCCTTTAAGTTGTGTTGTCAAAACAGCAGATGATGGAAATGTCATGCATAGTCTTTAAAGTAGTTGGATCAAGGTATGTTTGGATATCTTGCGGGTTATTTCTAAAACTGGTTGGCCAGGAGAGTAGGTCTACATCTTCTCTTCTTCTATCACACCATGCATTTGAGTGCTTCAACTGTAGTTGATCTCCTATAAACAGTATGAAAAGGTGATTCACAAAGATCCCTTTATGGAAACATATCAATGGAGAGCACGCAACAGATTTGTGGCAGAAACCATGGCAAATAGTCTGCTATGCATGTTCTTCTGTGCAGTGTTCATCAATTTTCGCAGTCCAACCATTGAAACCAAAAATCCATCGAGCAAGGAGTCCACGAAGTGTTGGTGAGAAAACCCCACAAAACCCACGATAATAATTCTTTTACAAAGTTGAATGATGATGACGGGGAAAGCTCAATTATTTTCCGAAACGTGATTTAATGCATACATTTTTATTAAAGACACTCTTCAATACAAATGTATGCATTAAATCACTTAATTAACTTTTAATTAACACTTAATCACTTATTAATCCACTGTTATTTGTGTGCAATTTACTTTTTGTGTGTTATTTTAATTGTATACTTTGTAAATTATAGCACAATATATCTAGGTACCCTAATTAATTAGATGATAATACAATCTTATTCTATAACATAGCTTCTTAAACTAAGGGCCGTGAAAATCTTTTGAATAGTGACAGACTATTATGTAAATAGTAATTGTTTTTATTTAAATGTAATATAGAACTAAAAAGGTAGGCCTATACGAATTCGGGAATCCCGCCTTCCGCAGCAGCGATGCTTACTAACTTAAGAACATTCAGAGTAGTTCTCAAGCACTTTCAAAACGACTCATTTAAAGGGTTATTACCCTGATTGTTATAAAAACATCAATTACCAATGCGAGGAAAGTTAAATATATAGTGTATGGATCTATGTTTACTTTGGTTATTTTGCTGATCAAAAAAGAACTAAAAAAAAACATTACATATAATAAGTATGACCGACAGGGTATATCTCTACTATCTTTGAGTATGACTAACAATTGAGATTCTGGTTTGGTTTGGTCTATGTGAGATCCACGCGGGGTTTTGATTTGAAAGGTTGCCCCATTCAAAGAAAATAACAAATCAATGAGGATACTAATAGAAACAAAGAACGCCCCCCCCACAAGCCTCATTATGAGAAATAGATCAGTCTTTTTTTTATATTGTGTGTCAGTTACAAGATACATATTACTAAGAACATGAATTTAGGGTGTTTTTTCGTTAATTTTTTGTTCCCCCAGCAATGAAATTATGTAAATGTACGTGCGGCCATATTGTATGCAGGAACGGCACATTTGTTTACTTTACACTGCCAATTCACTGTTGAAATGTTTCATGGCGTTTGGTTGAAGTTCTACTGCTCTCAAAAACATTAATTATTTAATTTGCTTTACTACGTAAAAGGCCAATCGTTTTGTAGTTTACAATGAGGATATACATGACCATTGTAACTATCATATTTGGTGGTATATATATATATATATTCATCTTCTATTGGCAGCTGGCTCAAATGTCAACAAACATGTTGCCCTGCATTATGGGGTGTGACGTCACATGAATACTCCACTAATTGTTATAATTCCCTCCATTGCCGTCAATCTGTTGACAAACCCCATTTAAAAACATTACTTTCTGGATTTCTATTAGTGTGTTATATTTTTATTGGAGTACTAACAATGAATGTGTAAGAGACTAGAGACAGGTGTTATGACATACTTAGGGCGTATCTCAATGCTCTATTTTGACGCTAGTCGACTAGCCTCGTGGACTAAAACAACAATCAATGATTGTTGAAATTAATTGTCACTAATTGTTACATTAGTCCACTAGGCTAGTCGACTAGCGTCAAAAAAGAGAATTGAGATTCGCCCTTAGCAGGCTACTAACTTGTTTTCTCCATTAGCAACAACCAATGGAAAGCCTGGTTGCCATGGTGATAACAAGTTGGTACTTAGTAGCTCGCAGCTCACTAAATATTTCATAATACCTACTCGGTGTCTATAGGGTACTTACTTATAGATACCATTTTAAATATAATTTCCTTTGAATACCGCTCTTCTCATACATAAATAAAATAATCACAGAAATGAGAGCTTAGTTAATTGGAAAGTGATTGGTCAACTCACTATGTCTTCTCATGCACCAGTGTATGGAATTTCCAGCTTACTTGTATGAACAAATTTGAAAATTTGAAATCCAAATTTTTTATTAAAATGGGAGTCTTTAATCTAGATCCCCATCTAAATCGTCTTGTGATTACGACTCCTGCTTAACAAGGGAAGTACGAGACAAGGCCCGACTTCCAGTGAGAGTTCGGCTTTTAACTTATGGCTTTCCATGATTTAGTATGTAATTAATTACTAAGTAGTAATAACTAATAGTAATAAGACATAATATTGTAGATCTTCTAGAGAAGTACCTACACTGGAATGCTTAAATGCAATACAGTAGTCCTTTTTCGACATGGATAGGATTGGATGGAAAGGCTTTAATACATAATGCTGTTGTAAAAAAATATAGTTATATATTGTACATACACATTTTACAGTTTCACATCCAGTCTATATGCCCCAATATGGGGTTATTAACATTTTATTACAAGAACCAGGTATGTATGATAATAAATATTATGCATAGTTACAAGTTTACAACTAGAACCACTGTGGCTAATAGTAACTTACTGAAACATTCATATGGTGCTTTAAACGTTTTTAAACTTTTGGCAAATTACAATTGAATTGTCATTTACATAATAAGTTTTAACGGTAGTAAAGTAATCAATTAAACTAAATATGTTTTCCTGATAAATAATTAAGGAAAATTGGAGCTTTTTTGCAATCATTGAAATCATCAAGAAAAAACATCAGTGCAAAATTCATGTAGGCTATGCACACTCACTGTTCAAATTCCTTTTCATTCCAGTGCCATGCACTGTTTTGTCTGTTTCAGCATTTAAATACCTATGCACACTTCGCTGTACAGTATACATTACATTAATTAAGCTAAAATAATTATTAAATGCCATCAGTCCATTTTATCAATTAATAACTAATAGGGTGGCAAGAGGAGGGGGATAGGTAAACTTCCAAGTTTCTCCAGCATGTGGTTACAGTGCCTCCTTGAACTGCAATTAACATCCTTGCTCTGCAACAAGGCAGAAACCAGAAAATGCTCTCTTATTACTTTTTTGGAATTGAGCAACCACCAAAAACATTTTGTACACAATGCATCTAATGTATTATATTGATGGCAACAGTAATACCTTGAATCTGCATTCCACTATAGTATTTCAAATGCAAAAAGAGATTTATTGCAATTTGCAAGTGCATACTACTCACATTAACAGTGAAACCACACATTTGTAACAAAGCAGCCCAATAATAGAATTATTTATAATTTTGGTATGTTGCAGTTCAAAGTAAAATGCTATTTGTTGTATGATCCACAGCTACACTATATGGCTACGCTATTTTGAAAATGTAGCTTTTAATTCAATTGTCTATAGAGACATACCAGTACAGTAATAATAACAACTAAAAAGACAGTTGGAAGTACAGTTTTGCAAAACAGTGCAGAACAATAATTAAAAATAAATAAAAACACAGTTTGCATGTTGTAGTGGAGACTATTCTATTACTGATCAAGCTATTATAGAACCTCTTTAGTAGGTTTTATTTATTCTTCACAACCTCTTTCTATACTAATCCATATTAGTAGTACAGTATTACATTTTATAAAGTAGCATCTCAATTACTCGTTACCCAATTATCAGAGAATCCGAGTTATCCAAGCTGATTCAAGATACCCTTTTTTTTATCTATTAGAAAAGTTTATACGTTTTAAGTTTTGAGTCTATAATTTCCTGCAAGAATATCATGTTGTGTTAGGAATGAAGTCTAGGATAAAACAAAATAATATGCCATGTCTAATGTCATTCAGGTAATATAGATTTTGTTCTTTGACACATGACAGTTTAATAAAGTTCTTCGGTGTTTTAGTGCCCACAAACAACAAACAATGATTGTATGTAACTATAGTACCATGCTCGGGATAGATACTAGTACAAAGTAGAAATGAAATATTCTCGATCATTTGAGGTTTTGCTTATCCAAGGGCAAATAGCTCAGATAATTGAGGTCTTACTGTGTGCACTCATTCCCTTGAAAAACATACTAAAGATTTTTTACACTTCTGGAACAATACTTTTCCAAACAACTACCGGTACTGGAGTGAATGTAGTAATGTACCATACCAATATTGCAAGCTACGTAGTGGTATATTAAATCAATTCATAGAAACCAAATGATATTTACAAAACATGACTACGCCAACATTTGTCTCCTTGGGCTTCGGCAATACAATACACAATTTTGAAGAAAAGAATAGCAACTGAATCACCACATGGCAACAACATAAGGAAGTAAATGTATGTCAAAGCAGCATTTTATATTAAAACAAACAAGAGTCAAATCAAATGCCTAGAAAATTGATACTAGAATGTCTAAACTCTGCTAAGAATGTCAAAAAATATGTATCAGTGTAGTGAATATTTAGTGTTTTCAATGGTTTGGGGAATCTGGATGCAAACAACAAACAATGAATACCAAAATAAGCATTAATGATAAGGATAATAATCGTAAAACAATACGATAACGATATGCAATGAAAACCGGGATAACCATAAGTTATTGTTTAGTTAGTGTATGACGATACTGTATTATCATAATTACAAATGTTGTAAACAAATATTGGATATGAATTGTGTTATGGCCAGTGCATCCAATGCCAGCTGACCATCCCTCAACCCTCACTCCAGCCAGACTTGACATGCTGAATTTAAGAGTTCCATTCCGCAATGTAAAAGAAGCTTAGTCACTGGCTCATGTTGTGACCTGCCCGCGTAAGTGTGCCACACAAAGCTTATTAAATATTTCCAGGAGTCAAGACATCAAAAAACAAAAAACATGTAAAGAAAAAATACATATATTTTGAATAATTTGTCAGGTATTTAGGTAGGGTATGTATGTTTAAAATGCAGTGCCATAAGAGGAACAGAAAATTTTGAAATTAAGAGGAAAAACTACAGCCAATGTTACAACTGCACGAAATTTATCTTTTTACCAAATTTACCATGTAGGGATGAGGAAACCCGCAATTTTCCATACCCGTATACTCTACCACATGCTAGCATATTTCCTAATGTTGAATGATAATGGTGAAAACATTTGATCTAATGCTGGTTCTTCTCTCGAGTGAGCAAGACCTCGGTCGAAACGTCTCGTTATATTTTGTATTATGTCTTCATGTGTACTTCAAACTCGCAAATCCGTCATCTTACTACACGAAGGTAAGCTGTTGGATCCTTTCCTCACTTAATATACCAATGCTAAACATCGCTAGTGATGCTAACATTGTTTTCCTTCGAAGTTTAACAGCCAAATTATTATTCGGAAATGGGCCTTAGAAGTATTTATTAACTATTTAAACTTGAACACTGCAGGTGACACTTTATTTCATATAAATTACTTGATTTCTAAGTGGATGGGGGTTTTAGTGCACATGTCGTAATAGAGTTCATTGCAGGCCTATTTATAAAACATTACCAAAGCATACATATTACATATTAAAACATATGCATGCAAATGCAAATGTTACACACAAACAAGCAACCAGTTATTTCAATCTCACCTAATGCATGCACAAGCAATGTGTTGGGGGGGGGGGACTACTGTGCAGGTCGACAAGTATATCGAACGCTGGGTTCGAGCATTGGGATTTGGTAACTGTTATTTCCATCTAGAGGTGGGCGAATAGTGTTTTTTCAAATCAAATACGAATATCGAAATGTACACATACAAAATGCCGAATATCGAATATTTCCCATTATACTGAAGTAGAACTACCGTATACACAATTAATTAATACATATTATTGGTTTTCAAGGTTTACTGACTGCTTGTACCAGCACTGTAAGCAAATAAAAGGCAAATAATATGTAGTAAACTGACAAATACTTTGTGAATATTGAATACTACGAAAATTCGAATAGTTACTACTATTTGAGTATCAAATCAAATACAAATACATACTAAATTTTTCGCGAATACTTTGAAAATTTCGAATAGTCGCACACCTCTATTTCCATCCCTTGAGCAGGTAAATTAGAACTAACCACTACATAATTGACTGATAGGCCTACCCACAAAACAGGTTAGTAACAAACACTAATGTGCCCATATTAGCACAGACAGATCCTAATTAAATATCCACTGTCATCAGTATCACTGGAACTATTATATAGTAATTGATCAGTGAACTTAACGCATTACAAAATTAAAAATTAATGTATTTACTAGTTAGATGTGTCTAAAAAAGTAAATAAATTACAGGTTGGGAAAAGAGATGTATTGAACCTAACACCTAGTGAAATTAGACCTTGTCTAGTACCGGCTACCGAATTACTTATGTACAAAGCAAAGACCAAAGTCTCCAATTTTTGGGACTCTTCCCCAGAAACCTTCCAAATTTGGAGTATTTGTCCTCATTTTTGTTTTTTTACTGTATGAACCCTAATCTCCTTCAACTTATGAAACCTAGTGTTCTTTCTTTTATAAAAGGAATGTGTGACATCATTAGGTTTTAATGAGTTTAGCCTTCATAAATAATAGTGCTTAGTAACAAATACTACAATTTAGGTTACAACTTACAATCATACATTTTGTTGCAAGCGCCCTTCCTTGATTACCCTCATCTCTCTCCTCTGTCTTGACTTCCTCATTAGAGGGCCAAGTATAACTGGTAGCTGTTCGAGTAACGAGTAGGTGCCGAGGGTGGAGATGTGACTCGTTAAAAGCTATGGTTCGGGTTGAGGTGCCAGGATTTTGGTAGCATAGGAAGGGGTCAAGGAAAGATATTTTTGAAACTGGATAATTTTGCTATTTCAAATTACATTATGCCGTGCGTTATTGTGCTTTTTACTATTTTTTGCATATGTATTTCATTTTTTAAATGCAATTTATTAGCAAATGGGGAAGAACAGACTTTAGGGTTTGGTTACACATGACAGATGACGCAAGAAATGTTGTCCATACGACTATATTATAGGGCTGCCCAACGATATCGATAATTCGATACGATATCGATAATAGAAAAATAATTCGATATCGATATAGAACTAATATATCATATGTTTCGCGATATCGATCAAGTGTCAACCATCGTAAAAAAAAAGTTTGGTGGTGTTGTGCTTCTGCATCTTTGTGATACATACACTGCAACATTCGCATTGGTAGCTACTCGCCCTCATCGCCCGCCGGCCGGGAGTCTGTTGCGCCCGCGCTCGTTCTGCCAGTCTGTCACACTCACGTCACGTCACGCCAATCACAACATCGCTGTTTTGCGGATACATTTTAAATAATACAACACACAAATTGACGCACATAGTAAAACATTTCGACGTTAAATTATTCATATTAAATTGTTTATAATGAATGATCTCTGGCTGGTTTGAACAAAAAAATTACGATATAGGCGATATCGATACCGTGTTTAAAAAATTCGATATCGCGATACGATATGGATAATTACATCGGCGATATCGATATGAATTTTTTTATGGTTGGGCAGCCCTACTATATTATAACAAATTCATTGTAGTAAAATCCACTTTTCTAAAAAATAAAATGTCAAATAGGCTAATTGAAAATTTGTTATGTAGTTTGGTAAAGTTTCAGCAGAGTTTTGCATTCTGGATATCTATAATGTAGGATATTTTGCTGAATAAATAGTGCTGAAGTTTTTTTTCGGTCCAAAAGTAAACTACCATCTGCTGTTTTGGTGCACTTTCAAAATTACGTTAAGATGATACCACAGACAAATTACAAACAAAAGCGCTTCCATATGGTGTTGTACTATCATATTGCCGATTGCTAAATCACTGGGCCTGGATTCTCAAAGATGCCTAACTCTAGGTTAGCAGGCCAGAAAAGGAAGCTGTTTTATATTGGATAGTAAGACAAAAGAATGGCTGAAAAAGCCATCTTGGCACAAGAAGGAAAAAAAAAGGTTGTCCTAAATTAGGTAACTAACTAGATAAATCAAAATAAATCATCTCTGGGTGTTACTAAACATTCACAAATAGAATATTATTAGTAAATAGTTGATATTTTACTATATTTTATCTTTATGACATTGCAGAACGACATGAGTGATTTATATCACTAAGATTTGCCTAAACTAGGACGTCTTAGCACGTATGCACCTTTGTGAATCTGGGCCCTGGATCCCTACATATGGTAATAGCATTACTCTGTAGTCTGTAGTCTGCATCACAACAACAAATACAAGCTGTTTGAACTGATACTAAACAAATATGTTATCCAAATAGGCTATCAACAAATTAACATTGCAAATAGAGTAGAAAAATGCTGTGACCATGGTACATGTATTCAAAACTGTGATGCCAGTTGTATGGTCCTTATTGGATTGCTATTAAGTATTAAATAAATAAATAATAATACAGTGACACTTATTTATAACAAACTCTTGGGGGTCAGATTATTTTGTTATAAAGAACATTTCTTTATAAAGATGGTACATTTACAAATGCATAAGAACATTTTGGGAGCTCAAAAACAGTTTGTTATATATAATATATCATATTGTTATAAAAACGTTTGTTATAAAGAAGTTTCACTGTAGGTATTGATGCCCAAGAACCTCGTATGATCTTCAATTTTACTGACCTGTTAAGAAATACTTGTTGTTTAGAGATATTATTGAAATTGTCTGCTTTATACAAATGTAATACATCTTCCATAATTCTTGATAATACCTTGCCATGCATCATTGCAAAAGTTTGATTTTAAATGTAATTTTGAAGGTACAATCGAAAACTTTTCATGCTTTTTAAGCTATGACGAACACTCTACGGATTAAGCCTGCATGTCGAGCTACCCTGCGGAGCCTCTGATTCATGTCCGTTAAATAACTGTTAAGTGCTTTTAAGTGCACACAGTAAAACAAAATAGTCTTGGAATAGAGAATTCAGTGTTCTTTCTCATGAATGTTTCTATTTCCCAATAAATTATTTATGTTTCTCACTGAAGTGGAAACATTCCACTTAAGTAAATAAATACACACTTTAGTGGAAGCTTTTCACCACGGTGGAAAACGGAAATAATTTATTGGAAAATAGAAACATTCATGAGAAAAAAGCACTAAATTCTCTATTTCAACACATTTTATTTTACTTTGTGTCAGTCGTAAGCATTTTACAGCTATTTAACAGCCATAAATTTGGGTTCTGCAGGGTAGCTCGACAATGCAGCCTTAAGACAACTTTAGTTGATGGTAGTAAGCAAAGTGTTGCCCTGCCTTTTGTTTTAGTTTTATGACTATAACGCAATCATTAATTTAGATGGAGTTATAAAATGCATCACTCCATAATTTGAACCTATACCTTTCTTCCATAGTGCTTCAACCTGCTTGTCCCACCCTGTAACCACTTCTAATACATATGACATCTATAGGCAGACACATAATTATATCAGGCCATGCCACCTACATTACTCAAGTAATATACTTATAAACCTAGTACGTAATTTTGTTTAAAGTCACTAGTCCAGTCTTTTGGGACTGATTGTTTGAACACTTACATAATAAATAGGTAAAGGCCTATCAGTCTACAGATTACCTATAATTATGCATAACAGGACATTATTCAAAATTGCAAATGAACATTTAGATACACAAGTAAAGAAAATTCATTCAACTAAGATATACTACAATCTGAAAGATACATATGTGCTGGTAATACAATTATTTTATTATAAATATGTATTGTGCTGAACTTGTAATGCACACTATACAACAGGCATACTATGCAGTACAAAATTAGAAAATGATAGTTCTACCTTTAAGCATAAATAAGTAGTACTAGTATGTAATATGTATACATGTACTGTATTTTGTGTCACACTAAGTGTTCTATCACAAATGCAATGTTTCTGAAATTCTTTCATTGGTTTCAGTATTTTTGAATTTTCATTAGGTCTATGAATACTCCAGTTACATAGAAGAATGGATATAGCAGCTGTAGTACTATAGGTACAATGAATTATGCCAATTTAACGGCGTGTACATACATAACACCCAGGATGTGTCTGAACGATGTTCTAGGTCTAAGTCCAAATTCTAGATCCAGGTGTAGCTCCAGTAATATGTCCAACTTAAAACTAGACTAGTACTGTATTGCTAATTCCAAATCAACAGTAGTAGCTTTTGGACAATACTAGCCTATACTGGCAATACCTATCGGAAAAACTTTAACCTCCTGCGAGTTATAGTTGTTATTGTGTTGACAGATGTCGTTACTGTTATTGTACCAATTATGGTATCACAATGCTCCAACTTTTGGCTAAAAATACTAGATGCAATTTTTTTATGTCCAGGCAGAACTGAATGGAAATGGTGCTGTTTATGTTTTCTTTTGAATGTTTTTGCACAAAATGAAAAAATACCATGTCATATACAAGAAAACAAAAGTTGAAGAATTGAATAACAACAACAACAACAACTGGTTTGTAAAACATTGATGTCAGATGGGTGTGGAGTTTGGAACCAAGTGCATTGTTGTCATTTTGGAGTGAGGTTATGACACTAGAATATATGTGGTGTATGAAAATCTGAATGGATTTAAATTTAAATACACGTACTATTATTTAGTACTATAACAAGCAGAATATAGTATTTGCCATCAACAAGATGAATAACTTCTATTAGGCGAGCTGCTAACGGTTAGCTATTGTGAACTGGACTAAAAACGAGTGTACACTTCCCATTACTAGGTCCAAATGCAAATTTGGACCAGTTTTCGGACAGTACTAGCATGGAGTTTGTTAGTGTAAACTCAATGGTACTACCTACATCATCGTTGAGCTATGCGGTCATCATTGAGGTAAATCTGGACCTAGACTTGGACTTAGCAACGATAGACAGGCATTCAGACACGTTCCCAGTACTCCCCAAGGTAATTAGGCAATATCTTCCAACAGATTCACATATACTGCAAGATAAGGCTCACTAGAAAGACTAAATTTGTCACTAAAATGCATATAATTATAATTAAATAACAAAACAATGTATGGTTGAAATGGAATTGATTATACATACATCTACGTATACCGTCTAGGGATCGAACCTAAATCCTCTGGCTTTAAGTACCAGTGCTCTTGCCACTTGAGCTATCGGCACCGGGCCCATGGAATCTATACTAAATTGCTAATTGTATTGTCACTGTTGGCAGTGGCGCATGGTCGATTAGACAGTAGACTGCATTTGCAGAATCATTTTTGTTGTTGTATTTATATGAACAACTGTAGGATTGCATGTTATAGTCATCACTGTCACATCTCACAAGTCGGGTAGTATGATAATATGATTTTTAAAGCTATATAGCCTACAGCTTAATACGGATAGTGTATAAAGTGTTCTGATGGTTTTCCAATTGTTGTTTGGTCGCAACTCAAAAGACCGAAGACTTGCAAAGTCATTGCTCGAGAACATGCTGGGATTTCAGATTTAAGATAAGCTAAAATAGGCCTTCCCAATAGGCAGCTCACGACATCCGGCACATTCTAGTCTGGCCCACAATCCTTGGATTCAAATCTTCCTTTGATTTGGATTTAAAAATTTTGTGACACAATTTTGGGTGCATACTTTCCAGATCAATCCATCCCTGTAATCACTATTTGGGCCTGCCCCAGTCAAAGCCCATTCCTTTCAATAGAAAGAATAATAACACAGAACAATAATAGTACTGTAAATTAAAAGGTCCAGGCTAAAAGTAAGAAATTGAAATCAACACGTTTTGTTGCATGGAGCCAAACACAGAAGGTAATGCAATAATAGAGTAGGGCTGAGTCGTGTAAATGTTTATTCCTGTAAACCCCCATGCCAGAATATACGTGTACAAATATTCATACACGTTCAACCATGTCCTATATACCCCACCCGACCAAGACCAATCCCCCTCCCCCGCTTCCCCAACCAAAAGCCAAATTCGTGGATTTTTTCAGTGTCACAGCTCTTCGATGAGCCGATGAGGCATAGGGCTTATGGACATGGTGTGTGGTGTGGAAATGACTGGACAGTTGGACACAAAGGTGGAGGTATAATCAACAATGAATAAGATAAATCGCCCATGTTATTTTGAAAAAAATTATTCCGCAAACATTACAACTCATTTTATTTTGTTATAATTTTGTGAACAGGAGGGGTGTTAAGTTTAAACGCGAAAATTTCGGAAAAATAAACGTTTACAAAATTAAACGTTTTCTCTCAGCTCTATAATGGAGTCCTTTTAATCATATACATTTAAACTGTATACCAAATATATATTGCATAACTTACCAAACAAGTTTGAATGTTCAATTAACTATGATAAGTCCATGATAGCTGCTATTACGGTTGGGGCGTGGGCGTCTTAACCCTAAATTGCATTCAAGCAAATCACACAGAAGTGATCTAAAATATCTTCTCCGATTCCGTCGCGACTAGCTATACAAACCGCCTATAGTTTCAACTGACGGAAATTCTCATTTCCGCCTTCCGCCTAGCCCCCCAGACGTGAAAAGTCTGGTGAAACCCGGTCATCACACGGAATGCAAGAATGGCCAGCAAACGCAGTTTTTCTTTTGGTGAATCCATCACAAAATTCTATGGTGCTACTTATAAATGTTTGTTATGAGATATGTTAGTGAGGTACGTTTTAATGACCAATTGTGTTAGTGAAAGAATGCTTCGTTTGAGAAATAGGAACGGAATCACTGTATTGCTGTTTTTATATATAGAGAAGACCTACATTTTCTAACAAATTACATTAAGAAGGAGACAAAATGTAGATTTTTTCCATGTACATAGTAATGTACAGTAAAATGCCAAGGGAAAATAAATTTTGATTAAGTGTACCCACAGTAAATGTGCTTGTTGTATACAAGGTTCAGTTGTACATTTGTAAGCATTACAAAAGTATGTCAATATGCCACTTTCTCTCACTCGCAGCGCCAGTTTACCAGCTCTATATACTAGCCAACATGGCCGCTGAGTAAGCGTAGCATGTGTGGCTACTCTGGTAGGGTGGCACTGTCTACATCCAGATTTGTGTGTAAAGTGCTATTGGAATTACCATTGCCAATTATCAGCTGGGAGTACCGGTATATATATTTATGAGTCTCTGGATACAATAGTTTAACAAGTAGGTACAAGTGCTGACTGACCAACTTGTCAATTGCAGAAGGTTCAAAAAAATTTATTCAAAACTTACCCAATGAAAAATTAATTAATCGTTACTTCCACCAACAAAATAATTACACTATATTAAATTGACTAGAAAGTTTGAGGTCTTACAGGTTGCCCATAGTAAATAGTCCATTGAAGTATGTGAATTAATGAATTTGGTCCACAAATCAAAATAGTGCAAATACCATACATACATACTATGATCAAATTGGTTATGTAGGCCTACTTTAACTACTGACTATGTATTGTAAACTAAATGTTGAATAGTCACCAAATTGGAGTGGCACATTACCACAGTAGCTAAAAGAAGTAGTACTTAAAACATTAAGTTAGTATCTTAATTTTTTAGACACATTGTGACTAATATTGCCAACAAGCACTTAAAAACTGCTGAACTTAGAAATTGGATAGTCAACTTTTCCTTCAATTTCAATTGGATAATTCCTGAAGAAAGGAAGGACTCAAACCATTTCACTCGACATATTCTACTATGTAGAAGATAGAATGGTACATGTAGTACAGTAGTAGATAGATACCTGACTAACGTATGCCAAACAATGTCATATTCTGTAACTCTTTACAGTAGCCAGTGGTTCCAGAGTCATATGCTGGTCAGTCTTTGTGAATGAATGGGTCAAGTTAATGAAAATACGTCTACATAATTGTTTCACTACATCAAACCACTGTGAGAGTAGAATGAAACAGAATATAAATTATATTTCACTGTACAGTATTAATTGGTGACAACAAAATAAATGCAAAAAACAATTGGAAACAATTTATGCTGTTAGTATAAACTATAAAGTAATTATTAATTACCAACAAAACAGTGTTATTATGGATAGTTGTCTAGATACTCGACACTACCTACTGTGCCATGCCAATGCATAGTAGGCAATTATAAAAAGCATCTACAGGTACTCTGACTACAGTGAATGTATTTCTCAGTTGGTATAACTTAGTCTTACATATATACCAGTGCTACTAAATATTGTACTGCCTAGTTAATGTCAAAATAATGCCTCAGTTTGAAGCAAAACAAATTTAGATTGTGAATCAGTTAAAAACAGAATACAGTAAAACTTCTTTATACTGTAATTAACTCTTGGGGGCCAGACTACTATATTTTGTTATAAAGACCATTTCTTTATAAAGATGGTACCTTTACATGCATAAGAACCTTTTGGGACCTCAAAAACAGTTTGTTATGTACTATATAATTTAAAATTTTGTTATAAAGACATTCGTTATAAAGAAGTTTCACTGTATAAACAAGCACAGGCCTACAATAGGGAGCTTGCAATAACGTCATTTCCGGTATCGCACGGTAGCCATACTGAGGTACTCTGTAAACATTTGTTTACGTTCTTCCGACACTGCATTGTTGCAGTATTGCAGATGTCCTTTGACTGACACATCAACTGTTTTCAAACAAAGGTTCCGTATTATGACTGAAAAAAAAAAAAATAAGAACGCGTAAACTTTGTTTGAAGGCAATCCTTTGCATGTGTTATCATTTTCTTGAACTTTTACCTGCACACATCAATCTATGCGGCTTGAAACTGTGATATTTCCTGGATAACCTATGCGTCTTCTATTGACAGAACAAATGTAAACAAGCAATGTGTACCTCATAATGGCCGCCACGTGACGTCTATTGAAAGCTACCTATACTCAACCAGACATTAAAACTTTGAACGAAAAATGCTTTAAAAAGTATTTTTCTAACAATAAACAATTTATTAGTAGAGAGAGCTGCCGTTTGACATTGATTTTCGATTCGATGTCGACATTGCGGACAAATTTAAATCGAAATAATCGACTTTCAAACATCCAGTACTTTCCACTGGGGGCAAGCCTGAGTAAATAGTATTTTACACTTTTCTCTTTGATGTAGATGTGCCAATCGCAGCGCCTTTTGTTCTCACTTATTTCCTCAATAATTACCGTCATTTGCAAACAAATTAGCAGTGCTGTGCTGCACTTGACTAAGCAACTGTCATACATTTAGGCTGACATAGATTTGAAAATGTTTAAGCCGAACGGCAGCCCCAAATATTAGTAGCCTAGATGCCTACACTACATCTAAGTAAATTGTAGGCCTAGCCTAAATACAGGCTGGTGTTTTCTCATTAACATTATCTAGATTAACATGGCATAGTATTTTCGTTATTTTGCATTTATTTCAAAATTAAAAACATAAAAAAGTTTGAAGAAACAGTACATTTTGCTTACTACATACACTACCAATATCAAACTATATAGGCTACTGTCACAATACATAATATTAATAAACTGATTACAATTAAATTAAGTATTAACTGTACTTTTCAAGAATGAATGTTCCCATTATTAGAAATTGATTAGAATGGAAACTCTTTCAAATTTAATCAAAATATTAATTCTCATGACCCCTTCACTGACATAAAAATATGATACACTATTAATAAAGCAATGTATAATCGTGCTCACTATTATTATCAATGTGTTGAAATACTGCAATTAGGTTTTCTAGAACTGGTTCTATACAAACATGTTTATTTTAGTTTAGGTGATACCATCAATTCTGCTAATGGGTTTACAAAAGGCTATGATGGCATGTCAGTCTGAGTTTGGATTGATATGGAAGGTGTATGGAGCATTGCATTGTGGCTATGTGGTAGATGATCAACAGATTTTTTACTGTTTGTTGCAACACAATTACTTGCAATAAATCCATTGTGGTAAGAAGTAAAGACTGGCACAATACCTGGTACTGTGAGAGCGGGGACCTCCGGTAAATGCCCCAAGGTATGTACCAAAGTGTGATCATCCATTAAAGTTTCCAATAAGCCCTGAGTTTGAGAGAGTTTTTCGAGGGATTTGACGTCTTTGTCGACAGCTTCCAACGCTCGCTCTAATTCCTCCGTCTCTTCCCGTGTTGGCTCATACTCACCATTTTTATCCTCTGTGAGAAAAGTGCCGAAGAATATTAAAGGAGGCACATGTACAAGTTAAATATTAAGGATATCAAAGATGAGTACAGAATTGCATAAATAATCAACTAGGACTAGGACAATTATTGCCATCGATTGATAATAGACAAAGAGCCAGTATTATGATGGCCCACTAAATGGTTAGTCCCAAAGCTTGCTTGCTTTTTCCATGGAAACAGCACTTCTGATTGGTGGTTGCCATGGGGAGAACAAGCTAGTCCCGGACTAAATATTTAGTGCATCGATATTGACCACTCAAAATAGACTAGATGCATTCTGGTGTCAAGAAAATAACTTTGTACTATATCATGAGAAGGAGTTTAGCTGTAAATCGTGTATTGATTGTTTTATTATAAAATCACTATATAGCCTCAGGAGGTTGCTTAGCAGTGCTATCTGTGTTTGTTTCTTCAGTCCTCATGTCCATTCATAATAATTAATAATTTTTCGTAGGAATCCCTGTAATAGGGTGCACACCAGCTTTGCCTGATGTGCCCCTCTTCAGGTGACTAACTAGGCATATTAGGGTGTTTGGATAGTTGGGAACGAATGTCCGAGAGCTGTTAGTATGACTCAGTCCCAGCATTCGCCTTTCCGACTGAGGAAAACCTCGGAAAAACCTTCAGTCAGGACTGCCGGTGGCCGGGATCGAACCGGCGACCTCCCGAATTAGAGTCTCGCGTCTTACCGCTGAGCCACCTCTATCGGTGTCCATTCATAGTGATCTGGGCCCCCTGTATAATTATATTGTTTAATACTATTGAGGGGTGTGTGACCTGTGGGTGGATGTTTGGCACGTATACCCGGCTCTCATGTCTTTGGCCATGGATGCGAATGGTCCATCCAGTTAAGCAAATGCTTAACTCGATTGAAATTAAACCGACTTGGCACAAAATCGTTACAATTACCAAGGTTTTAAATTCAGTTTTGAGTTTTGACACAAAGCGATTGCACCACGCTCGTTTGAAACGCCTTGGTAACTTTAGTGATAGTTTCTGCGTTTTTTTGTCTCAGACTCACCTGTAAATAGATCATTAAAGGCATCAGCAGGTATTTGATTGAGGACATTTGTCAGATCATGTTCTTCCAATAAACGGGAAGCCTGAGTAGCCAACTCTACTGGATCAAGCGGAATATCTTCCATTGCCAATACTTCCTCCACATTCTCGACCACTATTAATAAAAACAAGGCAAGACGTGTTAATATGATAAGGTACCATTGTTATGGGAGGCGTAGAAGTGCACAGAGAATGTTGCGAGCAATCCGGCCAACAGTCACGTTGGATATATATATACACAACTCACAACAATAAGAACTTCAAAGTCATTGAAAAATTATTTGACTTCTTTGGAATCTATGTATATTTTTCTAATAATTATTAGCGCACTGCCTTCTAAAGGGGTTTCGGTGAATTCTAGCAGGCAGGGCTCAGTGGCCGGAACGCTTGAAGCACTGTAGTACACCATCCCATAGACTAGCCAATCAAGTGAAAAGCAGCAAAAACAAAAACTGACCAGGGTGGTCATCTTTCATCAGAACTTGGATTTCTTGATTAGCTAAGCTTTCCTCCACTACCTCTTCTTTGATGTACATATCATAATGGCTTGAATATGATCTTTCTCGCATCAGTGCATCCACATCTCTGTTTGCTCCTGCAAAATCAATAACATGTTAAATACAGAAGTCATTTAATAAGTTTAGTCAGTTCATAGCCTATCTTTCTCTTAAGAATAGACATTCATGTTGACCAGCCTCTGTCAAGGTGATAAGCAGCACATGCAGTAAAGCAAATCATGGCTCCTTGTAGGCTAAATGCATACTAATTTACTAAACAAAAAAAGCTGTATAGGTAAAGCTATCATGATTTCCAATCCGTTCAATTGTAAAATTTGTTATTAAGCGAGCATCTCCATTCTATTTTATGGCACTCATTCAATTTTTTCTCGTGATAGTGCTCAAACGGAAAATCCGATCAAGTTGAAATTTGGACCATCCACAAACCTCGATGTGGATTGAACGCCATTAGTTTTGGGACAAAATCGTTCAAAAAGTTTAAATTTACACCAAAGTTACCAAAATTTTTTTTACGAAAAATGGCGGCAAAATGTGCGATAGGTCGATAGCCATATTTTAATAAAGTTTTGTCCGGTAACGAATAGGCCCTATATAATTTTAAATCTGCTAAGTATTGGCAAAGTTACACAAAAGTTACTAGAAAACATTTTTCTGAAACACAGTAACAGCAAATGTGAGGTGGCTATATTATAGTAAATTTTCGTCCGGTCACGAATATACTAATTTAGCCGCGATCTGATACGTATGAGAGGCAGCAATTACATTTCTATTGCTGTCAATAACTGTTAGTAACGGTGGCGGACTGTGTTGAAAACACTAGACGGAATGACAACGAAAATTCTTAGCAACGCACATTGCACTGCATTCAACAATGTTGGTAATAGCTATGGAAATTAGAAAAACTTTTGCAATGCGCATTCTTGAATTGTTGTTTTTATTAGCTTTGAGAACTTTTCGGCACAAAGTTCGTAGATATGGACGCGCTCGCTTATCAATGCGTCATACAGAGCGTTTTCCTAGTTATTTATTTAGCATCAAAAAAATATCAAATTAATATGATCAAACTGCCTTTCAGAAGATCGAGAATGGTATTTTTGTACAGACGGGACAGGGCTAAACCTGTATTGAAAACTTGCTGAATAATTACATACACCTTGGGTAAGCTAGGCCTTTAGAACCAGGTTAGAAATACCCAGGGCTTTTTTTCGGCCGGTACGAGCCGGTACGCGTACCGGCTAACACAAGAGGCGTACCGGTAAAAGGCAATAAAGTCACACTATAGCCGGTACGCTACGATTAGCCTTGAAGCGCGTGAATAACTTTGAATTGTGCAGTGTGACAGGCTTGTGACTGCAAATTATGTTTCATTTTTAAATATAAGGATGTTGCCACCTGCTACCCACACAGCACGCGACGATCCATAAACATTGGAACAATATCATGTTCTGACATTCTAAATATTTGTACAATATAGGGCGACGTTTATACTACCTTGTATAGATATTCATATGTCCTAACATTGAATAGAAATTTAATAAGTACACAATATCACATAATGATCATGTGGGCAGATTTACAATATTGTTGGTATGTTTACACAATATCGTAGTTTTGGATTTATCAAAATTAAACTTTCTTTTAATATTCATACAATATTGTAAAATTGTGGTGGGGTCCCTCCCCCCCCCCCCCCCCTTCCAGAAATACCGTTCTTTAGAATCCACTGAATAATGGTCCGTCTCCATATCTCTTGGCGCCGCGGCCGCGCAGTGACCAATCCTAAAGCCGGGGTTTCAGTTGTGGATATGCTCGGGATGGCGCGACGCGAATGATGAAGCTTTCACCCAATCAGGATAGCTTTCAACGATGACGTTTGTTGAGAAATAGAGCACCCTGATTGGCTGAAAAATAAAATCCGCGCCACGCCGACGAATCCTCGAGTGAAATCCCAGCTCATTGAGTGGCATAAACAATGTCAGCGCGGCAGCACTGCACGCGGTAACTGTTAAGGAAACACATGGAAATCGTCCATACATATTACACTTTTTTTAGCACATTTCTGGGTTGATTTGGACTCCTCGAGCACAATTGTGGGCAACTATTCCAAAACCTAAAATATATTCATATCTTTCTTGGAGGATGAAGTAATCTGTAATACACACTGGATTACACATGGACAGGACAAGAGGATAAATATTCAACCTGTATAGTTAAATTTATATAGTTACCCTAATCGATGACACATGCATCACGTGCGAAATGATAGAAGGCATAACTTAATTACTGATCTGTCACTTTATTTAAAGATACAAAAGTACAATCAGCTCACTATTTTATGTAAAACTTCTACGCCCAAGTAGGCAAAGGAATGTACTACGATCACACAAATTTGACAAAGAATATCTTAACCCCCAAAAACCTGCACAATTGTGAGAAATAAAAATGATAATTAGAGCACCCTAGTTATGTCAGGTGATTTAGAATAAACAAGCATGTAACATGATTATAAACATGATTAGAAAATCACAACAAAATGGTTTTAGCTGGACTTAAGCAGGCACTGCTATAATAAATAGCATATAATATGTTTTCAAAAGACATGACCCACAGTTCCAAGTGGCAAAACAAAACAGCAGCACAACTGGATTAATTACACAATGAGTCAATGATTAATGATCTATGTGTGTTAGCACATTTTTAATGTTTTAATTTTAATGTCACTGTTACTTTGACATAACACCATTGAATTTAAATCATCATACATTTTTTTAAATGCTTCAATCACGTAGGCCTACGTACCTATAACCAAAATTTGACAATGTAGCTAACACATATCATACAACATTTGTAATATCTTGTATTCAATAAAAGAACAATAAAAATACAATACACAAACAACAAAAACAATAAAAAGTAAGAACAATAAAAATTGGCATACAACGCATCAGTACAAAACAGAATAGCCTAGCACAACACACTTGTATAAACAAACAAAAAATAAACTTGGCCTGGTAGCCTACTTTACTCCTAGTAGGCTATACTGCCATAAAATTGGTTACCTAATACCTATACAATACTGTATACCAGGGGCGTGTGGTCTGGGCAGGCTAGGTAGTAGGTACGCTGCACATGCCCAAGGAAAATTTACGGACAAAAATTTACATTTTTTCAGCTCGTTGTTTTGCATGTTGGAGCCTTTTAATGCTAGTTTCTATTTCTTGGTCAGAACCATTTTTGGTACAACCATTGCGCCTCACAGCATCTGAAAGAATACACAATATTAGGAACGTC